>CM068830.1:99101084-99676084 GCA_028554795.2 Sinohyriopsis cumingii
ACCCTAAGTTTAATTCAACGTTCACTGATATTAATGTATCGGTAGGTACATTCCCTGCAGCGTTTCTTACATTACCTATATTTACGTTTCTGCCTTTTTGATGATCAGTTGTATCCTTTTGCAAACATCATTGATTGACCAGCTGATCTCGTGTCTTGCAAGGCCAAATATCGTCGTGGCACTATCAACGTTTTCCAGGCATGATTCAATGGGTATTCCGTCTATCGTATATATGGCACTTTTAAATAATAAAATAATACCGTTGTTAACAAAAGCCATGTCGATCACAAATACTTAGTCTTGTACCATATGCTTGTAAATGTCTACTACAATGAATGCATCAGCAAGTAAGAAATATCTACCTGTATCCTAAACTTAATGTTCGATTCGTCCACGCTGATTTGCATCTCGTGCGTCATAAGAATAATACTGATAATCGCGGACATATTCATCTTTGAGAGCTGGTGCATCCATGTCAAATTTTGGATCAGGTATAAGTTTGAACATGTTATTATAATTCCTATCGTCTAGCACGAAAACCACTTCCAACTAATAAAATTGCAATTTTCTGATAGTAGTACACCAGCCAACTTTGCTAGTTTCTGATTTGCAGCTTGATGTATTATTATACTAACATTTGAAGGCGTAAATTCTGTGCTGGATAATTTTACTGAATGTGGTTTGCGTCATATTAATCATGCTAGAAAATAATTGATTGTTGAGAATTCTTTGCTGGCAAAATCACCAAAGCACCAATACCTTTATCAAGAACAACATCAACATCTTTAATTGATAATTGTTTTGCAATCGGTATTGCTTTTGGGGCGATCCTTCTAAATAGACCCTGAAAATCATCACCGAGTCCATCATTCTATGCAGCTTTATACGTAGGTAATTGTGAATTTATCACTCTGACCACTAGAGGTGGACGTTAAGCATTATGTGTCATCATCTTATTTAAGTTATTTTATTCAACTGCATTACCTCAATCAATGTGGCATTCATCTGTGATTGCATCGACTATGGGTCGATAAACATTAAACACCAGTAATAAAATCGTTGCCAAATATCAGGTGATTCATTGGTAATTTCTGGAAAGTTAATGCCGTCACGTTTGTCCTCCAATGAGAATCTCTAGTCGCTCAAGATTGGCAAGGACATTGCTGGGACACCGAGTAATAATGCCACTTCCTGGAGTAGCAACATCACTTCCAGTTGCTCCTTCGTTCGCACTTGTTGTTTTATCTGCCTTTTGCTTCCATGCTCTTGAGGCTGATTTCCTTTCTACATTTGCTTTTTGAAGCTTCTGCTTCAATTTTGCGTATTTTATTCTCCTTTCTAGTTTTGCTTGTTCAGTCTACTCATATAATGTATTGTTAAAGCGGTCAGAGTTAGTAATATCTTGCTAAGATCTGATTTGCGGAGTATCCTCAGCGACGTGATATATATCCCTAACCCAATCAGCAGATTTTAGAATATTAACATACTCGGGTTTCATTTACCTATTTATATCACGAGATCCATATATGGCAATATGAATTGAATGGTTTTGGTGTATGATAGCGTCAATACCTTCAGTTGCGAATTTATATATCATGTTGACTCTGAATTTTGGCATAGGTTGTGGTTGAACTTCATGTTGTAGTTGAGAAGGTTGCTTGGGTGGTAGTTGAGCTGCTTGAAAACAGCCAACAATATCAACAGGTAATGTATCTAGAGCTTTGTAAGTTCGACAGTTGTGTTGTTGGTTCGACTATTTGCTTAAATAACTGTTCTGTACCTTTGCGCATTCCACCTGAGATTCCTGACGCGCATGTAGTTGATGCATCAACATCACGATTAGGGATATATTTCTTAACTGCATCTAGTCACTCTCGAGCTAATCTAGCCTTGAGAGATTCCATTAATGATATAATGATGATTTATGTACTAACACACTACTGCAGCAGGTAGGGTTCGAGCAAGACTGAGTGTCCGGTTTGGTAAACTTTCACACATACCAGTTTCAAAACACGAACGACAAATATAAATTAACAAAATGAGCTAACCAATTAGAGACAATATCGGTCAGTTAGTGATTTCTATTTTGACGTTATTGACCTTGTATTTTCATTTTCTCGTATCAAGTTTTATTTTCAAAGAAAACTTGCTCCAAAATGTATGTGTTCACTCTCCTTGCTCCTTAACCTCTAAAGTGTTATATTGAACAGTCAATGGGGCTATATGGATGATGCCAAAAACAGGTATGATAATACAAACATGCAAACATTTAATAGAAATAAACCGTTAAAATCAACAGATATTATGATGTTACGTATTTGGTGGAATAACTGTTTAGTGGTGTAACGGTGAATGAAGAATATGTGTCTCAAAAGTATTGTATTTGTTGACCAAATTAAACAAGGAATGCAAGTTATAGTCAAGAATTTCATTGATTTCGTCAAACCGTTGCATCAGTAATACTCATATTACAGCTAAACTGAAGCGGGAGTGTATGTCATAATATAATATGTTTCTAATGTACCGTGCATGTCAATATAGCTCCACATCTTATCCTACTCACTAATAATTTATTACTGTGAGAATTATGAAACACGCCCATTCCGTAAACCGATATCCTCTTCACAATGATTAATCTATTTTGGTACCATTGGAAGGATTCTAATATAAATCAAATCTCGTCACAACAGCCTTCCATTATAAATGGCAATACACTTTGATACCATCAGGTATGTTTTAACAAGAATCAGCAAAATGTTCATGTTAAATCAGAAATGTCGATCTGTGGGTTATTGGCAAAGTGAACAACAATGAGTGCAGGTATTATACGGAGATTCCAATTCATATCAAGTCAAGGTCTAAGCTGAACGGGTTCGGTATTATCCTGTATTTCGTCGTCTGTAAGAAGTTAGCAGAACAGCGAGAAGTTCAAGTTATCTAGGGGTAACTGTTCTTAAGTGTTGTCTACGAGAGACGTGCCAGATGAAGTTTTTTTTACAAATCTAGCAGTACTAAAGAATGTAAACGAAACACAATTTGTAACTTGCGGTATAAGTAGAGGCCAGAACTAAAAAAAAACCCACAAAAAAAGCCACAACAATATTAATGAATGATGATACCAGTCACTGGAAAACCAGCAAGAGGGTAGATTCGCTAACAAAGCTGCAAATATTTTGTTTATGCATGATCCTGTACAACCCACGTCTTGCTATTAGTTATTTTCTTATTTGTATCGCCGCAGACATCATAATTAATCATAGTATATCCAAAAAGTCAAACTTTCCATGCAATCAATGCTTATTTGACACTGACGTGAATGATCACATTACATTTCACACACCCTCTCTATCCATATATGATTATGTTATGTTCTGTTGCCATGGCTTTTGTGCTACAGTGCGTGTATCATATTCTGGTTGAAAAAAGTCTGCTAGTTTAATGTGACTGTAAATTGACTCATCTTTAAAGTCAATACGTTCTTGTAACGTGTGTATTCCATACCGATATGATCATCGAGCTTCAGGTTGTCCGATCGGTCTAAAGCAGCTGACAAAACAGCCATAAGACACCATCCAGTAGATTAGACTTTATGACGTGAATGTGGATATGATAAAGACACCAAAAAGCAGCAAAAGTACAAATGTAAATTTTTTTTAATTTTCGAAAAGAACAATAATGAATACACAGTTTTCAGCTCACATATTCACATTTACTCTTCAATAATCTATATTTGGGATTTTAGGAATTCAAAAGAGTATACAGTCCACGTGACACCGCAAGGTTTCAGGTAATGCATAACCGTGGAATGTTAAAACGCAATCAGATTTTCAAATAGATATTTTTTAGCACCTCGACATAATATAAGTCATATGGTTATAACTAAAGGTGGAGGTCGAACAGTACAAATCGAATATCACAAAGAATGTCGAAGATAAGTCTCAATGTAAAACTGACCGACTACAAGACAATTGAAAACGTATAGATCGTAAAATATATTGTAGAATGAATATAAAATGACTTGCAAGTCATTAAATCATAAGGTCAATTTATTTTATAAACTACAATTCCTCAAATTAATCCAAAATATCCTCAGATAATATATCATTGTTCACTGTATTCATGCAGTTGGCATGAATATAATTTTATATCAAGGGGTGGAAATCGACAGGTACGACAGGTTATTGCTACCAGAACACATCGTTTAGGCAATATGCTGTTTTACGAGCCAAGTTACTCTCTACTTAGGGGTTGATGTTCCAGTTTATAGTGTTTATATTACACATATTGTGTCAAGTATTATAAACATGCTGCTTTATACAATATTTTGAACGCAATGCATGGAGTTATACATTGGGGAATGGGTTACTGCAGTGCTGCTTTTGCTGATTTATCTGTCCTTTCGTTATACTTTATGTTAACGTGACTATGCACCTAGCAAGAGAGAGAGAGAGTAATGTTCCAACCTTATGAGAGACTATCACATTTTGTTAGATATGAAACATTAATATCGAATAAAGAAACATTGTGACAGTAAAGGATAGTGTCATGTTATTATCATGTGAGCAATTAATGTAGGTATAAAAAAAATTTGAACTCTATTACTTCCACTGAATATTTTGTACTAAATCATTGTACATGACTAAAGTTGCATTCCAGTATTTATACATTACACCGTTTGACCATGCATAAGCCGCCAAATAGTCACATGTATTTGCTCCCAGAAAGCATTTTAGAGCATTTGCTTCACTATTATCAACATTTCCAAGAAAATGAAAAGAAATATTGCTTAATTGATTTGGAAGAACGCCAAATAAATAAAAATCATCTACCCAATAGAATGGAATGCTTTTTGCAGCTTCGTACATTTCTCGTACAATGTTCCTAAGCATCAGAACGAACGCACCTGTGCAGTATTGTAATGGACTACGCTTATAACCTGGAAAATAGTCGGGATCTACCGCATATCTCCCTTGTCGATCGATATCCGCATCTGCAATAAAGCGACAAGTAATTATCCTTTTTCCCTCTTGATATTTAGGTAACAGGTCGCGAATAACGAGAAAGATATTAACAAATACATCATCATCAATCTTAAGAATAAATTTAGCATTTTCACAATATGTAACAATCCATCTGTAACCAAGAATTCCTTTATGAGTAAGGTTATGGTAATCATCAATAAAATCACCTTGGATAATATCTTTGAATTTGTCACTTTCTATCTCGATAGCTTTTTGAGAAGTGATACTGTTAGTTTTTCCTACAAAAAAGACTATCCGTGATGGATGGTTGTGTAATAATCGTGGATTAGCCCAAGTCTCTCTGAGTGCTTTTCTTCGGTCCGAATTGGTGACCGCGGTATGTACCATTATCAAGAAAGTAAGATCGTCTGCATTTTTACATATATTTGGGCTATTTATTAAAAAGCGAGAGTTAAAAGTCAGAGGATAAAACGTGTAGTTAGTGTATTTTATTGCCTCTCCATTTTTCGTCTTGAGAGTAAATGGTCCTTCAGGGTGTCGCTTTACCGGATATGGTATCCACGCGTTTTGTCCTGGAATCATCATATCATCAGATGCATTGCTACTTCCTCTGCCACTTGCATTATTTTGTACCGTAACTATGCGCCTGTTATTAGCTTTGGCTGAATTGTTATGTTGAGCATCTTGATTTGGGTACACGTTTGCTAACAATGCATCTTCGAAAGAGGATCTGTTGCCCATGATATACATATCCACAAAAAACATATATATAATTATAATGACGCATATAACTGTAAAAGAAAGCACCAACTTCTTGTAGAATCCGATGCACACACTTGCCATTTTGTTTCGATGGTTTTTAAAAGTTTCTGAAAAATATATAAATAAATAATTGTATATATACATACATTTTTATATTTATCTTGAATGATTCGCGAGGATTTCCTTATTTAAATGATGCAACATATATACACGTACTACATTATCCTTTCTTTATTTAAAATATGGATTGTCAAAGACATACACACAAGTTAATTGGAAAAAATCGTATTTTTCCGAGGATGAAAGTGTTGTTTTTCGCCAGATGATTAGCTTAGTGGCAGTACTGACTTGGCATTGTAGCAGATGTTTCAAGATCACCTCATGTGGAACACATTTATCTTTTCTTCCTGATTATTAAACCTGGCACTCTCGCGTTGGATGATCTAACGTATTTTGGTAGTTGTTTTGAACTACTATATGAATATCTTTATAAGCTAAAAACTTTAATGATGACGATTTCTCATCATACTAGGCCTTGTTTATATAATTAGTATTTATTTTGAGGAATTTGATATCCGTATATTTCGTATGCATGCATTTATAATGTCTTGTTATACATATTTTACTGACCTTCGTGTATATGGTGGACCTATGTGGCCTTCTGACCCAGAGGAAACTGACAATTTCCAATAAAATGGGGGCAAGCCGAACTAAAAGGGACTTGCAAAAAATTTGGCAGATAAGATGTCATCGGAAACGTCTTGGCTTTGATCAATAGTTTAACTGTTGAAATAACATAAATACTATATACTTCGTCGCCACAGAACGTACTTGCAGGAACAAATGCTGGATTTATAATAATACTAATACCACTATTACTGCTAATATAGTACTATTACTAAAACTATTGCTGCTACTGAAAGTACTGCTGTTATTACTACTACTTACTACTAATATAATTAATACTATTATTATTATTAATATTAGTCAGACCTTACAATTATGTCTTCACTGGTCATTGAGATCAACTATAAAATGAGAAATACTAAGTAGCAAAAGAATTCTGCATTTAGTTGGGTCAACGCTTTATTTCAACACAATATGATATAGACAAATATAAAAGAAGATGCGTACATTTGCACGTAGTTTTTAACATGCATTATTAAATCAAAATGCATTTCCAAAAAATCTTAGAGCACGAATTTTTGACATTTAGCTTTTAAGAATAAATGCAAAATCTTGTCATCATCATTATGACGATTCTAGAGAGCGTAAAGCAATGGTCGGATATTTTGGATAACTTGATGACAATCTAAATTAATGATGGAAATATATCTTCTCCAGCCAAACGCGAACATGAGTATAGCGTACGACAGTTAAGCACACACGTCACGTATAGCTGAAGAAAAAGGCTTATATATGTACGTTTTTGTTTGGGCTTGTTTAGAACAAGATATATTGAGATGTTGAAGTCGAATACGTACCCTTACGGTAAATTCGGGATAAAATGAATTAAGTTAGTCACGTTTACCTTTCTGAAAGACCATTTTCCCATTACTTGGACAATACGATTTTAATTTATAGAATTTCTTAAATATCATATGCAAAACTAAATTCTTCGTTCGTATTATGTAATTGACATGCAATAATAAAAACTGATCATCATTAGGCAACGTCCAAAAATTAAAATGTTATAAATGTGAAATATGATGCATGCACTATAGTCTTTGTAAACATATAAAATTAGATACGTTCTCGAGATAAGCTGTCATACTAAATGTGTTGTACAGATGATCTTACCTGCTTTATCAAATGAGAACACAGTAATGCTAATTGTTTGATCTCGTGTGCAACTGTCTCCTTATTGACGTGTAGTTATAGTAACGTCCACGTTATGAAATTAACTAATTATTCCTTTTTCATGCACGTACGTGTTTAGTCTTTCTGACATTCCATACCAGGTTTACTAACAATATGGTCTGTTTTCAATTCACTTTTTTACATTGGAAAGTCACCATGCAAAGACACTGACCAGTTTTCCAAAAGATTCCCGGCCATGTGAATAAATTTTAATCAGCAAGTTGGAAAACGGGAAGAAGGACATTTTTGCTTAAAATGATGAAACAAGTGAAATTCTTAGATCAGTCTTATCAAGTTCTCTTAAGCAGCGTCATGTTGTACATGTCAGAACAGTCTACTTGATATGTATTAGCAAGGCAGGATGAAACGTCTTGCCCATGTTTATTCTCTCTCTAGCTCCTTCTCTCTTTGACTACATAGGGATATGAATGTTTCTTTAACGCGCGCAGCTCATAATTGTATATATATATATATATATATATATATATATATATATATATATATATATATATATATATATATATATATATATATATATATATATATATATATATATATATATATATGGACTTCACTCTTGCCATTAACGTGGCATGGGGCAGAGATTCTGACATTACAAAGTACAATGTGCGCTGTTCGGGTCTTCAGTGCATGATTGATTCAATTTTAGACCAAGATATATCTTACAGACTTCGAATTGTCATTATATTCGTTTACTAACAGACGGGTCTGTGAGTTTGAATCACAAACTTAAATGGTCACCAGTTTCTACTACGAACTGATCATAATCACATATATACCTTTCTTATCAATGAAACGTTGCGATGAATGAAATATTGATATTCGTCTTTGCATTTATGTACATATGTAAGTGTATGTGTATAAACGTTTGTATCAGCTATCAATTAATTAATGGTGCAGATGAATACAAAATACATTGCTGCATCAGCATCGGCACCGGCGTCGAACACAACAGCAGAAAATCGCTAGAGGAAGAAACAAAGGAGTTTGATTATCACACTGCTCAGACTTATAAGTATATGATCAATAACAATCACCTAAATATTTAGTTTCTTGTATAATTTTCTACTGATATTGCGATCTTTAATTTTTTAAAACAAAAGGATGCATGATTGGCTGTAGTAGTTTACTGGCATTGAATATGTTAAGTATTCCAGAACTTAATATAATTGGATGCTATTGTAATAGTTAAATAGCAAATTGCAAAATATTATTAAGACATGGTGATACGAAACCCGAAAATCAACTTCATCTGCAAGCTAATGAATGTAACAAATTCCTATTTCAAACCAAGGCGAAATATTATTTATCCTATTTGAATGACTGGATTGCACAATAGGTGTGTCTTGATTGGTCTTGCTTGATGCGGACTTTACATTACCTAATATTCATATGTAAACAAATACAACATTTATTCTTCATTTAATGAATTTTTGACAAAAAACGATTTTGAATATGCACATGAAAAACGATAAAACCAAGTAAAAAAAGTCAAAATGTATGACGTGAAGAATTCTCCAAAATACTCTTCAAATATTGGATTACAAAGCTGACAATTGCACTAAACTATTAAACGTAATCAAATCTTTAAACGAAAGCTGGGATAAGGAAAAATAAAATATATTAATATCATTTGTCAACTGTATGTTTCTAATAATGTAATAGTATATATATTATAAATACAATGATTCTCTCACGCTCTCAACATACGATTGATACAATCACCCTACACAACTATTCACAAGTTCAAAAACGAAAATATGATTCATGTAATCTTATGTATGGCAAGTGTGATTCAAATAACCTCATGGTCTGCAAATACGTTTCAATTAAATATAAGCATTGCAAGAGAGATTCACATAATCTCAGTATGGAATACGATTAAGATTCAAATAATCTCAAGGAATTCAAATGTGTTTCAAATATTATGCACTGTAAGTGAGATTCACATAATCTCCTAGATAATGCAATGTAAGCGATATTTCACATAATCTTCTATATTACAAATCAGATTCAAAATAATCTCATGCAATTGAAAATGTACTCAGTTGAAACATCACTTGGAACAAACCTATGCCTCATGACATTGGTACAGTCGTAAGATTCATAAACTAATGAACAATACAGTTTCACAGAGTCCTTGGGTTTGGCCCACACTTTTATCGGCATGGACCCACCACCTGTACATGCAAAGCGTACAAACATACATACAGACAGCATACATCACCCTTCTATTGGCTACGTCTATATTCGTGCCTCCACTACGTCTACAGACATACGTATACACATACGTATATGCAGCACGCAGCACTATACATCTACAGTCAGCTATAAACAGCTACAGTCAGCCCTAAACAGCTACCGTCAGCCCTACACAGCTACCGTAAGTTCTTAACAGCCCTTAACAGCTTCAGTCCGCTCTAAACAACCCTGAACAGCTACGCTTAAACCAAACTGGTCATAATAATGGGTTCTGGAAAATCTTTAGATATTTGCTAAGAACCTAATCACTAATAGCAACTTGTAATTCAAAGTTCACAACGTTTCAAATATACGTAGTAGTAAATGCATCATTACAAGATATGACAGTACAACCTGAATAAGCTTTATATATCAAATCAAATATAAATTTAACACTTACCCCTATGGCTGGAGAAAACAATGGGGAAAGTTTACTCCTTGACAAGATCCAAAACGACCAGTGTCGATTAGAAACGGAATCTACCTTAAATCCATAGGATAGAGAGTAATAGTCAGGGTAAATACCTGAATATACCGTGATATTAGTGTCTCCCTCCGTATGTAATTTTCGATGAGATACATGCTAGTGCAGTCGCTTACCTGGCAAAAACAATTATTCACCCTAGCTAACGTTGTACGCATGTACAAAGAAAGATGGTCTAATCTTTCTAAGCCAAAACCTAGTCATTTCTTGCATTATTGTGTGACAAATGCAATGTTATTAATAATAAATAATAGCAGTAGTATTGCTTTTTCCGTTGTCATCGATGGTGCTGTTTTTTGACTTCAATATTATAAGATACAGTATGTCTTCATATCAAACCATGACAAAGCTTAAGCTTAAATTAATTAAATTCCAGTTTTGTCCTCTAGTAATGTCATCATTTCTACGATTTCTTAATTTCTGCTACCTTGTATCCATTACAATTTAAGCAAGGCAAACCACACTCTTTGGAAGATTTCTTTCTAGTGAGATTTTTAATAAGCTATTTACTCACTCGAGTTCTTGAAGCCACGGACAAACTTAAATCTATATATGCATCTACTCTAACAACCAAGCCTAACATTGGAATACAAATACTATAGGGAATTACATGAAAATAGTAGTTCCACTTTCACCTGTCAATGTTGGTGAGAGTCAAAAACGACTAGACAACTTCCTTACACAGTGGGACATTGCACATAGGCTAGGAGATTGATGTCTTTTTACCAGCTGACCTGGGCTCGAATCTCCTTAGATTACGAATAACAAATTATCTTTACTCTGTGATAGTATTATTTGCATTAAAATATTTATTATGCCTGCTATTTGAATCTGCCTACAATTATCAAGTATTTATCTATATTAAGCCAGGGACAGCACGTTCCATTCTGTCTGGTGTATATCTAGAATTCTCTCTCTGACTATATATATATATATATATATATATATATATATATATATATATATATATATATATATATATATATATATATATATATAATCTTGTTGCTCGGGAAAATATATAATAAGGTACAAATTCAATGCCAGCAATTGTAATTACCAACAAATCCAATTAAACCTTGGCAGAAGTATTAATATATGCATATCTCTATGAACATCCATATCATAACAACAAAATAAAATGTGCTCTTTCACTGTATTCCACAAACGCTGCACATGAATATATGCAAACCTTCCATCTTCTGGCACCGTTAAGAAAATATTGTTTGACATGAGTTAAATCAGATGGGATTTGTTCGATGTCAATGGGTTATAGCTGATATGCCCGGTTATCGCTGATGATGAAAAACCTTGACATGAATGCGCGTATTAACGGTCGGCCGATGGATTTATTTGCTGAGAATTCACAGCAAAGGCCATAAGATCGTAACGTTAGCTAAAATGCGTATTACTGTTTTCCAGTTACACTTGCAGAACGATGAATGCAGCGAAACCTGTTCATTATCAGTGCATCGCTAAAGCACAACCTGGTTTAAATATGTGCTGGTCTTATTTTCACAAATATTTTTCTCCAGCACAGCTCATTTACGTTGAATGCACATTTTTACTGATCCACTATTTACTATCGTGGGCCTTTTAAACAACATGAGACTAAGACTGAGAAAGTATGGACATTTTATATTCATGTCTGTTTTTCATTATAATGAAGCACATAAAATTACACCGCAAAGCAACATTTTCATGGGTAAAATTAAATATAGATCATGAAGAAAAAGTAAGGTTAGTACAGAGAATATGGTGAACAGACCAAATGCTGAAAGAAGATTAGGGCAAATTAAAAAGATACATAATTAAGAGGGTAACAAAGTACTGATAAAAAGAAAAATGGTTTCAAAGTCTCTAGATTTTTTGTAAACATCGAAAATTGTATTAGAATTATATAACTCAAAAAAAGATAACGTAAAAATGTACTTGATGTTTTAAACCATAGCAACATATTGTAGTGCAGGCGTACGATCCGTGTTAATACGTGTGCCTTTGGAGTATATTGGCAAAGTAGATCTTCCTTGATACGGAATCATGGCAGATAAGCCAAGGGTCGCCAATTCTAGAACAGTACAAGTGTTTACTTTGATCATATTATTTTCATTCTGTGTCACGCTAGTTTTAGTGTATAGTACATCAAAAAAGCTATTATGTGGAGTTTCCATCTACTCTACCAGAATAAGTGACCTACGAAAAACGTTTAATGGAATTCAGTCTATTTGTGACAAACCTATAATCGATGAAAAGATTAGATCAGACGTATGTAAATCCTGCTTCTCTCATAATTTTAATTACATCATGAATAATGACGTGATGTGCAAGCTTTACGATGATTCCCAGGAAATCGATTTGGTTATTTTTATTTTTACAAATCATCATCATGAAAACGAACGGAATGCCATTCGGCAGACGTGGTTGACTTACACAAATAGAAATAGAGCGAATATCAGGTATTCCTTTCTTTTGGGTGAGGTACCGGACGAAAATTTAAGAAAACTTGTTGAAGAGGAAAATAGTATTCACAACGACATACTTAAAGAGCAATTTGCTGATACTTATTTCAATTTAACATATAAAACGATGATGGCCTTTAAGTACGCTAGTACCAAATGTTCTCATGCAAAATTTGTTCTCAAAACAGATGACGACATGTGGATTAACATTCCAGGCCTTTTAAAAATTATAAATCGCGAAAGGATGATCTTGCAAACAGCTGTCGGCGGTAGTTGCCATCATACAGCCTATCCCGTTAGGGACCCATCGTCCAAATGGTACGCATCATTTCAAAGTTACCCGAATGAATCATATCCGGGTTACTGCTCAGGAACAGGGTATGTCACTAGCATCAATGTTGCGAGGAAAGTGTTTGAACTATCGACCAATGTACCTTTCTTTCATTTGGAGGATGTCTATGTGGCAATGTGCATAACAATATTGGGTTACAAGTTGCATCCTATTCCAGGATTTAACTCAGGCAGGCTGCTGTTTGATCCATGTCTATACAAAGGTGATAAACTAATAACCTCTCATGGAGTTCCTGCAGAAATGCTTATAATCATTTGGAATACACCCTGCATAGAACAATATTACTAAGAATGTCACCTACCAAATCTCTAATTTTGCTTTAATTACATTGATTTTTCTTATAGAATATTTCTTCATTTGTCACGAAAATGTGGGGAAAGTAAGCATCTGCGAAAAACTTCTATCCACATATGCTTATATGTTTTGGTTTGCATTCATGTTCTAACATATATTTTGATGTCAGAAATATGTGCCAGATGTGAAAAGTGCTTTAACAAACAAAATGCAGTTCGATGGATACAACAGTAATGCACTTTACAAACATTGTACGTGAAGTCTAGTCCTTTGTAGAAATCTGAGGGTACAAAGGTGTCAAAACAATTGAAAGACATGAATTCAGACTAACTAGTTGCAAGCAGGTCTGGATTACATATATACAGTGATGTAAATGCCAAGATTAAACATTTATTAGATTATATTCATGATGACTATCTTGACGTAAATTCCATGTGTTGTATTGATGCTTTGATAGTTTGGATCTAAAAAGATACAAACAACCATACTAAAACAATCTGGGCTACAATCACGAATCCATCCATCCATACATCCATCCCTCCATCCCTCCACCCAACACATAGATACATACATACACACATACATACATACATACATACATACATACATACATACATACATACATACATACATACATGCATGCATGCATGAATGCATGCATACATACATACATACATACACATACATACGTTCTGTACATACATACATAAACTACATACATACATACATACATACATACATTCATACACACACATATACATACATACATACATACATACATACATACATACATACATACATACATACATACATACATACATACATACATACATGCATACATACATATATACATACATACATACATACATACATACATACATACATGCATACATACGTTCGTACATACATGCACAGTTTAAATGGAGAGGTAATTATTGATTTCGATGCAGTAATTTCATATATGTAGCCAATGACTGTAGCGGGTCCTGTCATTGTGGATTACTTATAAGTCCACACTAGATTATTTTCTTTCTTAAGCAATTTTGTTTCCTGATAATATGATTAAATATGTTCAAGTTCCTCTTACTAGCTAGCTAAAATGTATTTAAATTGAAAACACTGATATACCCAATTTGAATTATTATTGACATTGTATCACAAAGAAATATACATTGGATGAAAGGATGAAACATGTTTAAGCAGGTTTATAAGCAATCTGTTTAACAAACGCCATACAGTTTAGTGGTTAAGTAATTATCACATTGATGAATGTGCTTTGTTGATAATGAAGAGTAAAACAATGTTCTTTTAAAAATTTAATTTGTCGGACTTGAAGTCCTCGTCTGTACGAAACTAAATTAACGGGACAAAAAATGGACAATTTCTACAAAATACGACGAAATAACTGAGTACTTTATAATCCTGTCAAATCAAATCAAAACATATTTGTGGCATACAAATATCCGAATTGTTTATGCATCTTAACTCTTTCATGTCGATTATAGTAACGGGTATACTAAAAATGTACAATCAGAAAAAAATACAAAATATTAACTCTATGTGGGTGATGTAATGATAACAAACTACAATTTGCTTGTCACTTTATAAGTAGATTTATAGGACACTCATTATATGATGGTAATGGTTCGTCTGATCTGCTGCCTCCTTCATCTTTTGTTTTGGTATTATTCGTTTCCGAATCACTTATCACAAGGATGTCGATAAAGTTTTTGGATGACATGTATTTTATTTCGACCCAGGGTGGGTTTTCACTTTGAATTCATGCTGACGCAATGAACTATATCTTAGCTCTCACGTGTTTAAGCTTACAAGCTAGAAAACAAAGAAGGCTAAACAGTCATGCATCAAATGCGACTTTACATGAGAATCTAAACCAAATGTGGTCATTTCAAAAACATGAGAAGACAATCTTAATTTCCTACAGATGCTTCTAATTTGCTAATAATGTGAAACATTGATCCATGGTCGTCTAAAGTATACAATCAATACGAAATGAGATTAAAGTTCCACTGGTAACGCGGGACGTATATTTCATCGCAAGAAATATTATCGAATGTCGCAAGCTAAAATATTATAATTGAGCGGAAGCGTTGTAAAGGTGCTGCTGTCAATTTACGGAACGTTGAAGGCACTATTGGTCGTTGAATATACGTCACAATGTATGTCTAGATCAATCGCTATGCAGATACACACCATATATATACTTAAATGGGCGCCAACTTGATCACTGTTGTCAATTTACAATAGCATTACTAATGTTTTTCAGTACTGGTTGTTTTAATGCATGAAGTTTCAAACAAGCATATGCATTATAGTATGATGCATCTCAATACGCAAGTACTAACACAGGTAACGCGTGTGTAAAGTTAGTACATGGTGATAATCGACAGAATCAACAAAATGCATATTTGATTTTGGTAAATAGAATGAAGAAGGTGATGGTGTCTGCAGCATATAATTATTGTGAATTTCCTCTACAACCTCCTCCTTCAAATGCTGTCTCTTTCATTATATATATATATATATATATATATATATATATATATATATATATATATATATATATATATATATATATATATATATATATATATATATATATATATATATACATATCAATATACATAGATATATAGATACATATATATATATATATATATATATATATATATATATATATATATATATATATATATGTATATATATACATATATATATACATATATATATATATATATATATATATATATATATATATATATATATATATATATATATATATATATATATATATATATATATATATATATATATATATATATATATATAAACATAAGGATTTTACAGCTTAGATAAACATACACTCTATCGGTCTCTATCTCGCACACACGCACACACTCATATATACTTATAGTATCTCTTGTGCCAACATATGATACAAATGTAATATAAACCATGCGGTACAATATATACTGATTATTCTATATTAAACATTTGTCGTATTATTCATTCGTTCTTTGCGTTTAGCTACCAGTTCCACTTTGTTGACAGGCAGTAACATATTCTCGATTCAATCTGTGATATAGTGTTTTCATTCGCAATGATAAGATGTTATTGAATTTGGTTTTAATTGTATGTTACACTTTTTTTTAAAGAAGTACACATTATGTCCCATAAGGGTTCCATTAGCGTTCCAAGACATGTCAATACTATTTAGGCAAGTTATAATTGGCAAATATGCATATTAATTTGGACAAATTGATATTTGGTAGCTTATACGTTTTGTATTCTTTTCTCACACACACACACACACACACACACACACACACACACACATATATATATATATATATATATATATATATATATATATATATATATATATATATATATATATATATATATATATATATATATATATATATATATATATATATATATATATATATATATATATATATATGTGTGTGTGTGTGTGTGTGTGTGTGTGTGTGTGTGTGCGTGAAAGTGTACAGAAACGTTAGTTTCAGGAAATATTATATAATATATCATACATTGGATGTAAACAAAGTTCGAGTGAATAATGAAGTAGGAGATAAAAAGCTGATACTGGAGGATGAAAACTCGGATAATAAATATTTTACCTGTGAGTAAAGTAAACAAGCGATTCATAAACGTGTGTTCTAATGTAACTCTTCAATTAATATTTCAAGAAATGAACAAATATACAGAAAACCATTATATAGGATTGTTAAATATATGTTCTGTTCATTGGTAGGCTGGTCTAGTTTTCAGTTATTTGTATTGATCAGTCATGTGATATACAACACATGCTAAAAGCGTAGATGCAACTAATAATTAGAGATAAAATCAGATGATATCAGTGTTCATTCTAAATTCCAGTAGCTGTCTAAACGTTATATAGGCCAAATATGCATAATTCATAAAGATATTGTTTATGTGGAATTGATATTAACATTTTTTGTGAGCTAATACGAAACTTAGAGGACAGTGTACATATTGTGAATGAACTGACTAGAAATGAAAAAAATCATCTTTAAACATCTTTAAACAAAGTCTTTGTTATGATGAAATTATGTGACTTGAATGATAATATGCTTATACTTTCTACAATATTAAATAGTCATTACATATCAAGGCTATCCTGCAAGTCAGAAATAGTGAGACAATTGTATCAATAATGATTCAGGACTGATTGGCGATAATTGTCCAAAAACCTAGGTAATACGATTCAAAAACAGAGTACAATATTTACGCGGAAAAGGGATTTAGAAAATTTATAAAGAAATTAAGTATGTTCAAATTCGTCTTAATATTGCGAACCTAATTCCTGAAACACCATCTAGATTTAATTATTATCACGAATTTCACTCTTGATTTATAATGCACTTTCTATAGTAGTAAATTAAGTTTATCTCCATTAGTGCAATTGTGTCTTCTCTTAATTGCTTAAACTTTTTAATTAACAACGGAAATTTACATGCAACAACTTATACAATTAAGAAATTAAAAGGATTTTTTTTAAATTTGGTATTGTCATATAGTATAAAAACACCAAAGTATATTTGATCATTCCATATTTTTTAAGTTTCTTATGAATTTTGTTAATACTTGTTACCACGCAAATTTCATTCAAATTCAGTCTAGGTTTTAAATTTGTATATATTCAATTGAGCTTGACCTTTTGATATTCCAAGATCACCTTTGAAGTTTGCTCTCCCTACATTTAACTTAATGTCACTCACTAAGAAGGTTAAAAGGTATATGATGCTGGTTCTGAATTTTTTTTTATTTATTTACGTAATATATGGTTTTCCAGTATTTGTTTCTGAATATCAAGCCACTTATTTTTTGTATACAGATAATGAAGCAGATACAGACTATATTTCTGTAAACATAGTTTGTTTTAAATCCTAAACTTTAAAAAATATTTTGCCATGCATTTATGAAAAGACTTTAGGCAGCATATTGTTATTTCGATATATGGTATTCGACCATGGTTATAATACTTTCATAGTGGTATAGTACAATAATCACCCTTGTTTCTTTGTTTTCAAATAAGGAATGAACTGATATTTACAGTTCCTGTGTTATTTTTACGACTAATAGCTTCGTTTTTTTATCTTGGCGAAATAGCATTTAAAAGTCTTTTCAATTTGATAATAATGCAGACAATATTTTAATCGAGCACAATAGTTTTTTTTCAGGCTACATGTACCGACCTAAGTATGTAATATAAATGTAACGATCTATGTTGTTTAACGAAAACGTACGAGAGAGAGCACACATACCAGATTTCAAAGATCTACGTTTCTGATCATATAATGCGTTGCTTCATTTACAAGCTTTTATTGTCCGATTCGCTTAAAACATAAACCGTCTACTATTTCATGAATAATTAAAATGCATCTGATTCTTAAACCGTTAGATAACATTTGCTTAAAAAGTAAATATAATACTTAATTTCGTCATGTTTATGAAAGTATTTGTCTCTATAGTATATGCTGCTATACAATCTACTTCTTTTCCTAACTACTAAACCCTTGAAAGAAAGACCTTGCTTGTAATTTGCTGGTCTACATATATCCAAGTTACCCTGTCAATTTACAAAAGACTTCGTTTTGGAAACCGTCAGCAACCGTTCTAATCTTTGTTAATCCAAGTACAAATATTTTATAATAATAAACAGAGAGTATTAAATATTTGCGTTTCAAGTGTGCATCTTTGTAATACTGCATCTAATCTCCATATTTGTTAACATTTCAGTATTTCACATGTTATAATTTCTAATATTTTAATAAATTTGATTTCTTTTATAAATATCTTTTCACAAAATCCTATGTTTAAATCTTAGTTGCAAATAGTTTCTGACTAATCCTTTAAGCATGTCCTATTTTTCTTCCTTTTCTTTTATTATTACACCAAATTTGATCTTAACATATTCTTCATCGTTAAGAAAAGAGACGTTTGCTCCACTGCAAAGGTCCTTACATGTGTTATTCACTTACAGAGGCTATTACACATACAAAGAACGAAACAAAATACAGCCGATTGTTTCTTTGTAGTAATTTCATGTCTTATATGATATTAAATTTGAAAACAACAACATATTTTGATACTCATAAGCTATTATGTTTTTAAAATAATCAGAAAATATGTGCATAGTGGTCATGCGTAATAACAATAAACCGTTAATATAACACATGTTCTTGTTTCCGGAGATATTGTTTTTATTCTCCCTAAGCATGGTACTATAAAAGAAAACCACTTCTAAATACATTTCTTGTGACTACATGTATGTATGTTAGATCTTGTCACAGCAAAATAAAAAATATCCACTAAAGTATGCCGAGGCGACGTTTACAGCAGCAAAGTGCGCACTGGCATCAATAATCAAGCGGGTCATATCGATGTTAATGAATCGTACTTATGTAAATTACCAGTAAATAAAAAAGGATACAATTGTCATCCGATGCTCAAAGCCGAAGCAATGAAAATGTATCATATCATACAATTTTGTTAGAAAAAAATATATTTAGTGGACTTTAAATCAGGCATTACATTTAAACATAAAACAATAAGACTTCACTTTTTTTCTTCGTCTGACAGAACATGTTTATACTTGCAAATAACTTGAATGCAAAAAACATTACCATATAAAATTACATTATGAGAACAACCAATGAGGTATCTTCATGAAGAATATATATCTACATAATTACATGATTTATTTTCGAATGTTTAATCAAATTGAAATATTTAAATATGAATTAAGATTCAGTTTGATCAGATACGAGAACGAAATTCAACAAGAATACAAATATGTTCCAAATGTGCTGACCCGCGTTAGGTTCAAGACCCTCGTTGATTATAATTATTATTATGTAGTATCATACAGTTTACACTTGATATGTATGTTTAAACAATTCAGAAACATACTAATATTCAAAAAGACTCTTACACTTCAGTAGTATTCATCAGTTCCAGGATTGTTTGATTATGCTTTGCTAAAGATAAAACGTTGAATTAAATGAATTGGCTGTCATTGATATGACTTTTCTGAACATAACAATAGAGGTGGGATGTTTTTATTTTCTATCAGATGTACAACGTGGACAAGGACAGAACGAATATCTAAATCCAATTCCTTTTATATGCTGACCATTTAATAAAGACTGTTCAACTCCAATGTGAAGCCAGTCCTACTGTGTGGAGCAGAGACCTGGAAAACAGCCACGTCGACCGTAAAGAGAGCTCACACTTTCATCAGCATCTGCCTATAACGAATTATCCAGATCTGCTGACCAGAAACCATCAGCAAGACGACACTGTATCAAAGAAAATCCCAGTGTCATGTAGAGGACGAAGACAAGAAGTGTAAGTGAATTAGACGCACCCAACGTAAACAGCCATCCAACAATACCAGACAGGAATTGTGTTGCTGTTGTTGTTGTTGTAGTGTTTAACGCCATTTTTCAGCACACGATAGGCTATACATGGCGGCCAGTATTAATGGTGAAGGAAGAACCCTGAAAAAACCCAGGGAAGAACCACCGACCCACGAGAAGCTACTGGCAGTCTTTCCCACGTACCCACGCTAGCCCAGCCTTGGACTCGAACCCACGCAGACAGAGGTGAGATGGCAGTGATCCGTAACGGAGAGCGCTTTAGACCACTCGGCCACTCGGGGCCCCGGAATTGTGTTGCAACCCTGAGGGTAAGTGGAGAAGGGGCCGTGCAAGAAACACATGGCCACGCGACATTGAAGCGGACATCACTAAGATGGGTCACACCTGGTGTCATCTTGTGGAGATGGCAGAGGACAGTAGCCTCTGGCGATGTTTTTGTGGGTGGCCTATACCCCGGCAGTGGTGACGGGCAAAACTGACTGACTAATGTAATATCCATAGTGTGCATATATGGTTCTTAACTAGATGTAAAATAATACAAAACTAACATCTTATTGGGCGTCTTATTTTTCATGCTAGTGTGGACGTATACACTTGTTGTTTTAACGTTTGAGCCAGTGTAGGTGTAACTAAGGCCCACTAAATAAATTTAAATATTTAGTCGAAAATGATCCAAGCGTTATTTCCTAAACTTGTATATACCTTTCCCGCTAGGTTGACCACGACATTGTGATCCCGCTAGTGCATTTTCATGCCATATGTATTCTTTGTTTCAATTTAGAGTGGTACTGTTCAATTTTATATTAGGCATACGACCATATAGTCAAAGACCAGAAGGCATTGCGATGGCAATAAACTTGTTATCCAGCCATTTGTTACCAATAATTTGATATAAAACATATATATATATATATATATTACTATTCAACGTCATGAAATGGGGTATGCAGAGATCTTATCTGATTTCAGTCCTTTTGAATTTAACACCGCAGCGTGATAAGAGCAGAATAACCATTTTACACAGATTTCAACTTCACAAACATGAGTCAAATCTTCGTGGATTAAGCAAAAATCATTGATTCAATTATGGAAGAGATCCATGTATTCTTCATACAAATAAATCGCCTTATGAGAGGAGAATAAAATGTTTAAAACGTATAACGTTAATTCAGAACAACTCGGATTCTCATCCGGGTATGCCCCATCTTTTGAAACACCTTATAAAGAAGAGGACCACTAAAGTACTTCACCTTCATTGCAATAACTCATACTCTGACTGGTAAATAAAATGACTCGGATATCTGTAGATGAAGACATGTAATTAATGTTTTTGAAGGAATTGACTTAGTAAACAAGTTGTGCTGAATGCAACAAAATGATGTGTTGATTTTTTTGTTCACAAAATGTAACGGAATAATCAAACAATCTAGATGTTGATGATCAGGTTCTGAGATCGGACGGACAATGAGGTCGCACAATTTAGTTCAAATCACATTTGATATGGCGTCTCCTGGTTTCCAATAAAATAACATTATTTTTATCAAATCTTGTCCGTAACACATCATGCTGATATAGGACAACGACATATTAATTCCACAGAAGCATATTTTGAGCTTATGTATTAAATGTCTCTGTTACAAAAAAATGGAGACTTTATTTGGTCAGGTTTGTTCTAGTTTTAGATTTCAGTTAATCATCTGTAAAGATTTAAGTCATAAGGTTTAAATTCCAGCGCGAGAGAATACCTTTAATTACCACCGTTATAATTACTGCGGTAAGGTACGAAAAAGAACTAATTGGATCAAATTTGGAGCTTTCAACACGTGTTTGAAAAGTCCTAATTAATGAATGGACAGCACAAAAATAATGTTTTCAGCAACTATGTGTAACTAACGTCTACACTAGCATCCAACAGTTTTCTCAATTAGCTGTAAGTTATACATTGTCAGTCATTAATTCAGAAGAGGTTAATCCTGGTAGAACCTTCGTCTAAATGAAATCAGAAGTGATAAACAATAGTAGAGGCAAACATAAGACCGTACCCATGACATGTAATATGTCGACTGTCATATTTTGATGTGATAATACGGCCTACAATGTACGTGCTAATGTGGAAATGGTAAGTACATTAGCCACCATGCACATATCATTGCCATTTCTACGCTGGTACGTCCAATGTATACTTCCCATAGAGAAAGATATGCATTTAAGATGACGCGAATGACACCTTACTTTTAGTCCCTGCAGTAATCAACATTATTTCTGTCCTTCTTGATATAATTCTAACTTTCACTGATCCTTTGAAAATTGCCATGTATTCACTATTGGAATATAATAAGACACAAGTGTGTAAGGTTGTATCGAAACATTGTATAATGCACACTATGTTGTATACGATCACTGGACTTTTAGTCCCTGCAGTAATCAACATTATTTCTGTCCTTCTTGATAAAATTCTAACTTTCACTGATCCTTTGAAAATTGCCATGTATTCACGATTGGAATATAATAAGACAAAAGTGTGTAAGGTTGTATCGAAACATTGTATAATGCACACTATGTTGTATACGATCACTGGACTTCACGACGCAACAAATATCAGTATTCATCTATTGTACGCACCACTTGGCATTTTGATGACCAACAGGATGAGGACCTTCACATTGAAACCCTTTATATTTGCCGCCATAAATTAATTAGCATGCTAATGTAGGCATGAGGAACTATTTTGTACCATTCTGTTTTCGTCTAGAAATCAACATTTATGTTTATTACATTTGGATCCACTCTGGTCTTTTTATAAATATAGATCAGGTAAGTTCCAGTCTTTGTAGTACACGATTTTCCTTCCAATCAAGTAAGCCACCTGCAATCAGTATCTACCTAATGACACGATCATGTGATCGCACATGGTAGGAATGGCATGATCTGGAGTAGAACTCTGATTAAGAAAAAACAGCATTATATCTTGAAGACACTTTCTATCTTGCCCACGTCTGGTTCTAGCTACATACAACACAAAACATGTATTTTATGCTTAGAATTGAAATGAACCATGATTTTAATAAAATGCTCATCTGGTGAACTGTACACTCAAGTTGCACCTCATATGTACTAAGCATATCCTCAGTATGCACATACACTTCAATTAATGTGACTTTAATGACATTTTGTTTTGCTAAATAGTAATGTCTTTGTAGTTGTATCATTGTAGAAAGTTAGGATTTGTTCCTATATTGCATCTTTTTAATATGATTTAAGTATGTCTATGATATAAAATAACCCTGTATGCACAAGCCTTAGTTTCGGGGTATCCCAACTAAAAATTGATTGGCCAGTAGAAATCGATTACGCGCTACAAAATAAACGTAGAACACATATGTGTAGCGTTCTCGAGGACATCTACATCAGCCTTAAAACTCTTAAAAACTATTAACGAATTTCTTGGTAAAGGCACCCTTAGGTCCTTCTCGAATGTTATTACTTAGGCGGCGGTGTACTGAACATAGAGTATCAAAGTCTGCCAATAAACAATAGACAAATATACAAATTACAAAGTCTTTAAGTGGGGATATAAGAAGCAAACGCAGCACACTTGTCAGCAACATCAACTATAAATTGAAATCAATCAATGTAAAATATACAAGCAGTTGATACTATTTTTTTCATAATGCACTACTAACTTTTAGAAATTAATAAAGCATCTTTAATGATTATTCTAATACATTCAGTGATTTAAATAATATATTATATCCCGAATCACACATTTTAAATACTAAGAAACGGTGTT
Organism: Sinohyriopsis cumingii; assembly: GCA_028554795.2. NCBI lineage: Eukaryota > Metazoa > Mollusca > Bivalvia > Unionida > Unionidae > Sinohyriopsis > Sinohyriopsis cumingii. Next base: position 99,125,781 of record CM068830.1, read on the forward strand.
TGTTCTTTTTGCATTTCCGTTATTTCAGAAGCAATTGATGTCCATTTAGGAGATTATAAATGTGTAAATACATATAAGAAGGCTCTTAGTGTGAGTCATCACTTTTGGGATGTGGATAATGGTTGCATTATACGCAATAAATCCCAGATTTGATGCGGTCAAATACCAAAAATGTTGGCAGATTTAGTTCGAATTTGCTGCCTGTGATAACAAATGTTATCATGTGATCTTACAGTTAGAATCGAGGACAAAATATAATACTCCAAAATAAAATATACCAAAAATTACCCCTGAAAATCTTCTACTACTATTCTGGTATTCCTAACAGTCCCTCTGTATTGTGCATCTCATTTCTTTTTGATTTTGCATCATGCTGAATTAAAGTATTTATTGAAATTTTACAAACTTTCTTGGGGTTTTATCTTATTTAAGTTGTTAACTGCCGCTACAGCCGTTAGAGATACAAACTGAAACGATACTGTCTTTCTTGGTATGTTTAACAGAGAACTTCCATTCGGAATTTATATTGCTTTCAAGATGACGGAGGCGACATGGGCGAAGACATAAGTTGCATTTATGGCTTAATCAATGAAGAAAAAGACCATGGTTCATATCAGAAAAGTAGCGTCATAAAGTGTAATAAAACAACAAAATACTTGTTAACTTTTAAAATATTAAATTGTGTTTAAACAGCCATAACCTCTCCTATGTCACAGTGTGATTTATAGCATGATCTCGACTGAAAAATGTAGTAAATTTAATTGCTAAAGGAATTGATTCCGCGAAAATTTGCAAGCAATTGTTTTGTTTCTTCTGACCAATGACAATTACAAGGAGATCAGAGATAACACATGTTTACGTATACCTACATCGAACATTATATTTAGAAACAGTGAAAACTGTCTAAAAGTACAGCTTTGCACAATGTGGATACATAGGATGTAAAATTGTGTTGTAGAAATATTGATTTCATTAGTCCGAAAATATGTTTTTCTAATCAGCTTATATCTTTTCTTAACGTAAATATTAGTAAAAAGGTTTGCCCATTTTTTAAGGTTACACCAAAACGTTATGTACAGTTATCCAGTTTCACTAGCCCATAAAGGTTGTTAAAATACAAACTGTGCGAATGTGCATACTGTAATCATGTTGTATAGACCGCCACAAAAATTCAATACATAGACATACCATTTAACGCATACACAAAATGTTATCTTACCAAATAAGTCATTTATACAGACATCAATATTAAAATGTAACGATATCCACAAGCTAGATGAATAATCACCAAAAAGCTTAGCATTCTGGATTTTCTACAATGTTGGTATGACAGAACATAAACTAACATGAACGCTACATACCTTAGACTAATGTGTCAAGAAGGCAAATCATTGCCGTGAAAAGTACCATCTGTTCGAATTGTTTGATTTTTTTATGAAAAATATTGCATCCTTATTCTGAAAGGATAAAGTACACGAAAGAAAATAACATTTTCCCGTCATAATAGCTAGTATACATTAGCAAGAATGCTTGACATAACTGTAGAAAATATAATGTTAATCTCATTCTTCACCAATTTGTTGACGCTTTGATCCTATTAATAATACATCTGTAATAAATTATGACATATTTTGCCTAGCACAAAGCGTGTTAGTTCTTATCTGAACTCATTCCATGAAATATTTTTGAGCATGCTAATGTTAGTAAAAAAATATGCATATGGTACAATATTCGCATACACTTACACACATATATATTATAATGGACCGTTATAACCCTTTGCAAAATATCGTTTCAGCCAGCACTATATACATCGTTTACGGGTGCAATGTCTTTCATTTAAGCGTGCATCATAAGCTACCGGTGAAATCTCTGTCAATTTGTATTGTGTGTAAATAATCATTTGCGCTAAATAAATATTATATTCTTTTTCTAGAGTTGTTATTATATCATATGATCTTTATCCTTCCTCCATTTTGTATCCTTCAACACAATTTCGTCTCCTGAATTCCATTATATTGTTGATATTTAAATTATTACATACACGTTTTATCACAAAGTCTGCCTTGTCAAATAAATACCCGCCATCGTTTAGGACAGATGCAAACGAGTTCTCCGCCTGTTTGATTAAAGAAGTCACCGCAGCCCATGTAGTGATCTTGTATATCATGCATTTTAATATAGTGCCTAATTACAATTAAAAGCTATTCAAAATATAAACACTGCTGATTACGTTGCTTGTGGCTTTTCAAATGTAACATTTACAAATTGTCCTTGTTGAAACTTGCAAATGCAGACTTTGAGAGGATGACTGGATATTTACATAGTTTCAATAACATGTGAGATACAAAGGCAAAGTATTTATATTATGAATACCCTAAAACACACCCTAGACTTATCCACTACTAATATGCGATTTTTCAGATGGAAAGTTGGTTATCGAATTTTGAGGTTGTATTAATGGGAACAACATGGATGGTCGACGTGTCATTTTACACGTTGTTGCTCTCTTAATTTAGGCGTTGGTTATATTAAATAATTAAGTTAGTAAATGAAAATGTTTTGTCATATAACCATACTAAACCCTGGTGTTGGTAGAGTTTCGATCATCAAAGAAAGAAATGTATTCATTGATGGATTAGTATTACGCTTGAACAAATGTACTTACACAGACCCCTTGAGATAAACTGAGATAACACATCTGAACCATAGTTATTGTATGTGGTCGTATTAGTCCTTATCAAACGAACGTCATTTCGTTTCAGAAAACTTCTTCCCTCTTGCTACTTCTACTTTGCAATATTATATCTTGTGATAGATATTGATCTCTAAATTTGTCTCTACTTTTGGCAGGGATTTTTAACTTTTTGGAAACATGTTACTGTTGCAAGAAACGAATTCCTTGATGTGTTGTTTGTGAGGTAAAGTTTGAACGCCACGTATTATAAGGTCTGCAATGAAAAATTGGAATGTGCGTGAGAGGGCGTTATCCTGATGAAAATAAGTCACCACACATTATATCTGGACACCTTATGGAGCATCATCACGTGACCTTTTTGGGGATTTCGGTGGTAAAGAATTGTCATTTCCGTCTGGTATTCTCTATTACTATGCTATTATAAAATATTCCTTCTTTGTTAAAAAATATAATGTGCATACCTTTTCTATCAGATTTGGTATGATTTGTTTTCCTGGCGAACGCCAACTTGAGTCCTTTCTTTTTTGGATTTGTACTCTTGGGTGCAAGTATTGGTAGCAAGTATCAGAAGGTTAAAAGCAAAAAATGCACACATTAGCCAAATGACCAAAACATGATGTTAACAAAGATGTCTGCTTAAAGCAGATAATGTCTTTTTGTTGGTATGGCTCGACCAATGCAATTATTTTTTCTTTTTAGAATTGTATAAAATAAGTTATACAAACAACTTGGTCATCTGAGAAGAACCTATTGTAATGCATCTACTTTGTATGCGTAATATATATATAGATATATATATATATATATATATATATATATATATATATATATATATATATATATATATATATATATATATATATATATATATATATATATATATATATATATATATATATATATATATATATATATATATATATATATATATATATATATATATATATATATATATATATATATATATATATATATATATATATATATATATAAACATAAGCTGTTGACTGGGAAGTACTGCGAGATAAACTAAACGTACTTGGAAATATTTGAGGAGAGATTGAAGTTAATGGTTAACGTTAAAGCTATATGTGAAATACAAAAATACGTTATTTTAAAGACAAGAATCAGAGAACAAACAATTCCATATTATGATCACATATCCACTAATATACAACACGTTCTTAATCCCCGATACACAAAAGTCATTTTGCTACTTACATTTCACAAAAATCAACTAGTCAACAGGTTCTATGGTATAAATGTTTAATATGAAGATACAAATATAGCATGAATTACATTTTAATAGGTGTACAAAAGTTTTAACATTGAACATTTCAACAAAAACGTACATGGCCAATAGACGTGAAATTTTATAATGAATTCATTTGAAAGCATACTTATAAATTTTGAAACACTTATTTGTTATCATTAAAGTTATTTTTAGTATATGATTCCTAAACAGACGTTAACAGAGACCATCGACCAGCCTAAACGTATTTCTTTTGAACATTTTTCTCATGAAAATACATATTTGACAACTCAAGCATATACCATCATGTAACTCTAACTTTTGTTTCTCAGTTATATATTTGTATATATAATGTAGGGACAAATGGCTGAATAAATATATTAGTTAAATTCTTCTTCGATAAAACGTTTAAGAGATCATAGTGCATTATTATTTTCTGAAAATATTGCAGCATGATATTTTCTACAGCTGGCTTATTTAATTGAAGTCATGCATGTTAACCAAGCTGAAAATGTTAGAAAAGAAAGGTTATTTACCAACATTGTATTCTTTTTTCCATAACGATAAAGCAACAATAACATGAGGGCATAAACTATTTTAATTAATGAAAAGGTTTATTTCAATTTAATTGGTACTGTATTTAACTAAATGTGTACCTCTAAATTGTCATTGGATGTTTAGAAGTAAACGTTTTCTATAAGACAAGACGCCTATCGAAAAAGCCTTATATAAAACACACATAAATGTAAAAGAAACTTAGTTGTCGTTCGTTAACAAAAAGCAAACGATAGTGTCTCTTTTTAATTTTTTTTCCAGGATTATATTTCCAATTAAATGGAAACTATGATCGGTTGCGTTCAGTTTATATTTAGTTTGTTATGATTTGGAAGAGATGTCATTGATAGAGATAATTGGAGAAATTAAAAAGATTGTCAGTAGCTGTTCCAATATGGGATATATTTATTATGGGAGATTAGTCAGTCAATTTTTTTGAAAGTAATTATTTGGCTTCTTTGAATTCAGATCAACTATATGGTCTTTGTTCAAAGAACATATTAATCTGAGTAATTCAATAACAGGAAAGCTTTTTCAGCCTACTGCATTAGATGTAACTCTTATTCACATTGAAATGCGTTTCATATTTATCTTATATTTTAGTTCAAATTTATACATATGTTCAATACAAACTGATTTTCCTAGCGAGAACTCTTCTGTATAGTATAGCATTTGATACAGATTTCCATTATGTTTGGCATAACTTTATTTGGTTGCACAATACCACAAACAAGTGACACATATATTATAAAAGGTTTTATTTTGTTTTAAAATAGTGCTTAGAAATAAAAATATGTTACATGTTCAACGATATATGTTACTTCAGGATTGTTTTAATACATTTTTATAATCACTGGATCGGGTACGATCATGACCTTCCCAGCAAAAACGTAAAATTGATCTTTACCTTAAGAAATATGACTTGTCTGATTGTTTTTATAGATTGTCCAGTTTTTATAAAATGCATCTTGTCGTATATATTTTGTAAAATAAGACAGAAAATCATTTGGAACTAAGATTGATTTTAGATTTTCGTATTTGTGAGATCAAAACTGCAGCTTAGAACATTTACTTACCCATCGGAATATATCGTTTCTTAATTCTGTTCTTTGTTAAATGAAACTATAAGCTTAATTTGTCTGTCATTTAATTGACTACCTTTTGAAATACATATTAATTAAAATCTATAGTATAGCTATGGATTTGTTATTTTTAAATTCCATCCACAAACAACGTGATGGCATGATTTTCCCTAGAAATGTTTCGGAACACAAGACCATTCAGAAAACATAGTTAAATATAACGTCACAATTAGCACTATCATTCTTTTTCATATTAAATTCAATTGCAAATGAAAACAATCAATTATTTCTGACCAATCAACTAACGTCAGACGCTGGACCGCACGTGTTGTTCTCAAGCCAACCAAATATATCACTATATGATCTTGTGTTCCTTTCTAGATTATTTAACTTGTTGCAAATGTTGCATAAAGCATTACAATATGTCCAACTAAAGCCCTTAGACACGTATCTATCTTTCGATTTCAGGTAGCGAATAAATTGATCCTCGTCTTCAGCAAGCTGTTTCATAAAATATGCAAGACCCTGAACGGTAGAGAAATGAGCACTGTTGATAAACGTGTCGTTCGGTAGTAAAGTGTCGTAGTCGGAATATCCTCGCTGCACAGTAATCAAATCCAATGGAAAGTAGTTAAAGAATTTTTCAGTTATGTAATCTTTACAAAGAGAATTTTCAAAGCTCAAATAAAATTTATAATCTTTCCCAATTTTATCTCTACATTCTGTACCTTTTCTGACACAGGTATGTGTGCCACACCTTCCGAAAATATCGACAGGAACATAGTTTTGCAAAAGATGGACGAAGTCATTTCGCCTACTGGCAGCATTACAATTGCTTACTATCAATGCTGCAAATTTTGTCTTAGCGCGGAAGATAGCCCTATAGTTTCGTTCAGGTGGGGAGTGATTCGTCAACAAAATTCCGTACGGGTGAGGAATATCCGAGTCTAGACGGTAAGTCATGGTCCAGTTGAACGTTGATTTCCACTGGCTTCTTTGGAAATGCTTTGCATTGTAATAGAAAGGACTTTCGAGACCGTAAAAGATCCACACCTGCTTAGGATCACGTTCTGGTGGTGTAAGCGGTGGATTTTGTGGAAACGTTGACTCAGTTGCGTCGAATAGTATAGCATCAACCTCTGCAAGAAGGGATTTGTTATACGTAACGATACAATTGTCATTAAAACATCGGTTAATGTTTCTATTGCACATCTCTTGCTCTTCTCCAAACCAAATAGGTTTGTTGAACCAGAGAATTTGTAATAACACTTTCTTTTTGTATTCCGTGATATTATACACTTGTTCAATATCACTGAAAAGTTCAGGTACATCTACCAGTGTATTATCCCTCTTCGTAAATGTCGCAGCTCCATCGTTTTTCGAACTATTAAATTCTTTATTCACTAGCAGATTGTTGCGTTTCGGAGACGTGTAGAGCTTGTTTTGTATATTGTAGTTTGAAAAAGGTGTCCATGTCACAGAGCTCAACATTGCAAGAGTTAAAACGGCACAACATACACTCATCATAATTAGTTTTGCTTGAAAAAGAGAAAAAAAATATATGTATGCATGTTATTAAATAATATCATTTGTTAGTAATCGCACGCAGAGATTGCGTTTTGCAGACGTTTAGAGCTTGTTTTGCATATTGAAGTTTGAAAAAGTACCCGATGGTACATAGCTCAAAATTGCATGAATGAAAAAGGCACAACAAACATTCCTCAGAAACAGTTTTCCTTGAAAGGAGAAGAAATATATTAATGCATGGTATTAAATGACATAATTTGGTGGTAATTGTGTCCCCACATTATGACCATTATATTAGCTCATTTAACTTATTCCGCATCGCTTTCCGTTTATTCCTGATCTTAAGAGTATATCTCTACCTTTGAACGTGATTAATATTCTGTTAAACACCGTTATCGAATACTCATGATATCTTAGATTTCTAGCCTTCAGTTATTTGCATGTTTCGTCCACCTGTTACAATAGGTTGTGAAGTATTGGGAAAAAACTAACCCAAACATAATTCACATGGACTAAAGATTATCCAATGTAGCGTGACTACGTCAGTTTAGTTTATAATACAAGGCTTACGAATTTCACCTTTGATACTTAACTATCTCATAAAACAAAAGAAACATCGATGAGCAGAGTGTTTATGAATTTCTGAACAATTGAACATCTGCATTCTGCATACAAGTCCTGATAAGGTAAATATGTTTATCCGGTATCGCCCTTGAATCTTAATTCATATGAAGTTTATTTTCAAATATAATACTTTAGTTAATTATATGAATATTTGGGTTCTAGTTCGGAAGCATGCAGGTATTGACGGTCAGTAAAATGTCAAGGCTATGAAACAAATATGTATTTAATAGATTTCTCATGAGTTGTGTCATTTATGTAAACCATAATATGTTGCGAAAATAATCTTTACTTCTCTAGAAATTGTTTCCTTTTGGTCACACCTGAAGACCACAATTATGTGTCCATAACTCGTTGTCTCTAATATGATTTTGCCTTTGGGTTAAAATAATAGACTAGTATAGGACTTTACCATTGCATAGTATTTCAGCTTGATACAATGTGTTGGTTAATTAGGAATAAAAAACTTAGCACATACAATTCATTTAGCGAGATTAAATAGGACGATACTGAAGTTCACTTATATACATATACACCGTTCAACATCTTTATAATTTGATAATTAGACAACGGTAACTTTTGCATATAACAGTGTGACATGATAATTGGAGTAGTGCAGATGACATCATCTTGTTGTGAGATTTTCTGCTGGTATCTGATAGACAAAAACATTAAAACTTGTCAAATCAGGACATATTTTAACAAACACGAAAACCCTTGCTTGAATGAGAAATCCCAGTATCTAATACCACTTGTATTAAATCAAATAAAAATAGCATATATGTAAAATAAAATAATGAAGTAGAACAATTGAAAAAATCAAACAGAGCATGTCGAGGGTAATCATGAAAGAACATGATTACGAAAAACAGCATCAAACAAGAAAACAAGCAAATATCTGATAACTTATATCCTAAAACAAAATTAAACTTACACAATAGAACATACACTTACTGTTGGATTAACTGTTCACAAGTATACAAATGTGTATTATTGTCTACTGATGAAAATAATTAAATAGCAACCAACACATACCTTGACAGTTCATTCTGCATTCTGCTATATTGCAACAGATGCGAGAATAGTAAGATTGAATTAAGGATACAATTGTATGTGATATTCATATTAGGTGCAGATGGTTTGACTTTATCAGTCAATTTTGCAAGAGATTAAATAAATATTACATTTAGGAAAGATATCTTACGATACTGATGAAAGGATTATGGTACAATTTCAAAAGTACATAATATTAAATATGAGTGTGGTCTACATTTCGAGTTACCACATTACAAGATGATGAAGATGACGACAACGATGGTGATACAGATGATGATGATGATGATGATGATTACTTTGATGATTAAAACCTTCACAACCTGTCTCACTGGAAGCTATCTGGTTGCTAGTTATACATTTAGAAACGTTACACTGGATTACATTATGTGCAGTCTGTTTCAGACTTAATCAAAGCGGCAAATACAGCAAAACTCAATTTATATACCTGACAAAATGATTTGTTTTGTCTTATTTTTTTAAAACTTAGTTCATATTAATATATAATTTGTAAGAAAGAAGAAGACGATAAGGCTGGGACGATATTGGGAATAATGTTAATAATACTAACAAAAGTAAGAAGAAGAAGAAGAAGAAGTAGAAGAAGATGTTTAAAAAGAAGTATAAAACGGCAAAGACGAAACACAATAACAATAACAACAAAACAACAATAATACTAAGTACTATACTATTATTAATTTGTGTTGCTCTACGCACTTTTTGGTGCTGATCATATTTATTATTTCAAACTTGTGTAGGCTTAATAAGTGTCATATATGGCAATTATGGTAAATAAGTTCTTTTGTGTAGACATATCTCTATAAAGCTATTATAACATATCTAAAGAAACAAAGAATCACAGAAAATGCCCGTTAGAGAATTCGAGCCTGAAATGGTAGCGTACAAAATCAGATAAAAAAGCGTGATTAAGAAACGTACAAAGCTTTTTCAGCTTTCATGTGATACTGACATACATATCCTGTCAACAAAATTTTATTTCAATAGTTCCATTTGTTGCTGGTTATTATTCTGGATAATATAAAACTTATTTACAAGTAACATTATATGGTCTTCTGAGGAGAAAAATATTAGCAAACTTTTTACAACCTTACATCTGAACTAATGTTTCCTGACAAATGTTTATTCTACGATACTATGTGTTCATTAAATATCCACTCTTCCTTTTGGCGTGTACCACGTTTTATGGACAGCTATTAAATTATGTTAAAATATAAATTTATACGCTACACACTGTGGAAAACTGCATGTCGATGAAACTAATATTTTGATAGCTTACGCTACGGTTGCAGCTTGCGACGATAATGAATCACAAGACTTACATTTGTTAGACATATCTATGTGGTTGCTAAGCCGACAACACTTCCTTCTGAAATAAAAGAAAACGAACTTAATATTAAATACAAGTGCATGTATAGATAACCCAATGTAACGTATTGTCCTTTTTGTGTACTTACGACTATAAATCGAGTAAATATAAATAACTTGATAGTATAATAATTCTACAGAATACTAAATTGGTAGAATATAGTTACTATATTTTGATCGGACGTCCATACGCACGCATGTTCGAACATTTTCAATTATGTGCCCCTGTTACAGCAACTAAATTGGACAATCAATATACATTTCAACGGTCATCATAATATTACCAAGAAATAATAATAATAATAATAATAATAATAATAATAATAATAACAATAATAATGATACTAATGACTTTGTATACCGCCTAATCTTTAGAAGCTCTAATCGCTTTACAGCATTAGACAGCACCTACAACATATCAAATCAAATTATGATATAATTACAAAAAGCAAACACTAACTGATCAGATTAATTACATTTTCCGTTTTATTGATATATCCTATATGTATGGTGCAAATTTGTATCACCTACATTATCAGGCCGTTATCCATTTCTGGAGTTTAGCAAATAAGTATTTCCAATGCGCAATAAAAACATATTCGCATGAATAATTGATATGCACTTCTTTCTGAAGATGCTAGAATGAATAATTGATATGCACACCTTTCTTAAGACTGTCATACCTTAAACATAACAGTCACCTATATGTTATGTATGTTAGTTTCTATGTTCCGCGTTGGTGACGTGTGCAGTTTCCATAGCGTTAATATGAAATGCTTTGTGCTCAGTTGCTTTTCTTTGTTATTGCATGTTGACTGCTTTTCTTATGGATCGTCTTTTTTTTTGGTTGTTTATTTCTAACTGAACACGCATTACGTTATTTTCCAACAAATAATAACGGCCGTTACTATATATAGATAGATAGAGACATGTATGTATGTGTTCCACATTTTATTCGTGCGTAATTTGCAGTATGAAATTGATTTAACATAGGCGTCGCATATATTGCAGTAGCACATTGCGTCAATAGGAAATTAGCGTTCATCGTATGCAACTCATAAGGATAATTATTATTCGACATATCCAAAGGTAGAGCTCGACCACTAATCAGCAGTCGTCATTTTGCGCATGCAGAAAGGCTAATTTGGTGGCACATTCAGAATACAAGAGCGTTGTCTATGCAATGAGTTGCATATATATATATATATATATATATATATATATATATATATATATATATATATATATATATATATATATATATATATATATATATATATACATATATATATATACATATATATATATACATATATATATATACATATATATATATACATATATATATACATATATATATATATATATATATATATATATATATATATATATATATATATATATATATATATATATATATATATATATATATATATATATATATATATATATATATATATATATATATGCTGTGCACATGTGTATTTTATTTCAATCATGTTACATTGATTGCAATATTCGGGGCGTTATTTACGATTCTTTGTGAAAATAAACATAAAATAGATGAAGAGGCACTATCTGTTTTAAAGTTATATCCACTCATTTTGGTATTCAAACATCAATCACAGTTATCAGCGTATCGACATAGACAGATTTACGAGTTGCTTCCTCCAGAATATGAATGAAAACAACAAGTTCGAATAACATCTTCTTTGAACGATTTATTTATACCAGTGATCTTTTTCTCATTTTTCAAACTCAACGAGATAGGAGATTGGAATAGGAAGAGCCTGCAACAATAAATGCCGATACAACTCTGAGATAAAAAGCTTGATAATACGTGTTGTTGTAGAACTACATGAATATGAATTATTACCGTTTGTTAAGTCAAATAAGATATTCTTCTGAACGTGCACACACCAAACTTGCGCACACCTGTGATCATTTAGATGATTCCATAACTGTGCGCAGTATAATAGCAAACGTATTTCTCATGAGAGATATAAGAAGTTGAAAACATAATAGAGTTACTTCGATCTTAGAACATTTTATATTTATCAATATAATGTAATATTTGCTGTTAACTCAGCTCACTTATACATCTCTTCAAAAAACGTACAACAGCGAAACAGTTATATGCCCCTAATTAACACTTGTTTATCAGAATAACGCACACATATATGGCTACGAAACGGGTCAATTATGTTAAACGAATGCAATGGAGAACATGGAATGAAATATTGACACCAAATAAATTATAATGAAATGCCGAGATTCATTAACTGTGATCAAAATAAAATGATGACATAAATACTTACTGATTCGTCTTATGTTTGATACGTACCAAATAAAGGTTTCAAGAGCTATAGTACAGGTTGGATATAGTCAACTATAATCCATTCGTCATTCATATATATATACATATATCTAGTGGATACAATATTGAAGTGTATAAAAAAATTGTATGGATGTATATTCCGTTGTACCGGTATTTTACAATATATGAACAGGATATTACTCAAAAATAAAGGATGATTCCTTATATGATCTTGCTTATATTATAAATGATTCAGAGAATAAACTTCATGTATCGCCTAAGTATAGCATTTGTTTTCGAATTTCAATACAATCTGTTACTTCTAGTCCTTTCAGTCAAAATTATTTTTAATATTATATCAGCAATCGGCATTCACATTCATACCCATCTACATCGACAACACAATGCGTATTGCTATTTCTATGTATACCCCTGATTTGTCGCTGCTACTATTGATGCTGCTGCTACTACTACTAATACCGCTGCTATTGCTACTGTTGGGGCCCCGATCGGCCGAGTGGTCTAAAACGATCTCCGTTACGGATCACTGCCATCTCACCTATGTCTGCGTGGGTTCGAGTCCACGATTCAGCCAATGTGGATAAGTGAGAAAGCTTGCCAGTAGCTTATCGTGGGTAGGTGGTTATTTCCGGGGTCTCCCGGGTTCTTCCTCCACCATTAATAATGCCAGTATGTATAGCATATCGTGTGCTTAAACATGTCGTTAAACCCTACAACAACAACAACAACAACAACAATTGCTACCTTTACTATTACTACTACTGCTGCGATTTTCTACTAATCCCTAATCTAATAGTATTATTGCTCCTGCTACTATTACTGATACTTCTAACTTATACAGCTTTTAATACTAGTTCTTCTGCTGCTACTAATACTAGTACTAATACTACTACTACTGTTATTACTACTACTGGTGTTTGTGTAGGGACAAAAATGAAAAACAAAAAGTGGTGAACAATCATGGTACTTCTAAGAATAACGTGTACATTCATTTATGAAGATGTTGCTTCCCTTATTGCACAAAAATTATTGTTGTATGGTGTGTACATTTTTATATTCTATTAACAACTTTGATATCAGGGAGGACACATTCACTCCAAAGCTGGAGAAAAACATATTATATCATTCAGTGATCGCACTTCCTTGAAAAGGTATTTTTTATATATATTAACGCAATTACTATTGTTAAGTGAGCAATCAAGCACCGTAAAAAAGAAATTGGCTTTGTTAGGCCAAGCATTTAGAGTAATTTCTCTTCAAGTACTAGTATGACCCATATTCTCGCAAGGTGTACGAATAATTATTTGTGTGACCTTTAAAAAGTAACTCATAGGGATATAAAATTTGTTCTAAATTATAAATTAGTCTACCCTACATTATGTTGTGCAAGAATGGAAGCTCAGTGCACCTCTTTGAAATGAAGTACCAAAAGGCTCAATATCAATGATATAGTTAAAGGACATACGGTACTAATTATACGGAAGAACTGTGAACCAGTCTAGAAATGGGTGAAGAAATAATAGAGTATTTACAGGTTTGGTGGCCCATAATTGGTTAATAATGAAAATTAAAATTTTAGGAAAAATATCTTTTGAGAGCTTATCCTATATGTAATGTAAAAAAAATATTGACAAATTTCTACTGATGCAACTTTAGCACTTTTACAGGCTTGACTCAGGAGTACCCAATACTGAAAGTAGCACCTGATTCATTTCGTGCATAATCAATAACACGTGTTTCATGCACATGTATGTAAATAAATTGCCGCGGGTCATATGGTGTTCTCCACACATAAGCTTGCACCAAGGTTAGATGTGCACGAAAAATTATAAGTGTCATTATCAGCACCCAAAAATTTTAAGTTATTGAATTTTGAATATGATAGTGTTTCCATATGTTTACCATTGGAGTGGAATTAGTACCGTGAGTCCTATAGGTCACGTTAATGGTGCTTAGTATGTTCCGCGTAATATGAGGTAAAGAGTCATATCCAAACAGGATATTTGCCTCAAAACAGGTAAACCTCGATCCAGAAAAGTTACTCCTACTGAAAAAGTATATTGTATATAATTTCCGCATATAAAAACCACGTTTATCAAGTGATGAACAGTATATTGCATAAATATATATTGTCTTCGTTTATATACAAAAAAAAACACATAGGGCTAATATCGACACTAAGTACTCGATTTATTGAAAATCACTGGCTCGTTTTCTTTATATTTTCTTTTATATATCTATGTTGTATAATCAAAAGGCATGGATATGCATCAACATTAGGAACTCAATTTCAAATCTTAATACGATCCAAACATATTGAAACTGTCTGATACTATGAATCTTAGAGCTAACATTTGTGATTGCGCAGTCATCTTCATTTGGTGTAAGTATTAAAAATAGCAAAACAATGTAGATTCCGAAATAAAACTGGGTACAATATAATATACCGAATATAATTTGGATTTTAACTGTAATTACTACAAACTTTCAGGCACACCAGTTTCATGAAACTTGCATGATATTATAAGATTAGTTACGATAGCAGAATTAAGATATAACATCCTGTGTACGATTTGAAATAAAGAAATATATTTTGTATCTCAACCACACGGAGGTATGTATTAGCTGATTATATATAATACATTAAAACATAATTGATATACATAATACGGTTTTACATTATACCGGCATAGATTTCAGTGTCATCTGGGCAACTCCTGCGACGCAGCTGGTGCCATGACGTATCGGCTTGTCCTTTCCCTTGGATCTATCAGCTGCGTACCCGTACCTTGCACAGTGTTGACTGACAACGACCACTCGCTGGTGTGCCGCAAAATGAAGAGTGAGCCGAAGAAGATCCACCACTCTAGGCAAGAGGGTAAACCACGCATTGATGTAAGCAAAACGACATATCCATACAAGGCTGAGGAATTCATCTATGCTATGTCCAAGACGTTTGGTTCAGTAACCCCAACGGCAGTGCCAAAAAAAGATGGGATCACATGAGAGAGACTGTGTACAGCACAGCCACACGGATCTTTGGTGAGAAGCAATCAAATAACAATGTCTGGTTTGAGGCTAACTCCGCCACACTCATGCATGCCATATAAGAGCGTCGCAGTGCTCACATGCAGCAGCGGGGGGGGGGGGGGGGCGAACAGACCAGAGGGCGTTTCCACAATAAAGGCCTCCACGAAAATATTGTTCGAAGAAAGGCTTATTTTCAGAAATAAATGCTTCCACAATGATGTAAACATGACAAAAAATTTGAAATAATTGTATGACAGTGCCCGTCCTGCTGTTGTGCTTGTTAATGTTGCTTGTTCAAAATATTGTATCAAGACCAACTCGATATCGTGTTAGAGGGTCATGCAACGCTATCGTTACAAATCCATGCGGTGATGATTGAGCGCGGATGAAAAATATTTTAAATTTAACTATATCCATGTTGCCGCTGCACCAAGTTTGGTGATTGTTTCTTAACGTGTGTGTATCTACGCCGTTAAAAACAGCTAAAATATTACAGTTATCCCTGATTACCTTTGGTTTTTA
Source organism: Sinohyriopsis cumingii (assembly GCA_028554795.2). NCBI lineage: Eukaryota > Metazoa > Mollusca > Bivalvia > Unionida > Unionidae > Sinohyriopsis > Sinohyriopsis cumingii. Next base: position 99,141,845 of record CM068830.1, read on the forward strand.
TGTAAACCGCTGAGTTACATAAATAACATCTGTATTTTTATGTCTGCCTCGGGAAAATATCCAGGCAGGATTCGTTTGTTTATCCAACATTACGTCGTCGTAAACAACTAAATTATGAATACTACCATCAATGGAATCAACCGATGGTGCTTCATCGATGTCGGTGATAAATTCAATAATATCGTCGCGTTCACTTAGCAACGATGCGTTTTCATTAAAATCTTTTAATACCTGATAACATCGCTGATCATCAACGGATGGTACAACTAAATATAATTTATCCCATTTTAAACATCTCATTATCAAATTAAGGAGCAACTGTGTTTTAACTGATCCAGATGGACCTATTATAATCATTCTAATAGAATCTGGTAACGCTGCGTGATGTTTAACTTGTTCGTGTTATTTTGTAGCGGAAAAATCAATTACATTTATGATATAATTATATCATGGATTTATTTTGTGTAAAATGCCGCTCACGTACTCCATCAATTGGTCTAATTACAGTTGCTTCGCGCAATAATAAATCAGCTGTTGCAGGTACATGTGCGCGATGTGGTACAAAAACATTTAGATTTATTTCTAGTCAGAAACCAAAAATAAAATTAATTTAAAAAAAAGAAAAAAACACGGCGGTGATATTGCAGCAAAATTAATAACGCTGCCAGGTACACCTTGGGCTAAATATAGCGGAGAAAAACGTATTCCTGGATATAATTATTGTGGTCAGGAATCCGACTTGATAATAGACTTGACGATCATAATCAACCAACATTAAACGAAGAACCAGTAAATGCAATTGATCAAACGTGTCTCGCTCAGCATATTGCTTATCAAAGTAGCGATCTTCAATAGAGGCATCTCGCGGATGCAAAATTAATTCATTCATTAAATTCCATAAAAAGATAAATCATTCAGAGAAACATTAGCTAGCTGGTTAGTAAAATCAGCAATGAAAGGTAAATTAACGCTAGGTGCTGGTAATTAACATTATGGTATCGATTTATTATTCTCCAGTTGGATTTTGGAAAGGTAAAACTACAATTAAAAAAACTTGCCAGTGCCGCTCGAGTAAAACCTGCCACTGCCGCGTCATGGTTATCCAAGCAGGCAGCGTGGCAAATTTATCTTCCACTGCCTAAACGAATCGAGCACCCACATTTTGACGTTACTGTTCCTAATGAAGTTCATCAGGCTGATATTATGTTTTCACCGCATGACACCGTTGACGATAAAACATGCAAATACGTGTTGATACAAAGAAGCAGAGCCGTTAGCGACAAAAAACAGCCACTGAAGTCGTTGAAGTATTCAGGAAAATTTATCAACGAGGACCATTACGATGGCCAAATTAACTTCAAGTTGACCCTGGCAGGGAATTTTTAGGTGCGGTATCATTGTTGATGAAACAAAATAACGTTAAAATACGTCAAGGACACACAGGAATTCATCGTGATCAAGCTATTGTTGAACGATTCATTAAAACACTTGCTGAGAGACTATTTGGTTATCAATACGTGAGAGAATTTATTCAGGACAAGAGATCTCATGAATGGGTAGAAAGATTACCAGATGTAATATCAGCAATAAATAGCGAGCCAACATGAGCAATATCGATGAAACCGGCCATCGCGATCACAAAAACAATTATACCAATACGACGACGCGATTTTTCTACGCGGCCAGTGTTAGGTAGTATCATTGTAAGATATTTATATAAACCAGGCGAGGCTGAGGGTGGCAGAAAAAGAGCAACAGATCACGTCTGGAGTATAACTACACATAAAATATCTACCGTGACAAGATCTACTGGTAGACCAGCAATTTATATACTTGATTCACTTGCTCCTCAGCGTGGATTTACCCGTGAAGAATTACAGGTAATTGCCGCGGACACTCAGTTGCCGTCGCAATCACTTAAATAACCAGCTCCGCGACATCTATTGCATTCTAAACACGCCAAAGTGATATTTTCTCGTGGTGACCATAATTGTTATTCTTTCTGTCCACGGTAAACTGTCTTGGGTCATTTTTTTGATACCGCCATGTCATGATGCAATTACAAATCGCGCAATGATTATTTTGTTGTTGCTTCAACGACATTATAAATTGCACATCCAGGTCAAATTCATAATTATTTTTTTTATCAAATCGTTTATAACTGAATAATTTTTTCCTTATCGTGTAATCGCAGGTTTCATTGTCGGTTATTAATTTATCTAAAACGATCCGTTTTAGTTGAGATATTTTTCTAACTCTAGATACAGCTAAAAAAAGCTAAATTTGACCATTCTACGCGATCATCAACAATCCAAACTCGTGTATCATTAATTCTTAATCCTTGCGACGAATGAATAATCATTGCGTATCCTAGCGTCCATGGAGATTTTTCAGTGTGCAGTGCTTGCTCGCCGAATTCATCATCAACTACAACAACATCATTTAACACAAGATTTTGTTTTCCTTGTCCTGGCACATCAACGTCAATATTTTGTCGTCGCGTATCAGCTGGTCGATAACATAACGGCACCGGTAATAATGGAACTTTATCTTTATGTAGTTGAAATAATTCCTGTTGAAGTGCATCACGAACTATTTTTCTGCTTGCAACTATTGAATCATTTGGCTTCCACAGATTTAAAAAATCCTTCATGTGTGTTTCTAAAATTATTTCTCGCATAACCCCGCATTGGGTTTTATTTGACTGTAATCGAATTAATTTTTTAAATTCATTTAATTTTGCATCAAGTGATCTGTAATCGGTGTCAACTTCTTCATAGTAATCGACAAAATTCTTCAACCAGTCATGGGGAGATTTTTCATCGACGGGATTTGGTTCACTGTGATCGCCACACATCACCACGGCGGTATTTTTCAACAATAACCAATCTCTGTACATGTCGCCATTAGGTCGCACAAACTGATCGTATTTATCATTATTTCTAAATAACCACACCAATACCGGATCGGATTTACTTATTTTGTAAATAAAATCAAACATATTTCCAGAAAATTTATGTGAATAAAATTTAGCAACACGATCTCGTGGAAATACCATTACTGCACTGGTCCATGCGTGCGAATTATGATCGGCAATCACAACTGGTGCTTCTTTGGATTCATATGCCGACGAATATAAAATTTCTCCCGATAACGTCTTTATAATAATGGGGAATTTTAGTTTACATGATAACGCAGCACGTCATTCACTGATGCACCTGCAGTTACCGACCGCGCCCATGTTGTTATTTTTTCTTGTCTTAAATCGGTTAAACCTGATCCGCGTTTTATGTTTCTTAAATGCTCCATTACTCGTTCAGCTGCACAATTTATTCCCGAAGAATGTTTCATTAAAGCAAGTTTATTAATGTCAGGTTTATCACGTAGTTGATAAATTCCATAAACAACCGCAGTTACAGGATACGCACGCACATAATACGGTTTATCTATGCCGGTTACAATCCCAGTTCGGAATTACCAGACACGGTGACAGTTTTTTCCGCCAATTACAGGATCACGTTTATCGCGAGCAACCCATACTTCGTCGTTCATCTGCGCGATAAATTTTATTCCAAATATAAATTTCTTGTCACCGTGAGTGCCAATAATATCTATTATTTATTTCGCTCGTGCGTCATTCATGGTGTTATCGACGCCGATAATTTTCCACGTCGACCACACATGAACTGCTCCGTCATCGTAACATTCTTTCTTGGCACTATTTACCTCAGTTAAATCGTATTCAGCTTCATCAAGATCAAATAAATTCATGTTATATTTTAGACAAATATCTAAATAATAATAAATCAATGCAAATGGATAATGGTTGGTTCGTTGACATGTTGTGGAAAATCATGCAGAAGTGAATTTTGCGGGGAACATTTAGCATCTATTCGTCGAGGTTGTCCTGGACCAACTCGATGCATAAAATGTAGTGTTGGAATTCGGTGGAAAACTCGAATATGCGCACAATATGGTGGAAAACGCTAACGAGATATTATGATAAAAAAAACCACCAACGACGTCATCAAGCGCAAAGAGGATTATATAAATAGGTTTTCATCAAATTGTGATTTAGACAGATGATAATTACTATATGAATAATATATTCACGAAGCATTCAATCGTCGATAACTACGAAGCATCTTGCAACGGCGCATTTAGACATTGCGAAATCAAAAAAAAATAATCAGTTGGTAACGTTGATAAATTTGGTTACATTCATTTTTAAGAGACAAAGAAACATTATCTCTGTCATTGTTTCATTTATGCATGTTTTAACGGATTAATAAAAGACGGATTTGTAATTGATCACATTGATGGAAATAAACTCAATAATAAGTTATCTAATCTAAGGGCGGTTACTCAAAGCGAAAACTACAGATCAGAAAATACTGGTTGTAATAACAATACTGCCAAGGCGGTTAAATCAATAAACGTGGAGACCAACGAAGAGATGACATTTCAATCAATGACAGCCGCTGGTAAATACTTTGTTATTAACCCAGCTTCGGTGCGAAAAGTTGCAGATCGAGTAAATAAATCATCATTTTCATACAAATTTGGAAGCTGGATTTCGTTTTCTTATGTTTCTTTAATATTAGATTAGGCCACTTTAGTTATCAAATTATTTTATTTTAAAAATTATTTTATTTTAAAAATTATCTTATTTTAGAAATTATTTTATTTTTTTACTTTTAGAAATATGATATACATATATGAACGAAGAAAATATCAAAAATATAATTTATGCCATTGAAGCACTAAAAATACGTGAAATAAAATTATCAGATGAACTAAACAATGGAAAGATCATCGCGGATTTTGAAGTATTAGCGCAAAATAAACACGAAGAAAGATATGTTCTGTCTGCCGAGTATAGATTTATTAAAAAAAATTCAATCAGCGATGTATCAGTCGCTGGCCGACAACGATGAATAACAAATAAAAGAATATGCTGCGTTATCTAGAGCTGTTGACAAAATCAGATCAGAATTGTCTAACGAGTACGGGGCAAAAAAAAATGATTAGCATTCGTTTGCGACAACTATGAAAAATCCTAGACAACGACGAGAAATAAATTCTGTATGTGAAAATTTATTTTAATGAAAATTAGATAATTTTGTAATTTTGAGTACCAAATATCCCATCTGAACTTATAATTTTAACAATTTTGTAATTTTGACCACCAATTACCCCATCAGCATTAATAAATTTAACAATTTTGTAATTTTGACCACCAATTATCCATCAGCGTTAATAAATTTATTCATTTGGGAATTTTAATTATAAAAAATTTGTTAAAATTAAAAAAAATGAATTTTTTGTTACTTTTTGTTGGTTTTTATCTAAATTTTATTTTGTTGTTTTTTTTTTCAGGAAGAGGATAAAAATGATTAAGATTTTATAAGCAAATTTATACTTAGCGTCACGTTGCGTAAATCAAGTTAGTTTCCAGACTGATCTGTCAGTTTAAATATCATCCTTGATAATAAATAATTATGACATCGCAGATAAACTGGATTAATTGGTTCCTGCACAATTAAGTATCCCGGTGGATCTTTCGGTGAAAACGAGTAAAGAATAAATCCTTGCCGCGCTTGATTTGACACAGACGCGTCTGCTCTGTAGCTGTTTTCAAAAAAAAATCAGTAATATCGCTATGATATCTGCAGTGTGGCAGTTAATAGGGATGTATATCACTGGGGCATCATACAGTAGATATGAAGCATGATGTCTCACCCAGTCACATTATCCGAACACTTAAGGCCAACCAGTCCTAACACTAACCTGTTAATGCTGAGTGCCTAGCAAGGCAGCTGTCAGTACCATTTTTAGAAGTGTTTGGTATAACTTGGCCAGGGTTCAAACCCAAGACCTCCCTCATTCGAGGCAGATGCTCTAACAACTAGTGGTTAAATAGGTAAAAAAGCTATTTTACAAACAATTTAATTAAGTATCAAATATATGACATATATTGTCGGAAAGGCACACTTCCATATATTAAATTTTAAAAAGTTATATGATACTAATTTATAGGTTTTACTTACATACTTGGTCAGATTGCACTCTGCTGTAAGATTTTACATGGGAATGTGGTCTTTTAGTTTTGACAGGTTTTCTCTCATCTAGAATCTGACTTTTTTCATTATTCATTTTCCCATTATTCTTCCATTAGAAAAATGACAGTTTCCAAAGATTCATGTTTTACTTTTACCATGAAGTCATATGTTGCCTTCATCACATCTTCCTTTATCACATAGTATGAGCCCTTTAAAGTCTTCCTTGTGCCTTTTTATTTTGCTTGTGTCCTTATATCCGTAATTAGTATGCCCATACCAGATCCATTTTAGTGTGATGGCAAAAAACTGTTCAACTAAGAATGATTAAAATGATATACATTTGACATTTTCCAACACGCCGACGTGATGGAAAATATGCTAATCAGAAGAGTTTCTGGTCTAATTTTACTAGCCAGCTTTTAAGGCTTTCCATAGACAAGATGATTTTTCTAATGCAATATTTTGCTTGAATGTGGTCTGATGTCCTCTCAGCCAGCACATCTTGAGATGGCTTTTCCAGGGAGATATACTATGTTGTTTTTATTGTCGTGGGTATCATTTTTTTATTGTAGGCAAGGTAAAGAAAAGTTTGGTTTCAAAAGTTTCATTTGTTCATATTTCGCCCTGTGCTTAAGAATTAGTTTGTAATTAGTGCTGTATTTTTTGGTTATTTTCTGCTAATTCTCCCCTGTGGTATTTTGCATGAATCACTCGTATATGTCCTAATGTTAGATGCTTCTGTGTTTATCATTCGTCATTAGGTTGCGTGTTTATGTGGGCACACTTATCAATCTTGTTTGGTAATTTGATTTCGGCTTGATTTCGGCAGGTTGCTGTCTTCCATCTGTTATCAGCTGGCGGGGTTTATGCCCACTTTCTCCTGCACATGGTGTTAGAGGCACTATTTGTCTCAATTAGTTTCTAATGGTCTTTTTCTTTAAGCATACAGTTACATCACAGCACACACACAAACAGCACCACACTGGACTTTAATGACTATGGCAATTCACTTCAAAATAATAATGATAACAAAATGGAGATGGGAGCAAACATTTTAACCATGGACTTCTGCAAAGGAAAAACAAGTACGATCCTAAGTTTCATGCATGTTGTTGTAGCGTTTTATGTCATTTTTCAGCACACAATAGGCTATACATGACGTCCAGTATTAATGGTGGAGGAAGAACAAGAGACAAAACCCGGAAAGAACCCCCGACCCATGAGAAGCTACTGGCAAGCCTTCTCACATACCCACATTGGCCGAATCTGAGACTTGAACCCATGCTGACAGAGGTGAGATGGCAGTGATATATAACAGAGAGCGCTTTAGACCACTTGGCCACTCGGGGCACCTTCATGCATGTAAGGTTCAAGGCAAGAAAACACTCACAAGCACTAGTGTTTGCAAGTATTGACCTGAGAATGGAAACTGACCTATGTACCGGGTGGTAATGGAGTACATCTCACAACCAGCATGCAGGGACAACTCAAAAAAATATGACAAAATGAAACAAAGAACAACTTGAAAATGAAGAAAAAAATGCATACATGAAATCCAAAATTGGGAGAACGGGGAATACATAAATTACAAATAATAACCTTTAGAAACGAACAACAGTGTGACAACTCCAACTCTTTACCAGCAAATGCTGGAACGGAGTCATGGGGTGCTAATATAACTTTAGTACATGTGTTTGGGTTTGTTGGGTTTTCAACAGCGAATTTGGGCCACTGCATGTGGGGGGGGGGTAGGTGCTTGTGTCTTTATTGCTAGCTCATTGTAAATGGCATTTCCCGGGTGGGGTGGGGGTAGATTCTTAGAAGTATTTGGCTTGTTTTTTCTGGTGCAGTTTTGCTAGCTGCATATTGGCTTTCCAGAGTATAAATTATAGTTCAGTAATCCAAACCTGCTTTCTTCTACTTTCAATAGCATTATAAATGAAGTCTCCATACAAAACTTTGTTATTTTATGGGTATAAAGAAGATTTTTTGGCTCAAGCACACTATCACTGTAAACATCTGATCCTTGCACTTTCTTTACTGAGGAATTTGCTAACTGTGAGCTCATAATTGTTTAGCAAGCTGAGGATGTTAGCAAAACACAGTTGGATGCACAGCAGGTGTTAACAACCGATGAGGTCTTTATATTAAATATCTAGCAAATCAAATGATGTAAAGAGAGAGAGAGAGAGAGAGAGAGAGAGAGAGAGAGAGAGAGAGTTGTAAATATTTTTAGTATGATGATAATAAAATATTTTCTGATTTAAAGAAAAAGATGGTAGACATTAATATGATAATGCTTTCCACAAATTCATATAGCGAACTAAGATGTTATCCATATGTTTAAAAAAAGGGCTGGGATTATTTGAAGATTAACATGAAGAGTATACACCAGATTGTTCTCCTCCAAAATAGAAAGTAATATCAACATGGGATTTCCACCAAAAGACTTCTCATGATGTCTTGTTGGTCCTAAATAATATTGATGACAGGTTGGATTCCAATATGTCCACCACAGCAGTTAAATTGAAAATGGTGTTATTGTTGAAGAATATCAGATATGGTTTCCACATTCAGCAGTTAAAAAGAAGTAATGAAATTGATTTCAAAACAAAATTTCAGCCTAGAGACTGTTGCTGCCTTCATCAGAATATTTGATCGATGTTTTTTTTACACATTTACCTTTTCAACATATATTTTATAAGAAAAATATTTTAGCAAGATTATTTGAAAAAGATTAAAATTTATTTTAAATCATATATTTGTTAATAAATTTGTTGCCTTGCTGGCCTTAAACTGTCTGACAAAGAAAGTTTAAAATTAGATTATTATTAAAATTAGTAGTAGTAGTAGCAGTAGTAGATGTATTATAGCTTTTATATATGTGCAAAATAGTTTTTCAACAACAATTATCAATTATTTCGATAATATAATTTTTCTATTCAGCATTACATTACTGCTGTGTTTTTGTAACTGTGTTTATGGTTTATATAGGTAATGCTTACATAATTTATATTTTGTCACTAAAGCATAAGAATACAATTAGAATAATTATTTCCATTGAACGGAGCAAGTACAGTATATTAGTTTATTTATCATACAATGTAATTTGCTTAACAGCAGGGCAGACTAGGTTAGCCAATGTTTTTTATCGGGGGGGGGGGGCAGTGGTCATAAAAAAACATCATTAGTTCCCCAGCAGAAGTGTGTGAAAAACCACTAAAGTTGAATATATTCTTAATGAGAGAGAGAGAGAGAGATTCATTAAGATGTAAAAACTAGAGCACTTTCTGACTGAACACATATATGTCCAGTCTTGGAAATGTTACTGTTTTCCAAAAAGATAACACAAAATAAATCTACTAGTTCTCTTGAGTATTTTGATGACAATTTAGGGATTATGCGATCCTGAATATTTGGATGAGTTGATTTATTAATAATATTCCACATGTCCTCCAAACTTTAGGCTTTGAAGTTTAGGATATGATTGGAGATGGTCTACCTATGTGTATAATAGTTTTAGCATGACGAACCAACCCTGACTATTAGAGCTTGATATTGAGTTTGGAAGTTGTTTCAAATAAAATTTAAAAATACATTCAATCAGTCCTAAGAGCATCCACATGAATTTGCTCAAATTTGAGAGTGGCTTATCTCATCAGTTGCAATTATCAGCAAATTAAACTTAACTAATATTACTACCTAATTAACCTGGCTCTGTGTAGTGGCCATGATAGTGCAGATGTGCCATTGTTGCTGTTTTTGTTGTTGTAGGGTTTAACGCCATTTTTCAGCACACGATAGACTATACATGGTGGCCGGTATTAATTATTTAATTAATTAATTAATCGACCCACGAGAAGCTACTGGCAGATGTGCCATACATACATACATACATACATACATACATACATACATACATACATACATGCATACATACATCTATACATACATACACAAAGTTCTTGTCCATATGATGTAATCATTATTCTGAAGGACTGAAATGCAGCCCCATTGCTGTCTACATCTGTTGTAAAAATTATTCCATCTTAAATATATTTCCAATCAGAGTGCATGCAAGAAAATTTAGTGTTTCAAGAATAAAGGAAAGCATATCCCCCTCCCATTTGTATTAGGGAGAAAACTCCGGCTTGGTAAAGTTATTTTATAATTGCTTCAAATGGAGAGACAAATCCCTTGTGTGAAAAGATAAAAATTTTCAGCTGTTGAGATAGCAGTTACAGAGAATGGCAGAGCAATTCTTTTGCCTGACATAGTAAGACACATGTGGGTTTTGTTGGACTATATTTGTACAATTAACTAGTGTCTGAGAACTGATGATGGGATTATCAAACTAAATGGCAGCACCTGTTGGGTAATGAATGGGATCCCAATTGGCTCTCTAGTTGTAAAACAATGCAGAAGGGTAAGAACTGAAGAAAATCCAATTACTAACATTAGCTATGCTAGATGTGATTCATGGAATGCCCAATGCTTTGTATTATAACTGCTAATATCTAGCAGTAAATGTAAACAAATGGCTTATTAAATGGGATAGTATTATAAGCTGCCTGAAGTAAATCATTGAATGTATTGACATATAAAACTGAAATGGCCAGTGAAACAGACTTTGTCTTTGATGAACTAGGCAATTCCATGGAAAACAATTATGAAACTGAAAGCAATAATGCTTTAGGAACCTCGCTAATGGAAAATTATGTGTGACAGGATAATGATATATCCATAAGTATTGAAGTTCTGGGTACAGCACTTATTGACAAATTGTGAAGTTCTTTGCAGGAAGATCTGTCAAAATGTCATGATGCCTCAGATACATCAGTTGCAGAGAAACACAAAACTTTTCAAGAGGAAAAAATGACTAAGAAAGATGATGTTGATGGATTTGGATCATCAATAACTTCTACAAAACCAGCAGATTCAAGCAGTTGCTTCATGGATATCCAGATGGAAAACCCATAATTAACTGAAGGATCAAGGTATGTAGCATCTTAAATGTTATACCACAAAATATTTATAAACCTTAAAATAAATGCAATGTATTTGAGGATTCTATCTATTTTGCTTGTAATTAATTGTAATATCTACCATTTTTTGTTTCAGATGTAGCAGTTAGCAATTACATTATTTTATATGATTCTTCAATATCCTACTTCTGATTAAAATTTAGTATCATTTATTATATAGACAGGTGGTGTGGAACAACACGTTTTGTAGATGTAGGTATGTGTAGAAATTTTACAGTTCTTATTGTGCCATTAATATAAGCACATCACAGCAATACATAAATAACTGTTAATCTGTTGATGTAGTTTCCAGTTCTAGCATGCAATTTAAGCCTCAAAACTGCGAGAGGGACACAACTGAATGCACTTATCCACTTAAATGTTCACTTCATCATATAAAGGTGTTCATGACCTTAGTTATCCTTAGTTTCCATGTGACATCAAATGTATGCAAGTGGCGGAGTGGTCGTAAGCGAACTCCGTTACGGATCACTGCCATCTCACCTCTGTCTGTGTGGGTTCGAGTCTTGGATTTGGCTAACGTGGGTATGTGAGAAAGCTTGCCAGTAGCTTCTCGTGGGTCGGTGGTTCTTTCCGGGGTTTTTCCGGGTTCTTCCTCCACCATTAATACTCGCCGCCATATACAGCCTTTCGTGTGTTGAAAAATAGCATTAAACCCAACAACAAATGTATGCGCTTTATCCAGAATTGCATTTTAGCAAGAAATATGTTTGTTAATTAGTTGTGACATTATTTGCTGCTGGAAGATAGGGCATGTGGTGATGCTCAGGGTTTTAGTGTCATTTAAGAAAGCCAAAACAACTCTAATTTTCTTGTATTTTGAAGATACAATGTTCATTGTTGAATCATTATAGATGTAAAGTGTGTTTTACTGATGTTTATGTTCTTGTACCAAAATATTAAGTAAAATAATGGAACAAAAAACAACTTTAAACTTATACATTTTGTAAAACAATTTAACTCTAAAACTTACCATTTAAGCGTATACATCTATGATTTAAGCATATACAATTACATCTTTGATGATACATGTAAATCGAATAAGAGCAAACAATTAAAAACTTACAGTAACTCCAAGCTGCTGGGAAAAGCTATGCAAGATGTAACAATACGCTTAAAGAAAGCAAAACAATGTGTGAATTACTGTCTAAAAATGATAACAGAAACTGATATCAAAGAAGCAAGATATTGATACTGAACAATTGTTTTGAAAGAAGAGTTGAGTGCTTTTTTTGACAAATTAGCTGATGGGAAGGACAGAAAAGGAATGTTTCTTATTTTACTGATGGTGGAAAACATGTGTGTGTGTGTGTGTGTGTGTGTGTGTGTGTGTGTGATTTGGATTTTTAACATAGCTTTAACAACTTTTTCAATCATATCGCTACGATGTCTGCAGAGTGATGTCTAGCACTGGGGCATCATGCCGCAGACATGTTGCATGATGTCCCACCCAGTCACAGTATCCTGTCACGCAGGCTGACCAGTCCCAACACTAGCATCTTTATGCTGATCGCAAAGCAAAGCAGATGTTAGTATTTTACCATATTTGTAAGTATTTGGTATGACTTGACCGGGGATTGAACCCATGACCTCCCGTATCCGAGGCAGATGCTCTAACCACTAGACCACCAGAGCGGTCGGTGGAAATGTGTTTGTGGATTTGCTTCAGATGTTTGTATAGGATTGACAAAAATGTATATTACAAATACATAAAGAAATCTAAGGGTGGCACAATTTCACATGGATACAGAAAAGAGAGTGGTCAAGGACAAGGAAGAGAACATGCAATATCTTGGCTTTAGGATTATGCATACCATCATGCTGACAGAATGACAGATAATGGTCCCTTCTCACTGTTATCTTGAAAACAGAAGACCTAAGATAAGTATATGCTAGCTTCCTTAAAATTAAAAACCAACATGCAAACGAATATAGGGCATAATGGTACATCTACGTATTCCCATAAATACAGAACTTTCTCACTATATCGTTGTTCACAGGATCCATAAATTAAAAAGTGGGAGCGATAGTCGTACCTGCCCTTTATAAAGGACCTTGTTAGAGGGACACATAATAGCGAGGGAGTGGTGTAGATCAATTGTTGTTTGGAAAGAGTGTCATATAGATGATTTTAAATATCTCAGTTTATAAGGTTTATTATTAATGTCCCCACACTTACCTCAACAAATTGGGACAACTATAAAATAAAACTATTGTAATGACTTGAGTTTTTAAAAAGAGCTTTGCTAGTGACTTTTCAGATATTTGAAGCCAACTTACAAAAGCAAAAATTAAATCTTAGTTCAGAAATAATTATTCACTTTAAAATTAGTAAGTGATTTTGTTTTGCAAATTCCTTTTTTTGGGAATGGGTCTATCATCTAACACAAATCTGGGTGGGAAAAAAGAATGAAAAACTGTACTGGACCAAAGTTAGGCAATATTTATATATATAATGGATTAAGTAGTAAATCAAACTTATGGCTGATCATTAAATTTGATTAACTTTCTCTATGCTCTGTTACCTTTTACAAGTACATGTACAGGGGTAGTAGTGCTGATACATGCAGATATCCTTCGTGCAGCCAATGATTTCCTAAGCTTCAGAGACTGATTGTGAATAGAGTTTGTCTGAAAAGATCACGATTCGATGAGAGAAAAAGTTACTCTACAACTGACACCTTTATTAAATCTGACATAAGATATAACTTTATTTTTACTTAGCATTAGATATTACAACCAATAACATTAGCTCTGAGGAGCTATTACTCCGGCAAGAAATCCAGCAGATACAGAGACAGGAACAGGGGTGCTTTAGAAAAAATATAAATCTATATCACATACAGAGACATTTCCATACACATATACATACATATTTAAAGAAATATTTAAACACACATTAAAACATAATATGCAAAATGAATACATACAGAGCCTTCTCATTATCAACCGGCCACCAGCTAAATTAATTTAATTTATTATTTTTTCTTTAAAAATACACGGCTCTTTTGTTAACTACGAAAGGGAACTTTGTTATTGGAACGTCAATTTGCTGTCCAAGAGGAAACACATTTTTATTTTTTCCTTATGATGAACATTGTTAGAGAACAATCTGATATGGTGATGAAATCCAAATGTGAAAATTCCATATGAAAAAGCTAAAAATGAAAACTAAATGCAGAATTATTGTTGGGGAGGAGAAAAAGATGGGTGGGCTGTGTTCCAATTACATTCTAATAATGCCATTTTTTCTCTCAAAATGTACTATCGATTTATGATATTTACGCTACTGTATATATCGGAATTTTACAATTTACAACTCATATATAATAATAATAATAATAATAATAATAATAATAATAATAATAATAATAATAATAATAATATTAATAATAATAATAATAATAATAATAATAATAATAATAATAATAATAATAATAATAATAATAATAATAACAAAGAGGACTTTGTATAGCGCCTAATCTTTAGAAGCTCTAAGCAGAGTACAACATTAGACATAAGATAAAGAAACATATATAATGATATTAAATACAAAAACAAACACCGTGAAATTAGAAAACATATAAATCATGCTGAGAATATTTAAGGTAGGAAACATTATTAGGTCTTTAAGTTTGCTCTTGCAGTCGAAATAAGTGAGTTTTGAGAGCATTCTTGAATGGGATCACTGTATTATTTGTATCTACGTTAAGTGGGCAATTCATTCCATATATGGCAAATTGTATTCAAATCTTTCTTTCAAATGTTACAACAAAATACATTATCTCACCTCATCCAAATCGATATTGGACTCCGACAAATCAATTGACAAAAGTCTTACTCGCGAATAACTCTTTGCCTTCCAGTTGCAGCTTCTTGTCTTTTGTTTGCAAATTCAACGTCTTATTGCTAAGACTGGCTCATGTAACGGTACAAATCGTCGTCGCTCAGATCGCCAAACATTCTTTTTATTTTTTTATGCCGAGGCTGTTTGAAATGGCGGTTGAAATCTGCGCCAAATACCGTACTGATTACACGAGGAGGATTGATTGCCTGGATTAAAATCATGTGTTGCGTATGCTGAGCTGCGCATGAGCTACATATCGCCTTGCTGCAGCAAAGTTACGATAGAGTCAGTGATAAAATACGCTTCACCAGAATCACGTTCATTCGCACCATTACGAATGTTTGTTTACAACTTTGTTGCCAAAACAAAAACAGAACACAGTTCAACATTCCGATGCTGCATGCAGCATAGCCAGGTAACCGGACATTAAGTATCCCTATCAAAATATAATCTTTTGCAGTTTCGAGGGTTGTGGGTGAGAGTGAGAGAATGCTGTCTGATTAGGCCCAAATTACGGACTTATTTGCACCTAATGCCAGGCTGATTCGGACCATTTTAAGAATTGCCCAGTTTCATCATGGATTTAAAAGTGATATTTACATTTGTTTAAAATATATTTCTCATTATTTACCAGGTATCCTGTCCATTTAGTATGTACGCATGGAGGGGGTAACCCAGATGCATAAACTTGCGTAAGGGTGTGTATGTGTCTACTGATAATGTATGTACGCATGGGGAACGGGTGTGTGTGAAACCTCGATAATCCTTGGCAACTTTGGCATCCGTCCGTCTACGAGAGACGATGGCATAGCTCCAAAGTACGCTTTTGCTTATCCTTCTTTTTAGCTCTCTTTTCAGCTTGCTTTATTCTTCTCTTTTCCTCTGCGTTTTGAACTCCCTGCCTGACAGCTAGACGCCAGCTGGAACGGTTGTTTGCACAGCTCTCCCAGTCGTTGACATTGATGTGTACTGTCTTCATATCCTTCTTGCAAACATCTTTGTAGCGCAGATGTGGTCGTCCAGTTGGTCGTGCACCTTCTGCTAACTCCCCATATAACAGGTCCTTGGGAATGCGACATGGATCCATTCTCTTGACATGGCCGAGCCAGCGAAGGCGCCTCTCGCTGAGTATGGAGAACATGCTGTTCATATTGGCGCGTTCTAGAACCTCTGTGTTGGATACTTTGTCCTGCCACTGGATGTGCAGAATGCGCCGCAGACATCTCAGGTGGAAGCTGTTGAGTTTCCTCTCGTGTCTTGCATAGGTGGTCCATGTTTCGCTGCTGTAGAGAAGTGAGCTGAGCACGCACGCTTGGTAGACACGCAGTTTGGTCTTCTCTGTGAGGTTGGGGTTGTTCCAGACCCACTGGTTAAGTCTGGCCATCACTGCTGCTGCCTTGGCAATCCTGCCGCCCACCTCAGAATCAATGGAGGTTCGCCTGCAGTCAGCATTTGAATTTTAGCGGACACTATACTA
Source organism: Sinohyriopsis cumingii (assembly GCA_028554795.2). Classification (NCBI taxonomy): domain Eukaryota; kingdom Metazoa; phylum Mollusca; class Bivalvia; order Unionida; family Unionidae; genus Sinohyriopsis; species Sinohyriopsis cumingii. The sequence goes on from CM068830.1 coordinate 99,158,276, forward strand.
ACATTTTAAAGTTGTGCAGCTTATTTCTTTGATGCAGCCAGACATTCAACGACGGTGTAGTATCTATTTCATCAAACACATTAATATTCTTAATCCTTCATCGTTTTTGCGTGGATTAAATATTGGTCATTCTATAGAATTCGGTGGGGTTGTGTCAAGCGTGCATACGCAGGTGGGTGTGTGCAAAAAGGTATGCATGTACACGGGGGTGGGGTGGGGGAGGATCCAGCTTTGCCAGATTTTTGCATACGTACTAAATGGATGGCCCCTTATTGAAACTTTTTTTTAAAGTAGATTAATGCAAAATGTACCTTTATATTTAATAAACCTTATATAGTAAAACAAACAGCATCATTTTTTTGCAACAGCTTAATTTATAATGTATTATTAATTGTGTGCGCATTATATTATAAAGTGACTTAGCAAAAGTTGTTTGATTGATGCATCTTTAATTAAAGCACTATTGATGTCATTTGCCAATTTACTGAATGTAACACCATTCTCAAATAATCAAAAGTATAATGATTACTTGAAATAACTGTGTGATATTTGTTTACATGGAAGTGTTATTTTATTAAATGAGTTTAATATAATAAAATATACAGTTCAAAGTTGACACTAATACTAAGGAACATTTTTATATATGTTGTTATCAGAAATTCTGCAAAGAACTTGTGTTCCATTTCAGAAAATTTGAATAAGTATACCATTCCAGTTCTGTAAAAATTACTCCCAATAAATTAAAATAATAAACGATGACAAGATGAAAGCTCAGTTATTTTGAGCAGGTAATTGAACGTCAGTTATAGTAGAAGTATAAAATGTATGGCAGACGATGTTAGATGCTGAAATACCTGCACATATCTACCATTCTGCAAGTCATTGTGTGTCAAATTTCGGAATACATTATGAGTTTGACCGGTAATATGTTCTTCTTTTCTAAAAAAAAATTGAATTGCTGTAAGGGATAGATAAAACAACATTATAACATTGTATTAGTATCACATACAATACCTTGCATAAAATTACCCACAGTGACTTGCATAAATGGTGCATTTGTACAGGAATATCAGTGCATGTTGTCATGGCTTATAAATTTTAAATAAAATTGACTTTCTTTTAGAAGCTCAAAAAATATAAAATTTTGTAGTTATAGTTTTTAATTGAAGTATTCAGAAACCTGAAAGGGTATACGTACTAGGCTGTGTTGTATACTTTTGGGAAAGTAAAAAGATTGACTGGCAACTGCTGCCGACCCTTCATCCTACTCTTTTGAGAATTTAACCACCAGAAGTTCTATTTTCTTAAGTATAATTATCATTTATTGTAACTTGATGAAAATGTATGGTTTGCCATTCTTTTCTCATATAGGGATGAATGAACAGGAAGAAGTGCCCCTTGAAACGAAGCACGTTAAGAGAAGAGCATCAGCAGTCAAATCAAGAAAGAAAAGAAGAAGACAATTAAAGATGAAGGGATTTGAGCTGCAGATTAGTGAACTAAAATCAGCATCCGTTTTAAACTTTACACCACCACATGGTCAGAAAAAGATAAATCTAGATGTAAACCGTCAACAGCATATCGTGGTTCACATACTTGTGATGAGGACAATACAACCTGTTCTGTCACATATGAAATAGAGCAGGATCCACTTGTGAGTAGCTTGCGAAAATGGCAGAAAGCTAGAAAGGATGTCCGAGAATACAGTGGTATTTGAACAATTGAAACTTGTAGGTATGCAGTACAGATCACGAAGATCTGGCATTTTCATGCTTTACCTTTGCCTTATTGAGGCATTGCTTGACAAACACAGCAGAGCACTATAGTACTGATATGCATCTTGTCTGTTACTATATCCATATATTATTTAACAATTTGGTTTTGTGGACAAAAGCTTACATTTGTTTAAAACTTGTATTCATTTCTGAACACATTATATATATATATATATATATATATATATATATATATATATATATATATATATATATATATATATATATATATATGGACATACATAGGGTGTTGATAAACACCTGATACATATGATTTTTGGAGACCTTTTCAACATATATCAATTTGGTATATATTTATTTATGGATATTCAACTGACCTAACTATATTGTCAGGACATTATAGCTTTTTCTCAGTATTGTATGCTGGTATACCTGTTTCAGAAACCCAGATCTAAAGCTTTAAATTTGATGTAAAATGGTGTGTTAAAGTTGTTTTGTCAAATTTTATGTCACTGTAACTTTTAGATCAGATTACATTTACTATATTGGTCCAAAGTTCAAACTTAGAAATGATTTCTTGTCTGTAAGAGGAAAATTGATATTGAATCATGTTGAACTGTACTCATTTTGTTTCAAAAAGAGATATCAGCTACACGTACATTATATTAGTTACTGAAACTTTAAGATAATATTAACATAAAGTGGCATCCCTTTTAATAAAGCTATAGCTGCAATTGAAATTTGTTATGAACTAACTTTGTTGAGAACATTGATACATTCACAAAATATAATACTACTGACTAAATCAGCACACCATTAAATCCTGAAAGACATTAAATCAGTGTTGTTTGAGCATGGTTCCATTGTTTTTTTCTGAAGTTTTTGCTTAGCTGTAGCTGATATTGTATCACACGCAAGACTTTTGTTCTAGTTTTTTGGGGGGACATTGACATTCTTCGGGTTGTTGAAATTAAGAGTATAGAGAAATGTGACATAATCTGAGATGCTATTCTCTAATAGAAGATACCATGTCATATTTAGTTGCTTGAGCCCCTTTGCAAAAGTAGCATCAACTTTCTGTTGAAACATTAATCCATAAAAAGGCATTTGAAGCACGAATCTTCATTTTTCATGCAGCTGGTAATCTTGTTGATTCAGAGATGTAACCGAGAGACATTTTAAAAATATCATTGTTGATGCATACTTAAACTAACCACAAATACTTAGCCAATGTTACAGTTAGCCACTAGGGTGATATCAATCATAGCTTTTCGACCCAATATGATCTTTTGAGCAAAAAGATGCAGTCATTATCGATAGTGACACTGTATAGTATTTTTGTTATTGTTATGATTGGGGGAAAAGTCTTCATATGTTCATTCCCTTTCAAGAATTATAAATGGGTTTTCTCTTTATTTCAGTCCATTCTAGTTTCAGGAAGTGATGGAAAAATAGAGAAAATGGAAATACTGTCAACACTGTGATGACGAGTTTTAAGATCGACACTTCAGACGTAATAATTGCAAAGATGTTCAATGTGAATCAGGTGAGGAAGAGGATCAAGGATCAGTTGAAGAAAATACTACACAGTACTTTGAGAGCACATATTTACCTTGGTATACATTAGCGCTGCCTTTGCCAAAGATTATCACAGAGGAGGACAGATGTATTTTGAACCAGTTCAGAGTCAACGCATCTATTCCTCAGACCGTGAAAGTGACAATAGCATATATAGAGCAGCTTTTGAAGATGCTATGTCTGACTGTGGAACATAATTTGTTACAGAAAATCGTCTGGAAATGATTACATTTGGTGGATTCTAAGAGCAGTTTTAAGTGGCAGTGCTGTTTTTTATACCTGATAGAGCCTTTTCTTATACTTTGATTCTAATAAAATCTGCGCTGTACTTGTGCTCAAATTCATCAGATTTCATGAAAGCTTTGAATCAGGACTTTCCAGTAACCATTTATCAAATGAATAGATTTGTGTCTTTCTGCAGAGACAATTTAAAGAAATATGGTGTTTGCAGAAAATGTTTTACACTGTATGACTATGAGGACTGCATTGATGTTATTGAAGGTCGTAAAGTTTCACAAATTTGTGGGAATGTATCTTATCCATTTTATCCAAGTCCACATTTACGAAGAGCCTGTGCAGAGACATTGTTAAAAATTGTTCGCTCTCAAAATGGGGATCAATTAACTCCTTTTAAAACATATTGCTATAAGAAATTGGAGGATAGCATCTCGGAATTGGTAAAATGACCCGGTTTTGAAAAATGTTATGTGTTGGTTGAAATATTCCAGCAAGTAGAACATTACGTGGCTTTTTAAGCCATTCTACCACAATGGGGTGTAACAAATGTACTAAAGCAATTTTAGGTGGGTTTGGAGAGAAGAATTATGGTGGTTTTAATTTATCGGAATGGAACTTGAGAAATGACTCATCACATCGAAAATTAGTGCAAAAGGACATGAAAGCAAAGACGAAAGGTTCCAGAGAAGATTTAGAAAGGAAATATGGCATACGTTACTATGTTATCCTTGAATTAAACTATTTTGATCCAGTTAGAATGACCATTCTTGACCCTATGCATAACCTTTTCCTAGGAAGTGCTAAACAGATGTTAAACATTTGGAACGCAACAGAAATACTGCGTGATGAACATTAAGAGATGATGCAAGAGAAAATAGAGCTGATTCAATGCCCATCTGATGTTGGAAAACTTCCATAAACATTTTCATCAAGTTTTGGTAGTTTTACAGCAGACCAGTGGTAAAACTGTACAATACTTTTCTCAGTATTTGCTCTAAAAGATTTAGAACGCTGGCGAGCATTTGTTCTTGCATACAATAATGTATGCACAAGAACAATGAAAAAGTCAAATGTCCAGCTTGCCCAGAGAATGTTGTTGTCGTTTTCTGAGAGAACTGAAAGGCTATACGGGGAAGACGGAGTAACACCTAACATGCATATGCATGCACACTTAGATCAGTGTATTACTCATTTTGGACCCATATATTCCTATTGGTTGTTCAGTTTTGAGAGAGAAAACGGTGTATTGGGCTCAATGCCCACAAATATAAGAAATATTGAAATTGTAACTTAAATGAAGCTGGTAATGAAAAACTTGTGTGAACTATGCACATGGTAACAAACAGAATGTAATGAAACAGGATATGTATAACTTGCATGAATGAGGAAGAAGTAAAGGACCATTGTTGATATTTAAACAATGTGTCTATATGGGAGATTATTAGATATACAAGTACATTGGTTTCTTGATCATGTTATCCTATATTTAAACATGTTTGTAGCCCATTAGTTTGAATTTTATTAATTACAATCAAGTTCATATAGCTTGTATTCCATAATGGTTAGGATAAGGCAATGCTTTTGTTGGAATATAAAATCCAAGAATCACGGAAATCATCTCTCAGAAAAGTTTTCACCATGCAAATGACTCATTCAGAACTTACAAAAGAAAAAAAAAATATTGATTTCAAGAGATGAAATTGGTTAATATGTCACTGACTAGTTGTTAGATATTTTTCGCAATATAGTTATTAACAAAATGCATTTTCTAAATGATTATTGCTTTTCTTTAATAGCTATTTAACCCCTTTGTTGTTCTTTTAGAAATATTGTCCATCATCATGTATACAAATATATCGATTAAGATACTGTTTGTGATTCGGATGTTGTCTGGATATTTTGATGTAATGATTGCAATACATTTTTTAAACTATTGATCATTTTGTATTGTTATCATTTTTCACTTTTATTTGGATTTATTTTACCTTTACTGGAACAGTCTCATTAAACAAATCTCTTTGATAGACCTAACTATTCCATCTGTCCTTAAGCTGAATGACGCAAAGTGGACAAACTATTTAAATTCCGTAAGCATGTGACAAAAAGCTTAAGCTTGCAGTTTAGTTTGGATTTATTATCTGTAAAGCCAAACGTTCTATGCTTTTTATTTTTGTAAAGACAGTTCGACTGCTTTTTACGTCTTTACAGTGACTAAAGATGAACTTTATGTAAAGATATTGTAAAGGTGATACTGATATATTTTACATCTTTAATTGTATTTAAGTATAACTTAAATATTTGTAAATGTAACTTTTCATACAGTGTGAAGTTCATTGTGCTATATGATCTAAATCTTTTCCTAACTATTAAACCCTAGAAAACCAAGCCTTGCTTGTAGGTTGCTAGTCTATATTTTTCAAAGGTACTCTTCACGTTTCGTAGTGTCAGTTTCAAAAAGACTTCATTTTGGAGATAAATCCGTCTATAACCGTCCAAATCCTTTCTAATCGAAGTACGAATATTTTATAGTACTCAACAGAGACAATTCAATCTGTAAGTTTCAAGGGTGCGTCTTAGTATTATTGTATCCAACTTCCATAATTCTTAACATCTCAGTATTTCGTATATCCTAGTTTCAAACAGTTTCCGCTGTAACAAATTGTTGATGTTTTATAAAACTTGTTACACAGTCAACTACATTTAAATATTAGTTGCTAATTGTTTCTGTATTATCTTATAAGCATGTCTTCTGTTTTTACATTTTCGCTTATCCTTACACATGCTTAATCTTAAAATGTTATTCACCGTTAAGGAGAGAAACGTTTGCTACACTGCAAAGAACTGTAAAGTATTTTGAGTACAATCAACAACTTTCTCAAGAACAGTAAGGTCCATACGTTTATGTTCTTGACTTACAGGGGCTATATCACGAACAATGAACGAAATAAAATACAACCGATTCTTTCTTTGTGGCAATTATTTTCTATTCCGATAATAAATTTGAAAACAACAACATATATTGATAATCCAATAAGCTATTTTTGTTGAAACAAATAAACAAATAATATTATAGTGATAATGCATATAACACCATTAATAGGTCAAAACTTTCTTGTTTACATAAAATGTTTGTGTATTCTTCCTTATTATGTAACTATACAACTGGAAAAATACTCTTAAATACGTTTTTTCTGAATGCATCCCTATTAGTTCTATCTTGCCACAAACAAATCCAAAACATTGGCTACATTTGTCGCCTATACGTACAAACCAGGAATCATGGTATGTAACACTTAGGACACAAAATACTTTACCCTTAAACTGTAATATGTAGATTGACATATTTTGATATGATAATTCGGCCTACAACATACGACAATTAACACCCATGCACGTAACAGTGCAAATCATGTGCTGGTATGTCTAAATGATAATCAAGATAGAGTCAAATACTCATTTAAGATGACGCGAATGACACAGAGTTATGAGTGCCTGCGGTATTAAATATTATTTCTGTCCGTGTTGACATTTTTCTAACGATCTATGATGCTTTGCAAATTGCCACTGTGTAAGTTTTTTTTTTAAAAATCATTGTCTATTGCAAACAGTGTTGTATACGATAAATTGACTTCACGACGCGACAAAATATTTCATCTACGTTACTCCCCAATTGGCATTATAACGGCAAAAAAGAACATGGCCTGCACATCCTAATATAGTTTATATTTGCTGACATAAATGAAATAGCATGCCAATGGAGGTATGGGGATATATTTTTTTAAACACTTTGAGGCTGTTTGCTACGCTTTTGTATCTAGAAATCAACATTTATTTTTACTACATCGGGAGCCACTCTGGCGGGAAGTAGTCCTCATGTTTATAACCCTTGTATAAATATGAATCAGGTAATAGCCAGTCTTTGTAGTACGCGATTTCACCTGCATTCAAATAAGCCGCCCACCAGCTGTAACTACCTATTGAAACGATCATGTGATTGCACATGGTCAGAATGGCAAAATCAACGTCTGGCGTAGAACTCTGATTGAGAAAAACAGCATTATATCTTGATGGCACATTTTCTCTTGCCCACGTCTGGTTCTCGCCACATACAACAAATACAGGGTTTTTATACTTGGAACTGAAATAATCCATGGTTTTAATAAAATACTCCTTCGGCGCAACTTTACACCCAAGTTGAACCTCGACTGTACTAAGCCTATCCCCTCTACGCACATGGACTCCAATTAAGGTAACGTTAATGACATTTTGTTTTGCTATATAGTACTGTCTTATTTCCTGGAGTATTTTGATTGCCTTGGTAGTTGTCGCATCGTAGAAAGCAAGGAATTGTTTCTTAATTGCACCTTTTACATGACTGAAGTATTTATATGATTGAAAATAACCATGTATGCAAGCGCCGTAGTTTCTGGCAATCCCAGCTGAAAAAGACTGGTTATAGATAGCCCAATTGGAATCGAGTGCGCGGTATAAAGGAAACGTAGAACAAATATGCGTAGCGCTTTCGAGGACTTCTCCATCAACCTTAAAAGTACTAGCTATCAACGAGTTTTTTGGTAAAAGCACTCTCAGGTCTTTCTCAGATGCTATTCCGTAGGCGGCGGCGTACTGAAACATAGTGTTTCCTAGTCTGCCCATAAACATTGGACAAATGTACAATTTTCTATCACTACGCTTGATATCTGTGTTTGCCCATATAATGCTAAAAGTCTTCGAGTGGGGATATAAGAAGCACAAGAGCAGCACACTTGACAGCAGCAGAAAACAACTCAAACCTGGAATAAATCAATGTAAATTATGCAAGCAGTTTATAATAAGTTTTCATAATGCACTATTTACTTTTAGAAATTAATATATCAGCTGTAATGATTGCTTTAATACGTTCAGTAATCGGGATAATATATTAATTCCTGCATCACATATTTTAAATACGAAGAAACGGTTATTTTTTTCCACACAAAAATATTGTATCTTACTTACAGAAGAAAAAAAAAAGGCAGCTGAAGTTTTAAGGACATTTTTGTATAAAAATCAAATAGTGTTGTCAAAAAGAAGCACGTTGCATCTACGGTATTGTTTATATGAAATGCTATACCGAAATGGTATGAACATACTATAAAAATTTGCTTTCATTACATTCTATGTATGCAAATACAGAAGTATTCAATCAATCTTGCAATAAGGGAAATAAATGTTGAACATTTGTTTATAATATAATCAGTTCAATCTGCAAATGATCGAATTTAGTATTATGTACATAAAACAAAATACATTGGTAAACTGAAATAAATTCACACAATTATAAATTAAATTACATTTTCATAAAAGACAACAATTCTGCAGCATAATGTGATTTAGAGGCAATTATTTGCAGAAGATTAGGTAGGAAAGCACAAATCAATTAGCACATCATTTCACTTCTTACAGATAAAGCAAAGAGAAAATATTGCAAAAAACTGACATCCTCAATGCCATTAGCTTTTGCTTCCGTTCGCATTATATACAAAGAAAGGATGAAATTAGACGAATATATTATATAAATATATTATTTAATGTAAACATGGAACAGATCACGTAAACAGCTTTTAAAACATAGATCAAGTAGGTAAAATAGTGCTTAGTAGAATGTACATTAAATACAAAAACCTACCAGCTACCATGAAAAAGTAAAGTAAATCAAAACTGAACTTTTCGAAAACATTTATATGAGTGGATTATCATAATGCTCAAATGTAACTGGATCTCAAATTATACATTTTTAGAATACACACACACACACACACACACACATAAGTACTAATATGCGTTGTAGTTATATGACTTTTTAAGCTTGTGCATATTACAACAGAAGTTAATGAGGCGGATTTATTAATCGTATTCAACAAATTCGTTTTGTTGCTTGCGAATTTTAAAAATATGCTGAAACTTAGAACGTTTCAGGGTAGGACACGATAAACTTTATTTCGGAACTAGTTTTGAGTCACGTAGGAGAGGAAAAATGTATTCAAACATATAAGAATCCTGATAGTGCTAGACATTACTTTTGGGATGTGGATAATGAATACATTATACTGCACAAAACCCTACGTTTTATGGGGGCATATACCGAAAATGTGTGCAAATTATCTTCGAATGTGCTGCCTTTATTGTTGTCACAATTGTTACCAGTTTATCTTACACTCAGAATCAAGGCCAAATTATAATATTACTGAATTCTGTCTTGAAAGTAATTTAGCCTTGTACCATTCTGGTGCTCTGACCAATCCATCACTATTGTACGTCTCATTTCTTTTCAATGTCTTTATTATGCGGTATTAAATTATGTATTAATTATACAACCTTTGTTGGTTTTCTCTCTTATTTCTTACATAAAATTGACAGCGCTATAGTCGTTAGAGATGTAAATTGAAACAATAATGTTTTTTCTTGATATGTGAAAAGAGAACTTATATTGATTACAATATAGTGGAGGCACCATGTGCGACGACACGGGATACATTTAGGGCTTAATCAATGAAAATAAGGACCATAGTGCATACAAAAATAGCGTAAATGAATGAAACAAAAATACAAAACTAATTGTTACATTTTTAAAATATTTAATTTTGTTTGACATGCCACTGACGTTGCCTATACCACCATTTGATTTAGGACATGAACTCGACTAATTAGCTTATAAAATTTAATTGCTAAAGAAACTGATTCCGTGAAAGTCTGCAAGCAATTGTTTTGTTTCTTCTGACCAATGTCAAATATATGGAGATCAGACAAAAACATGCATATTTATACCTACATTAAATATTAGGTTTTCAAATATTGAAATTTGTCTAAACGTATGGCTTGGCCAATACCAATACATATGATTTGAAATTCTGATGTGGAAGTCTTAACTTCATTCGTCCCATTTGATGTTTTTTAACCAATTTTCATTTTGATCTCATTACGATATTTATTAAGATAAATATAAGTAACAACATATATGCATATTTATTTTAAGGTTCCTATGTTTACACCAAAAAGCTATGTGAAGTGTCACTAGCTCAGAAACTTTATTAAGATATAATTTGTGCGAATGTGCATAATGTAATTAATTGTATAGACCATCACAACATTCAAGACATGTGCATAGGCATACCAATTAACGCATATACAAACTATTTGTTTATCAAAAATGCCTTTCTACCGAAATAACTATGTCATCAACAAAAAATCTAACGGTAATCACAAACTAAACACATACTGAGCAAAACAAGTTAGAATGGAGGATTTGCAACAATGTTTGTATGACAGATAATAAATAATCATGAAAGCTACTTACATTTGACTAATTTGCGTATCGGCAAACTCATTTTCGTGAAAATCACCGTCCGTTCCGATTGGGTTTGATGGTTTCTGAAAAAATAGTTCACCCGTTGTTCTGAAAGAATAAAGTACGCGAATTAGTATAATTTAGCGAAAACGCTTGACATAAAAGTAGAAAATATAAAAGTAGAAAATAATTATGTTTCTTCTCATTTTTAACCAATTTGTTGATGCATAAATCCTTTTAACACGACGTCTGTAATACTTTATAACATACTCTCCTAACACCTAGCGCGTCATTTCTGATATGAAATTTATTCCATGGAAGTGTTTCTGAGCAGACAAATGCATGTAACATATATGCATATATTATAATATCTGCTTACACTTACAAGTATGTCAATTATAATGAACCATACAAACTGTTTGTGATTTTTTTCTCAGCCTGCACTATATACATATTTTACGTGATTAATCTCTTTTACATAAACATACAGCCTATATCAAGTTATACTGTGTTTTAATAATTATTTGCGCTGATTACAAAAAAATATATTGTTTTGTTAGAATTAACATTGTATCATGTGATTTTTATATTTCCTGCATTTTTTATCCTTGAACCCAGTTCCGTCTCGTAAATTCTTGTGTATTATTAATATTTGAATTAGAACATACAAGTTGTATCATACGTTCTTCCCTCTCAAATAAATACCAGCTATCTTTGAAGACTGTGTGCAAAATAGTTTTCAGCCGGTGGAATCAAAACGTTTTTACTGCTACCCATGTAGTGATCGTTTTATGTTCTCATACAACAGTTCCTTGGCTTTTCTATATAGTGCATAATTACAATGCAAGGGTATTCAAAGTGAAAACACTGCTGATAACGTTGCTAAGGACGTTTTGCAAGTAACCATTGTATATTTTCCTTGATGAATCTTGCAATTGCAGGCTTCGAGAGGATGACTAGATATTTACAAAATTTCAATAACCTTTGAGATGCAAAGGCAAACTATTTGTAATTAGTCTTATCCACTACAAATATGCGATAGTTGAGATGGAATGGTGCCTAATGAATTTCGAAATTGTATGTATTGGAACAACATGAAAGGTCGACATTTCATTTTTCACATGTTGCCCTCTGCCTTGAGGTGTTATTTACAGTAAATCATTATGTTAGTAAACTAGAATGTTTAGTCATATATCCATATTCAATCCTGGTTTTGTTAGAGTTTCGGTCATGAAAGAAATGCATACAAAGTAGAATTTGGACTTCGCTGGAACCGATTCACTAATACAGACCCTTCTCAATAAACTGAGTAAACACATATGAACCATAGTTATTGTATGTGTTGACATTAATTATTATCTAAGGAAGGTCCTTTTGACTTCTCCAATCCTGTTACGTCAGCTTTGCAATTGTCCATCATGTGAAAGATATTGCATCTTTAAGTTCTATTCTGCTTTCCGCATAGTTTTCTTGTAACGGATACTTCAGTTGTTAGAAACCCGTGTTGTGAAGCGGTTATTCTTCCCGAATTAGATAGTATAACTTTCATACCGGTAAATTTATATTCAGTTTTGTCATACTGAATTTGCGTTACGTTTCCCAGTGTATTCGTCCACATCAGGAATACTGGTTTAACAATGATAAACCAATGTTAAATGTGCTTAATACATCAGTGATGTTACTAACAATTACTGAAATTAGAAACCATTTTCATAACAGTGGAATCCATCTCCACAGTCGCGATGCAAGCCAAGAAACTGAATTGATTTAAGATTTTTTAATTGAAAATATTATTCGCATTACGTATACACCAAACACAAGTAATTATATGATAATGACATACAATCATTTGCAAATTATTGTATTTGTATGTTTCTAAAGTGTAATATTTGTATGGGTATGACATTCATCTAAAAGGAAACTAGAGGAGATTGGCCAAATATATTTGCATCAGAAAGTGATTGTGGTGGATGCAGTGTTGTGAATCGATTATAATTCCATACTTGTATAGCATTATTGTTTTTAACATGTTTGTTTATGCTTAAAAAAACATAAAACATATTTCACATTTTTCAGAAGTTCATTAAAAATGCTGAAACAATAGATGTTTTCTTTCTTGTTAATGTCCTTATTATATCTTTACAGATGAACATATAGTTTAAAAATATAGTATAGTTTCACTAGTGCGTGTGTGGAAGACAATTGTATTTCTTCTTTTAAAGATATAAATACAGTAGTGTATTTGTTATATGGCCAAAATAATATAAGTATAAAAGTACATACATAAATAAAGGACACTTTTTATTTACAGTGATGGTAACAAACCCATGTATTCGGTGAAGAAGCGAACGTATATTCGCCTGTTAACGCCTCCTTTATAGTCATGTTAAATACCATAAAACAATCGTTTAAATAATTCAACAATATTTAAAATCATTCATTAATATTAAATAATATTGTTTGAGAATATTTTAAGTACTTTATGATTAATCACCTTTTTGTCAACGTATTTTAGAAACATTTGTCAGATCTGGTATAAGTTCGATATTCTATTTGTGTCTACGTTGGACCATTCTGCACTAGTTTTAGAAGCTAAACTTTATATATAGAGCTTTATAATCCCTAAAACTATATAAATGCATATTGCAAATTTGAAACTGAGTGAATTGCTCATGGTAAAGCAGTATCTATGAGAAGCAAATGGAAACGTCGACTAATTTTCATGTCTGTATTTATAGATTTTGACACCCTATAACCATGACAACGAACACGTATTCACAAAACTGATGTCAGAAATAAATTTTAACCATCTCATATATAAAATATACATACTATAAAAACATTTGGAGAGGAGGCAGAACATGGCCCTTTTTCAATAGTGTCCTTTTAATACAACCTGTTTTGTTCGCATTAAGGTTAATATTAACATCCGCTTATATATATATATATATATATATATATATATATATATATATATATATATATATATATATATATATATATATATATATATATATATATATATATATGCATTTGTGTTTGTGTGTGTGTTTGTGTATGTAACGTAGGAGCAAATGAATATATTGATATATTTTTCTTCAGCAAATCGTAATCTAGATCCTAGTGCACTACTACTTTCTGAAAATATTACAACATAATATGTTCAACTGCTTGCGTATTTAATTGAAATTTTGCTTGTTAACCAAACTGAAAATTTCATAAGGTAAATATTCTTGGACAGCATATAATTCGTTTTTCCACAGCAAAAAGCAGATATAAAATGACCGTCTAAACAATGTTAATGAAATTAAAGTTTATATCTTTTTAAAAGGTTGATTTGGTAAATATTGGTGTACCTATAATTTGTCAAAAAGTGTTTAGAAAAAAACGTTTTGGCATACGACAAGACACATTCTCATGGAAACCCTTATATAGCAGACAAATAAATGTAATATAATAGTCATTGTCCTTTCGCAACTAAAATCAACGATAATGTCTCTTTTTAATGTTCTCAGGTGTATAGCTCCAATTAAACAAGACCAATAATCGGTTTATTTCAATTTATATATGGTTTTGGATCATTAGGAAAAGTAGGTGATAAATACATTTGGGAAATTAAAAAACTGCATCAAGTAACTTTTTAATAAAGTGTACAATTATTAGTTACATTAGCAAGCCAATTTTCGTATCTCATTATTTAGCTTCCTTGAATTCAGATCAACCATATCTTTCTTATTAAAAAAACAGCTTAACACGAGTAATAAAATAACAGAAAAGCATGCTAAACATACAGCCTTAAAGGTAACTCTTATTCGGTATGAAATGCTTTTCATATTTCTATTATATTTTAGTTCCGGTTTATACATACGTTTCATAAAAATGGATTTTCCTAGCGACAACAGCTCTGTATAATTAAACAACTGAGACATATATCCATTATTAATGGTATAACCTCATTTGGTTGCAAATACCCCTTATCAGTGACAAATATGTTACAATATTTTTATTTTTATTTAAAATAGTGCCTCAGAAAAAAAAAGATACATTTTCTTTTCAGAAACAAACCTTTTTGACTTTTTTCTAGTCACTGGAAGGAGGACGGTTGTGACGCTGCCGGCAAAGACGTAAAACTGAAGAAATTTGATTTGTGTAAATTGTCCAGTCTGTATCTTTGATATCCATGTTATGATCCTTACATTCCAAACAGGCTTTCTTAACTTAAGCAGTGTATAAAGACATAAGGACAAAACATAGCACCTTCCCAAAATAATTTTGTAAAATAATAAAGACAATTATTTGGAACTGAGACTGGTTTTAAGTTTTTGTTTTTGAGACATCAAAACTTCAGCTTAGAACATATACTTACTCATCCAAATAGGTCGTTTCTTAATTTTGTTCATGGTTAAATCAAACTATAAACTATTGATATTCTGTCATTTAATTTACATCTTTTTCAAATACGTGTAAATTGAAATCTACAAGATTACCGTGGATTATTTACTTTAAAATTGTATCCACAAACACTGTGATCGTATGACGTTTTCAATAAATGTTTCCGGAAACAAGACCTTTCAGAAAACATAGTTAAATATAACGTCACAATTAGGTTTACCATTCCCTTGCATGTTGAGTAAAATTGGAAATGAAAATGATGAATTCACTCTCACCAAATCATCTAATGTTAGATGCTGGACTGCGCGTGTTGTCCTCAGTCCAAGTAAATATATCAGTTTATGTTCTCGAGTCCCTTTCCTTATTATTTAGTTTGTTACAAATATGGCATAAGGCATTTTAACAAGTCCATCTAAACCCCTTAGACATATATCTGTCTTTAGATTACATGTAGCGAATAAATTAATCCTCGTGCACAGCGTGATGTTTCATAACATGTGCCAGACCATGAAAACTAGAGAAATGAGCACTGTTAATACACGTGTCATTCGGTAGGAAAGCGTCGTAGTCGGAATATCATCGCTGCACAGTAATCAAATCTAATGGAAGGTAGCGAAATAATTATTCAGTAATGTAATCACTACAACGACAATTTTTGAAGGTCAAATAAAATTGATAAACTTTCCCAACGCTATATATACATTCAGTAAACTTTCTGACGCAGATGTTTTTGTCACACCTTTCGAAAATATCGACAGGAACAACGTCTTGCAAAACATGGACGAAGTCATTTCGACTACAGGCAGCATTACAATTACTTGCTATCCATGCAGAAAATTTTGTCTTAGCGAGGAAGATAGCCCTATACTTTCGTTCAGGTGGGGAGTGATTCGTCAAAAAATTCCGTACGGTTGGGGAAGTCTAAACGTTAAATCATGGTCAAGTTAAAAGCTGATTTGCACTGACTTTTGTGGAAATGGTTTGCATTGTAATAAAAAGGACAATCAAGTCCGTAAACGATCCACACCTGCTTATGATCACGTTCTGGTGGTGTAAGCAGGGGATTTTGTGGAAGCGTTGTCATTAAAACAGTGGTTAATAATTCTATTTCACACCTCTTGCTCTTCTCCAAACCATATAGGTTTTTTAAACCAGAGAATGTGTAATAATACTTTCTTATTTTCGTCGGAGATATTATACACTAGTCCTATATCACTGAAACGTTAACGTACATCTATCAGCGCATGCTTTCTCTTCGTAAAGGTCGCAGATCCATCGTTTTGTGGAACTGTTATATTCTATATGATTCACACGCAGAGTCTCGTTTTGCATACGTGTATAACTTGTTTAGCATAGTAAAGTTTGAAAATGTAATCAGTAGTACATAGTTCAAAATGGCATCCATTAAAAAGTCACAACAAACACGCTTCATAAATAGCTTTCCTTGAAAAAAAGAAGAAAGATATTAATGAAGGTTATTAGATGATATCATTTGGTGGTAATTGTTTCTCAACGTTATGACCATTATATTAGCTCATTTAACATATTATGCAACGCCATGAATTTCTGCTCTTCAGAGGTATTTTCCTCTTTAAAGTGTGATCAATAATCAGTTCAGCATCGTTTACGAATGCTCATAAAATCTCAGAACTCTGACCTACAGTAATTGGCATGTTTCTTCCAACTGTTACAATAGGATGTGAACTATTGTGATATAACTAACCCAAACATAATTCACATGAACTAAATATTCTCCAGTGTAGTCTGACTACGTCAGCTCAGTTTAACATAGTACGCATATGATTTTCACCTGTAGTCCTTAACTATTTCAGATAACAAAGGAAGTATCAATAGGCAGGAATTGTATGAATTTCCAAAAAAAATAGGAGATGTTCATTGTGAAGACAAGTCCTGATAAGATAAATCTGTTTCTCCTGTGTCTCCCGTACATCTAAAACATATGATGTTTATTTTCAAATATAATACTTAATTTATTCTATGGTAAGGTTGGTTCAAGTTCGGAAAGCTGCAAGTAATGCCGCTCGGTATAAGATCATGGCTAAGAAACAATTATTTAATATATTTCTCATGAATAGTGTCATTTCTGTTAACCATAAGATGTTGCGAAAATTGTCTTTACTTCTCTGGTAATTGAGCTTTCGCCATAATTGCAGACCACTATTATGTGTCCAGAGCTCGTTGGCTCTATTATGAATTTGCCTTTGAATTCAAATAATAAACTAGTAGACCACTTTACCACTGCATAACATTTCAGCTTGATAAAATTAATTCGTTTAATATCAATGATTATTATATGCTCATTTTTTCCACGTTAATTTTACATTGTCAGAATCGTTCAGTATTACCTGATACTGACAATACACATATAGCATAAAGGAACTACTTTTTATTGTAATCAAACGATGGACACAGAAGCCAGCACTTTCGATTTGTACACAAATCATGTACCCTCGCGTAAGAGGCTCTTTAAGTTGTGGTTGTTTTAATTTGTTTCTGAATGAACTAAAACAGATGTTTTGTGGTCTGCCACATACCAGCTCATTTTGGCACATTCTGCGTTGATACAATGTTACGGATTTAGGCTAGCTACATTATATAACAGACGCAAGATAATGTCCTTAAAATGACATACAAGTGACAAGTCATATACTCTCTTCTTTAACTGGTGATACGAATGGCAAAACAAAATATACTTACAGTTTTACATCCTGAATTTCCTCAAAATGTATTTTCTTAATTCTGCAAATCCGAATTACATGGGCCATGACATAGGTTTTCAATCTGGATTACACTTTTCAAAATTGTGCTGTAATATCGATGATAAGTGCAATTGCATCCTCCTTACTGCACTCAAAATGAAATAAGCATTAAATTCTTTTTGATAATTGCAACTGAAAGACTTCATGTTTTTCCCATATTATTATTTCAAACAATCAATGACAGAAACAGAAACACATTTGCAAATGTCAACACGCGTTTCCCTAGCTTATTAAATCTTATGTATTTCATGTGGAATTGTCACATACAAATCGAATCCATAATCACGAAATTTCCAAGAATTAAGAAAACTACCAAAATATATGAATTCCAGATCAAAAGGAAAAGTAGTTACAATGCACATTCATTCACAATATGACTCCAAATTTCAATTTTAACTAGACACGCAATTTTCTTTCGAAGGTTATATCGAGCGCGCGACTAAGTTCAAATTTATCTGGGCGAAGTTATGTGAGTAGTAATAATGTTAATTTGTGTAATAATGAATATGCGCTTGTGTATTTAGTTTGGAATGCGGCATACATTCATTTACGTTGTTTCTTGTAGTGTATTGTGCTTATATAATTAAACCTTAGTTAAAATAAAAAAATGTTATACTGCACTCCTTTAAACCTTAGATAAAATTAAAAGGATATATTGCACTCCCAAGGTTGTGCAGTATTCCGTCCCAAAACTCTTTTATATCTTCCAATGCAAATGCAGTAACATATAAATATCTTAGCACAGACAATGCATTTAGCAAGATGAAAAATGACGGTAAGAAAAGTTAACTTATATACATTTACACCGTTCATCTTCTTTGCAATTTGATAATTTGACAATGATAAATGTTTGCAGATAACAGTGTAATATAAAACTAGGAGTAGTTAAAATGGTATCGTCTGGTTGGTGGAATTTCTGCTGGCCTTTATTAGACAGAAACATAATTGTTCAAATCAGTACATACATTTATTTTTTTCAGACACAAAAACTCTTGCTTGAATGTAAACTGCTATATCCTAATGCCAACGCTATTATATAAAAAAACAACAGCATACATGTAAACTAATATAGCGAAGTGCAACAATTTAAAATATCAATCAGAGCACGACAGTGGAGATTATAAAAGAAAGACAAGTAAGAATAATAGCATCAAACACGAAAACAAACACCTATCTGATAACTTATATCCCCAAAACAACAAATAGCTTACATAATAGAACCCACGCTTGTTGTTGTGTTGGCTATTCAGAAATATAAAAATGGCTAACATTGTCAACTGAAGAACATAATTAATTTGCAATCAACGATGAAACGACTTTCTGGACTTCATTCTTCAATATTACAACATATTTAGAGATGCAGGAATAGTAAGATGTATTTTAAGTAGAGATTTCTGTGATTTTCATATTAAGTGCAGAGGTTTTGACTTTATATCTCAATGTTGCAAAACAGATCTAATAACTACTACATTTAATAAAGCTATTTTTCAATACTGATGAAAGTATTATGGTACAATTGCTAAGGTATATAATATTGAATATGACTGGTGACGACATTCCCTTGCTACCGGGTGACTTGATGACGATGATGATGATGATGATGATTACTTTGATGATGTCATAACATTTCTTACCTGTTTCAGACTTAATAAAGGCGGCAAGCAAAGTAAAATCGTCTTCATTTACAGCCAACATGAGTTTCTATGTCTCAATTTTTTAAAAAAAGTACATATAACATTTGTAAGAAAGAAGACGGTATGGTTGGGAATGATTTCAATTCTACTACTAATAGTACTACTACTACTACTACTACTACTACTACTACTAATAATAATAATAATAATAATAGAAGTAAAATAATAATAACAGTATTAATAATAAGAAGAAGCAAAAGAAGAAAAGTAGTAATAGAAGAAGAAGAAGAAGAAGGATAACAACAACAACAACACCAACAAATACACAATAACAACATCAAAAACAAAATAAAAATGCAGATCAGATTCACTCTTTCACACTATTGTATGCGCCACAAGTGCCATACATGACAGTTACGGTAAACAAGTACTTTTGTAGACATATCTCTAGAAAGCTATTATAAATGTTACAAAGAAACAGTGAACCTTAGAAAAATCCAATTACATAATTGAAGCCTGGATTGGTAATGTACAAAATCTGCTACACAAGTATAATAAGGAACAAACAAAGCTTTTTCAAATTTCATGTGATACTGACAGTAATATCCTGTCAACAATTTTATTTTTCAATATTAATTTATTCCGCTGGATATTATTCCGTATAATATAAAACTTGTTTACAAGTTAGAGCTTGTTTGAGGAGAACAGTTTTAGCAAATCATTTGCTACCCTTACATCTAGCAAACGTTATCGTACAATTGTTTACTCTACTATATGATGTGTTCACTAAATCTCAATTCGTTCTTTAGCGTGTACAACTTTTTATTGTCAGCTATTAAATTATTTTAAAATATAAATATATATGCTGTTCACTGTGGAAAACAACATGTATATAACACTACGTTTTTGATAACTTAAGCTTCTGTTGCAAAATTGCATGCAACGATAATGAATCCCATGACTTACATTTGTTAGACACATATATATGGTTGCTAAGCCGACAACACGTCCTTCTGAAATAAAAAGTGAACTATTGTCTTCGGATATAATTGCATGTCTAATATGAAGAAATATCCCTTTGCCATGGTTTTTGTACTTAAGCTTATCAATCGAAACAACATAAATAAATGTATAGTCCCATCATACTAGATAAGAGTAAGTAAGTTAGAAGAAAAGAGTGACTATATTTTGCAGCTGGCGTCAGTAAGCACGCATGTTCGAATAATTTTACATCTGAGCCACTCATACAGCAAAGTAGTTGGACAACCAAGGCTAATCACCATATACATCTCAAATGTCGTCCGTTTATTACAGTTACATATATTTACCATATATTCCTCTCGTTTGTTCCGCGCTGTTGTCGCATGCAGTTTACATGGCGATAATAACACATTAATTGTGCACAATTGCATTTCTTTGTTGTTGTATGTTGATTGCTTTTCTCATGGATCGTTTTGTTCTTATTTGTTTCTAACATAACACTCACGAATTTTTTCCAGCAAATTATAACAGCCGTTACTGTGTATATGATATAGATGTGTGTTTATGTGTTACACATTGGAGTCATGTGTAATTCACAGTATGACATTGGTTTCACATAGGCGTCACAAATCTTGAACTAGCACATGTTACCTATATGAAATGAATGTTCATTGTATGCAGCGCATAAGGATAAAGATTATTCAACATATTCAGAGTAATATTTCGGCCACTAAACATAATTTGTCGTTTGGTACATGCAGAAAGGATCATTCGGTGTTATGTTCAGATTTTAGCATCGTTGCTTATGCAATGGGTTGCGTATGTGCTGTGCACATGTGTATTATATGTCAATCGTGTCGTTTTGGTTCAAATAGTCGGGGCGTTATTTATTATTCTTTAAGCAAATTAGCATACATTAGATGAAGAGGCACTATCTGTTTCCGAGTCATGTTCACTCATTTTGGCATTCAAACATCAACCACATGCGTCAGTGCAATGACGTATACAGGTCTAAGGGTTGCGTCAACAGGAATTTGAAGGAAAACTAATAGTTTGATTAAAATCTTCTTTCAACTAATTATTTATGTCTTTCCTCATTTTATCAAACTCAAGGACTGAGAAAGATGGAATTGGCAGAGCCTGCGCAGTAAATGACGGTAAAACTTTGACATGAATATCTGTATAATACGTGTTCTTGTTGTACTACTTGAACATTAACTACTCTCATATGTTAAGTCAAATAAATTACCCTGATGAACTTGCCTACACTGGTGATAATTTAGATGATGGTCGTAATTTTGTGCAGTATAATATCACACACTTTTGGTATGATATATATAGCAAGTTGAAAAGAAGTACATGATTATTCAGACCTCATATAAGAGAAGATAGTCAATTAAATCTTATAATTATAGATATTCATCGATAATGTGTAATATTTGCAGGGATTCAGCGCACTTGCACGGGATTTTGACAAAAATACGACATCAAATCATGTGTATGCCTCTAATTAACAATTGTTTATAGAAAAAAAAAACGCAGACATAAATGACTCCGTAACAGGTAAATGATGTTAAACGAATGCATAGGAGAAGATAGAATTATTGCCTCCCAACGAACTATATGGAAATACCGAGTAGTATTTACTTAGAGCCAGACAAATGATGACATAAATACTTGGTGATTTCTCTTATTGTTTGACACGAAACATTTTTTTTTTCAAGAGTTATTTTTCTGATGTAATATATCCATCATTCAGCAATATACACAGGTAAGCAATGATCACAGTGGAATCATACTTACTCTAAATGTATTCGAAGTGTTTCGTATAGGCTTTTTCTAATCATTATTAGGAGATACAATTTGTAAACATATACCAAATAATGGAATGTAAGGCTAATATGTTGTACCGTTATATTCCCAATCTATGAGGAGTATACTACACAGAAGCTGTTGATGACTCTTTATATGATCTTGATTACCATATAAAGCCGAAAATAAACTTCGTTCATCATTTTAGTATACCATGAATTCTTTAATTTCAATACAATATGTTACTTCAATTCCTTTGAGTCAAAATTTGTTTTAATATTATGTCAGCATGCAGCACTCACATTTAAACGCAGCAACATTGACAACAAAAAGAATAATAATATTACTAGTTATATCCTTTGTCGCTGCCACTATTGCTGCTGATAATACGACTACCATTACTATTACTACTTATGTTGCTTCTACTACTACTATGTCTACTGCTGTAAATGCTACTTCTACTTCTATTACTAATACTTATACAACTAATACTACCGATTTTAATACTACTTCTACTTCTACTACTACTATTACACCTACTATTACTTGTGTTAATGTAGGAAGAAAGCGGAAAAAGAAAGAAGAGGTTGAACAATCATCCTGCTTCAGATAATACAATTAATATCATAAATTTATGAAGATATTGCTTCCATTATGCACACGAAATATTCTTTCATTGTGTTTATATATTCATATCATATCAACAGTTTTGATATCAGATAGGACAAATTCACCCCAAAGCTGGGATAAAAGGTATTATATCATTCACTATCGCACGTCCTTGCATTATCAAGTTACTATTTTTAGTGAACAATCACACACGGCAAATACAATTATCGCTTTGTTAGGACAAGCATTTATAGCAGTGCCTCTGGAAGTACCAGGGTTTGCCCGTATTCTCGAAAGGTGCACGTCGAGAGTATTTGTGTGACCTTTGATAGGTAACTCAGTGGAAAATACAATTTGTTCTAGAGCATAAACCAATCTAACCTACATTATATTATGCCAGAAAACAAAAGCTCAGTGCATATATGTGAAATTAATAAAAGGCACAATATCAATAATATAGTTAAAGGTCACCTTAATGGTGCATAGCATGCCCCATGTAATATGCGCTAAAGAGTGATATCCAAAAGAGATATTTGCCACCAAATACGTAAGCCTCGATCCAGATTAGTTACTTCTACTGAACAAGTCTCTCCCGAGAGAGAGAGAGAGAGAGAGAGAAAGAAAGAAAGAGAGAAAGAAAGAGAGAAGATTCGTACGCGTATTATGCAACAAAGATATTACTATATTTTGTCAAAAAGCGAATAGTCATTGCCAATAAGGCGAGTTTCCTGCTATAAATGATCTAATCCAGCCAAATAGTACTGCTGTAATCCAGGGGTATTTGCTTGACCGAGCAGTATCAATCCCTGGCGTGATTATATTAGAAGTCATAAGTTTACCCCAAATTTCCAAAGACTTCTCTACAACTTCGGTTATAAATTAGAAAGCCCGACGTGTCCATTCTATACATAAATGTTTCGCTAATCAATGCAAGAATACAGATCTCAAAATTTGCCAAATATATATCAACCGCACATCTGCATGGTTTCCTTTCATCAACTTTCCGTACCGTCAGCAGTTCACTCCGTAGAAACTATACAACTATCCTCTAACACAGGGAACTATTTTTCCTGCGCCACCTTAGGCCAGTCAATTCACGGTTTCAAGGCACATTTCGCCAGTACAACTGCGTCACATTTGCCACCATGGCGACATAAACGGTATCTGCCGAGTCCCTTCTTGTTTATTCTTTTGTGTAATTTACCGGTCTTCTGCCGTAAATACTGCCACTGCAGTCACACAACCAATGTACACCATTAGGTTTTAATAGGGATTATATTACTCCAGGGACACCCATGCGGTTCTGACCTGAATTCACTAAAAGTCAACCATGGCATCATGGAAACTCACTAATACTTCACTCCTTGACATTTGCTCCTACTCAATGGCTAGTAATTTAGGCCAAGGAATGTGTCCATTGCATCGAGTTCCAATAATCAAACAAGTAATCACACAAATCTAAGAATTCCTTAAAACGGGGCGCTACAACCAAATGCGCATACTCCAAATTTATTACGAGATGATCTCCAAAGCGATGGATTAGTCCGAAGTGTGTTATGTCGTACCAAAGTCTAACTGCAGGACAATCAGTAAATCAATAAATTCATCAGTCCGTCAATAACAACAAGATATATGTTCAAAAAATAATGGAATTGCCCTAAAGACCAGTTGTAGTCGAAATCCTTATAGAGGTTACAGTTACGTAATAATAATATGTGATTTAGATTTGATTTTAACGTAGCTTTAACGATCTTTCAGTCATATCGCTATGTTGTCTGCAGTGTGGCAGTTTATAGTGATGTATATCATTGAGGCATTACGCCACATACATGTAGCCTGATGTCACACGCAGTCACATTATTTTTACACCAGGCCGACTAAGTCATAACACTAACCTCCTAATGCTGAGCGACTAGCGAGGCAGCTGTTAGTATCATTGTCATGTCTTTGTTATGGCTCTGCCTGGGTTCTAACCCGCAACCTCCCGCATCCGAGGCGGACGCTCAAACCACTAGGCCACCAGAGCGGTTGCACTGATTGTTAAGACTGGATTAGATGTGCAAATATGTCCTTGTTGATCATAATGTACGAATGTCCACGGTCTCCGTGATTTTGTCAAATAGTGTGCGTCCTTAGTTTGTATGGATTATACAGAAAATGTGTGTATATGTGTGCGTCCTCGCTTGCATTGCTAAATTTAATATTCCTTAGAATTGATAATACAGCTCCCTCCTTGATACATCACCATTTCCTATAAATGTACTGCCTCAAACAGTATTTGATTTTGCTCTAACATCACCAGAACAAATGTCCTCGGTACGCGGTTCCATACACAAGTCCTCTATATCTACCAAATACAAGAATGTGTGTGTGTGTGTGTGTGTGTGTGTGCAGAGAGAGAGAGAGAGAGAGAGAGAGAGAGAGAGAGAGAGAGAGAAAGAGAGATATTTGTTTTACATAGAGCGAAGGAAACGTGTTTATAAATTATTTCACTTTCTTTAATTGTATTGCTAGCTGTGGTTTAGCACTTGATATATTGTCATGTTTGAAGATTCAATTTTGCGAATTGTGCAGTCATATTCAATTTTGTTCGCCTTCTATGCTAAGGTTAAATAAAAGGTTTAATATGCATTATTTCGAGTGAACGATTGTTTTAACTACTATTCACAAAATGCATTCTCATCTGATGAGGAACAACAAGTTTTAAACGGTTTTAATCTTGGTGATTACATAGAAGACAATTATTCAATTTGTAACTTAAAGTTTGTATGTCCATTCATGTTATTATGTTTGTTTCATTATGGAATATGCGATAAATTTATCAACATAATTATAGTTACGGTGGTAATGCTGTATTGTTCCTTTGGAATCAATAAGGCAAAATATTGTTTAAAACAAGATACTGAACGGAAATTAGAAAACATCATGCATGGGAATCGTTCGCACGGACTTACTATATCACATATGCTTTCATCCAAAATTGTGTCGTTTAACACATATATAATAAGTTATATATTTCTGAGATATTCTGTTTAAACTATTGTATATGTTTAATTCATGCGTGCTGCCAATGAATATTTAATTAAAACATATGTGATCGCAGTTTGAAAATCATGTATACTATCAGTTTATATTTCATCTTCTACTTGCCGTAAGAGATGACTAATAAATCATTAGATGTGACGGGTCAGGGTTACGTGCGACCGATATGGTGCGGGTTCAATGCAGCCATAATCGGTTATATGTGTTCTTGTGAAAGGACCTTCGCTCAAATTTCCTCGAAAGTAAATATTGTACACGGGATCATGTGCACAAGCACACCAAACCAGTCCAACCGAAATCATCGTAATGATTTTACAGTTCTACACACCTTGACTCAACGTTTTTATATAAGTACAGAGAACTGAAAGTGTGTATTACGAAAATAAAGAACACTTCATAGCAAAGTTTGCTTGCAATCGGTCGATGCGATTTTAAGCGATACGATCTATTTTCATCCAATACATCAGAAAATCGTATAAAATGTGTTTTTGTTCCATTATAAGAATATATCACTTTACGCAATATTCACGGACTATATTATCCTTCTCAGTTTATAAGCATGTTAAATAAAGATGTCCACATTTTCATTTAATCAGACTTCGTTGTTATGCGACAGCTAACTTTACCATGCTTTATATCATCGTTGACAATAGAGATAATATTGGTGTTGAGTGATTTCTTGACAGAGGAGATATCTTCATT
This sequence comes from Sinohyriopsis cumingii, assembly GCA_028554795.2. NCBI lineage: Eukaryota > Metazoa > Mollusca > Bivalvia > Unionida > Unionidae > Sinohyriopsis > Sinohyriopsis cumingii. The sequence goes on from CM068830.1 coordinate 99,185,106, forward strand.
TTCACGGATATCTCATACTGTCTGATCAGCGGTTTTTAAATCCTAATAACGTTATAGTTCAGCCTTTATTTGCTACAAGCTTTGTCACTGTTACAATTTCATCCTAGTTGCCCGAGCGTACTCTCTGAACTTCTTTGTTCTCATGTTATAGTGTGTCTTCTCTTTATATTAGACTGTTTAGAATAATTAAGTTTTCGTATATCATTTTGTATCTAAGTTTTATTTAGTTATAGCTAAGCAAACTATACAAACTTGAATTCTGAAAATATATTTATGAACCATATGATATGATATGATATGTGTTGGTATTGCCATGTTCCACTAGAAACTTGAATTGTCACGCTCTGGGCCTAGTACTACTTTGTTTTTTGTTTTTTTTTTCTCTACCGCATTTGTTGACTAATATGTATGGGGTACTCATATGTGTCATAAAAATTAACCTTCTTTTAAAATTCTCGCTTGTACATAAATATATACATCTATCAATCATTATATTATTTTTCATATAATAATTACAATACGACTCCTTAAATGGCAGTAATAGTTCATCAGAATAGTGTACAACCTTTCAAATTGTAAATATTTCTGCTTGACATATATTGCCTTCATTCTATTTTATGCTCCACCATAATTCACCGTCTGCCTTCACTTACAGATGTAACACCGTTGCATGGTTACATCAATTGTTAGTCTCACCGTTAGCTTTGTTTTGTTCTTTTTGTGGTGCTTGGGTTTTGGAAAGTGATTGCTTTGGCGCTTTTATTGTTGCTTTTCATTGTAATTGCTATATTAGATGTGTCACTCTTTGATGTTATTTACATATTAACTAAATACCATGCGCAACAGACTATATTTATAATACACATTTGATGATAGGTATATTACAAATGTCGCTTTAATTGTCCCAACACACCATTTCTTTGTCCAAGAACCATTTGCAAGTCAGTTACAGTTATATCATCTTCGTCAATCATTGTAATATTTTATTTGGTATCCTCTATAGTTGCTTTGCTATGATCATATATTTATTTAGAATAATTTAATTGCGTATCTCTCATTTAAGTGATTACATATTTTCTGCAATTTTTAAATTTGTGAAACGAATACCGATAGACTTCTTACAATAATATCAGTATAAAAGGGACATTTAACGGCTACAGTGTTGCCTATATAAGTATACTCTTACTTTGACTGATTGCATTCAAGTTATATTTACTTTTTTATATAGTGATATAATAACTTGTTTTCACTTTGTTCATTGATATTAGCAGACTGGATATGTTCATATTTTTCACCTTTTGTAGTACTTGTTTTCCTCTGGTATTTGTATTATGCAGATCACCTACCACTGCACCTGAATTACAATACATACTAAGTGGATTGGTTTCTCAGTAGAAAATGTTGGTGCCATTCATGAAACCATTTTGTGCAATATAATTTTCATAATTGCAGAGATTTCATTTGTATTTTATGGACATTATCCTATAGTATTCTTTATCTTATACTGAATTTCTTGGACAGTCTTTGCGTTAAACGTTGGATTAGTAAGGCATATCCACGTGTTATATATTCCTTCTTCTGTCAAAACAATGTCATCGTATATTTGAAAATTATAACAACTAATAAATTACAATTCGCTTTTACGGAAGTAATTTTCTTTGTATTGAACAATATTAAATACTACATTTTTTGTTTGAACAATGTTGATAAGACGTTACATGTACACAGTGTTAAGCGGGCTAAATAAAATATGTAAAATCATAATTTACTCTTTGTCAAATGCTTTAACGAAATAATATGATTATCATATCGTTGAATAGTGAAAACGTACGGTTGCCACCCTGCATACCACATCATTTCTTCTCCATTCAAGGTAAAATAGTAGATAAAAATCAAATAATTAAAAACAAAACATGTTTATCATTGGTTGGATTTGAACCCCGGTTGTTTAGTTTTCCAGGTGCCCATCTCTACCTTTACATTATGCAAGCATCGCAAAACATTGAAATTTCTTATATATATATATATATATATATATATATATATATATATATATATATATATATATATATATATATATATATATATATATTGATGGCCAGTTAAAAGATGTTTTTTTTCTGACTCTATCACAGTCATATCGCTCGGAAAATTTAGTCCTTCACAGCCTAGCGTAAAATAAGTACGTGTATATACATTAATTCAGTATGTATAATTGCTGACAAATATCTTACTCGCTTTACAGAGTCCCTTATTCATTTGTGGTAACCAAATATGCTATCCTTTCTGAAGACTATATAGTGTTACAAACCTTTAGGTTATGCTTGATGTTACTGTAAAAGTTTTTTATCTCTACACATATACGAAATGAGTCAGTATATTCATTTTTTCAAGCCTATTTTAGAAAATGTATACATTAGCTATTTAGATAACTTTTACACGTTAAATTGGTTTGGATACTTTGATTTCATGTTTTGAAACTGAACACCAAGTCAGTATTAATAATTTTTCCTCCGTGCAAATGGTAAATCCTTCTGGCATTTGAGAATCTTCTTTTAAATCTTTACATAGTTTAAATGTTTTTTTCGTTCTGAGATTTTCCATCTGTTGACAAAATACAATGTTTTTCATTTAGAAAATATGCCTCAAAATCATTTGTTTCTTTATGTCTCATATCTGTATTTAGTTCAATGTGTTTCTATCATGGTTCTTATGCAAACAAGACAACTCTGTGCATCTTTTCCATTTATACATAAATATATATATGTGTGTGTGTGTGTGTGTGTGTGTGTGTGTGTGTGTGTGTGATTTGGATTTTTAATGTTGCTTTAACAGTTTTTCAGTCACACCGCTACGATGTCTGCAGTGTCTGCACTGTGGCAGTTTACAGTGATGTCTAGCACAGGGACACCATGCTACAGACAAGTAGCATGATGTCCCACCCAGTCACATTATCCTGACACCAGGCCGACCAGTCCTAACACTAACCTTTTAATGTTGAGCGCCAAGCGAAGCAGCTGTTTGTACCATTTTTGTATGTCTTTGGTAGGACTCTGCCGGGGATCAAATCCATTATCTCCCGCATCCAAGGCGGACGCTCTACCCACTAGGCCACCGGAGCGGTCATAAATATATGTAAAACTTTCTATAATCAATAACAAATATCTTCTTGTCTTTCAATGTATATGTACATAGCAGTTTTGGTACAGTTTAGTTTGTACTTTTGAAAGAATTTATCAACTTCTTTTTGAAGGCAGATATATCATTTTCATCAGAAATTATTTTCTCTGGGGCTAATCGTTAGCCCCAGAGGCATGAAAATGTAATTTAATCACCAAATTCACTTAAAATATGCACCAAGTATCATAATCATCTAATGTTTTAAAACAATTTCTTCACATTATGCCTTACACTGACTTGAATGTAATATTACTGCTAATTACACCTCTTAATCTATTCACAATCATCAGGAAAAAGATTAAGTTCTACACCTAATACATCTTTAACCCTGGAACTTGTGATAATCAATGAAAACTTTGAACAGCCTGACCTTATGAACTCATTGCATATTAATATAGAGAGTATATGCACCTATGTGCAATCAACCTCAATATGAAAAATTCTGTCTAATTAGTATTACAAGATTTACTTGTCTAATGAATTTCCAGATAAACCGAAGTACTAATTAAAATGAAGTTCAATCACTTGGCGTATGATTGCATATGAGGATGGATAACTGTTATTATTTTAAGCTTAGATGTACATTCCATTAGGTGTCATTATCCTCCAATCAAAGTACACGAGTGGGTCCTGATCTTAGACTGAAGCTTTATAATTGGTTATCTTGGATTCACCACCTCTAACTTGTGATCTAATTAAATTAAATCAAACTATTTTGACAATAGGTAGCACCATTGAACCTGGATCTGATTGTTTACATAATACTATTGCTAATATTACTAGTGTTTTATTTAGAGAGGGCGACTCATTTAGATGAACATAATTTTCGACTGAGGTCCTCTAAAAAGTATAACAATATATATCATGCTAAAAGTTAATAGTAATTACTTTTTAGTTCAACATGTCTCTAGTATAATAAATTCGACTAATATATCTCTTCTTAAATATTAATATTTTCTACAGCTTTTACAGCCTCTGAATTCTTTTCCCATATTTGATGGATGAAGATTTCATATGTGATGTTGATCTCAACTGGTATTAATTGTCGAATAACAGTTTAATAAATCCAGCATGTACTCTGGAGAGCTGCATTTATACATTATGCGCAAGATATTGATATATCTTAAATAAATCAATAATTTCATATGTTTTAAGCCATTTCAATATACTGTACTCTAAATATGGCTTTTAGTTAAAATATATCTCATTTCTTAACTGTGTAGTTCGAGATTACAAGTTCTGTAATACAGAAGGTAAAGGATTAGAATGAAAGTCGATGATTTATAAGGTTTTCCTCCTTTTGACGATACAAACATTGTAAATATACATGTGTGTGAATATACGGCAGATGAAATTGAGTAAAAGGTGAGAATGTATAATATAAACTTATGTTCAAGGTACACAACAGACAACTCATGACTGACAACGCGCAACAAATACAGAACAACACCAAGAGCTCACTTTTAAGGAAGCAACAGGAAAATGTGAATTCATTTGATTTTGTGGTTTAGTGAAAATTTAAATTTTCATGGAAACTTAATTTTGTGAATTGGGTAAATTACATTTACATGGATACTGAATTTTGTGTGCTGAGTAAGGGGTCCCATAGTTTTCACAAAACAAAACGCCTCTAGCACATAGAGTTAAAACATGCAAATTAAAACAAAATGGTGTGTGTGAGAAGGCACATGTGTATTTGTTATTATTGAGTAGGACTGATTTTACATAGCAAAATACAATATATAAGCCAATAAATATTTGCCAAGTTTAGTGATCGTACGATGAACCATGCTAGAGGTAAGAGGCTCATGTGGGTCTGAGATCACTCACCTGGCTGACAAAATATATAGGGTACAAGGTTAACTTACAATGACTTTGAATCATATTCTGTAACTCTAGTAAGGAGTAATACAACTAAAAAACAACGTTTCAGTACATTTTTGTGAGGTATACAAGGGTTTAAATGATATAGTGAATCTTGGAGCCCAATGTTTAACAGGTGTGCACTTTTGCCAGTTATTATTAAGCAGAAGAGGGTCAGTACCACTGCAACGCACCTAAAAATGACTATTAAAAAGTGAACAAGAGCCTTGCAAATGAACTGATGATATACTGGCTGAAAATAATTTTCAGGACATCAATATAAGAGCCTTTGTCCTTTTCTAACTAAAAAGTGTTGAAACCATTGCTAATATTCTTGAGCACTAACAATATGTAGTTGCTGTGTCAGCCATATTGGGTTCGAAATTGTAACCATTTTCACATGGAGCCAACTACACATCATCTAAAGTATTTTGGTGAAAACCCCATGTCAACATGACCATCCTTTCAGTATTAGTAGCTATAACAAGATTGGCAAGATGGACATCATAGCAGCCATATTGGATATAAGATTGGCACCATATTCATTTGGACAAATACAATATCGTAAAAAGTATTTTAGTGAAAACCCCATGTTGATATGACCATCCATTCAGAAGGAGTGGAGATAAGATTTTTAAGATGGCCATGTTAGTGGCCGTATCGGATGTCAGATCGACATCATTTTCATTTAGGAGCTACTATACTTAATCAGAAATCTTCTACTAAAACCTCCATGCTGATATTACTATCCATTTAAGAGAAGAAGCAATAAGATTTTCAAGATGGTGTCTGTGTCAAGTTTCATGTCAATCCTCCTAGAAGTTTAGGAGAAGTAATGATAATACAATAGTGCTCACAGATGGACGATAGACAACAGGCCATCCCACAAGATCATCATGACCAGTTGAGCTAAAATTCAGATGCCATCCAAAAATCATGGAAAAAATATACATGTACATAATCACTATTGTGAACAAGATCTATAGAGATCCTTTAAATCAAATAAGTGAATTAGATAGATAGTCCCTTTCGCCGCTGTCAATTACACACATTACTGTCATTCAACATCCCCTCCGAGTCTTGACCTTTGTCCGAGTGCCCCCTATCAACTTTATTGGAATGCACTAAATACAAACTCTGCTCAGAATTCATTAGCATATGTAAACAGGATCAATACATCGCAAATATAGTAAAAAGTATTTGGTCGGACTAATATTTCTTAGTGAAGCTGGACAGCATAAGTAGCATATTGAACCTTCAACACCTACAATCAAGTGTATTTCCCCCCTCTCCCATCATATAACAAAAAAATATTATCCTCATTATTTTTGTATAAGCAAACTTGAGGAATTGTGTTATCATTCAACAGAAAACTTTAACGAGAATCGTTAGACTCAAATGAAACCTATGGATCAGACTCAAAGCACTTGAAACTTACCAGACTTTATCAAGAATCAGAATTTAGCTGAACTGTGCTTTCAAACTTCATAATATGGTAATTACCTCGCTATTATAAGATTAAATAACATAAAAAAATGTTGTCTCTGGCATTTGTTTGGGTAATGTATGTTCTTTTACGTTGTAATGCTCCGAGTTTCCAAAATGTGTATACTGGAGTCCCTTGCAGGTGTAAATTCTGATTTCTGCCCATACTGAATTGCAAGTCCACATGCCACATTTTTCCTCCAGTGTGAAAAAAGAGGAAAGTCAAACACTCAGTATATTCCTACATAAGAAAATCGCCAAATTCAGTGTTATATTTTCCATAAGAAAAACAAGAATGCCTCAGAGACTGACATTCTACTGGTCAAAAAGAATTTCCAAGAAATTAAGATAAGAACATTTCATAATAATTTAACTGCTGAGTATTGAAATCATCTTCAGAAATAACAAGATTTTAAAATTAGCTTTTGTGCTGGACATACTATTTGTCATATTTGCACCATTTTCATTTAGGATCAACAAGACATGATAAGAAGTCTTCTGATGAAAATCTCAAGCTGACATGGCTTTCTGTTCTTTTTCGAGCTGTCACGATGGCCATATTATATATCAGACTGGCATCAATTCCATTTAGGACAAGCTAGACTTCATATATCATAAGAAGTCTTTTGGTGAAAGCACAATATCAATATGACTAGCCATCTAGAAGTAGCAACAAGACTGTCAATATGACCATTATTATTTCCGTATTGGAAGTCAGATCAGCCAACTTGACATGGGATGAAGTCGTTCAGTGAAAACCCAATGCTAATTTGACCTTTCATTCAGAAATAGTGATAATAAGATTGCTGCAGCCATATAGGATGTATAAGCAGCAGCATTTTCATTTAGAACCAACTAGATATTACAAGAAGTCATTTAGTAAAAAAACATGCTAATACGACCATCCATTCAGGAAGATCTGCAATAAGATTTCAAGATGACCACTGCATTATATATATTGGATGTGCAAGTGACGCCATTTTAAGTTATGACCACCTAGAAGACTCTTAAAGAAAACTCCATAGTAATATTACATTTTGGTCAGGAGTAGGAATAATAAAATTTTCAAGATGGCTGCTGTGTTAGTCATATTGGACTCCAGACTGGCACCATTTTCGTTTAGATACAATTAGGCATCATAATAAGTTTTATAGTGAGAATCTGTTCATCCATTCAGTAGGAGTAGCAATAAGATTGTTACGATGGTCACTGTGGTAGCCATATTGGATGTCCAAATGGCACAATTTTCATTTCAGACCAACTAGTATGTGGGATGAATGTGTCTGTAAAGTTTCATGGCAATCCTGAAGTAGTTTAGGAGGTGTAGCAAAAACAAGCTTGTGCTAATGAATGGACTGATGACATACCACCCAATAAGCATATGGAGAAAATGTGGCAATCCATATTGTATATGGAGATCTGCGCTATAGGCAAGTACAAAAATACAAGCTGCGACCTTCACTGGAACCCAGTTCAATTATGCTGTGTTTCCCAACTCCATCATAAAAGTATAGACATAATTATTTTCATATCTGCACCATATTTACATTATTTGTACCCAAACATTCACAGTGATGTATCAAAATCTGCAGGACTAGTCGCATGCACAAGAAACTGTAATTGAAAAACAAAAATAGCAATAATTCAACAAAAAAAATTGCAGGAGGGCAGGAATTTGTCAAAATGTGCATCTTCACATTTTCCTTCATCCGGATGAGCTGAAAATTTTGACAGTACTTACATTCAGAAGATTCAATAGTGCACTACATAAAACCGCAATACAATAATTCAAGCAACTTTAGAGTAGTAAAGTAATTTTTGGACATGTGCATCTTCAGATGATGATCATACTATATACCAAGTTTCACAGTGATACAATAGAAACAGACTATTGGATTTACACGATTATGACATAAAATGTATTTAGCTAAATTAATAAAAATGGCAATAATTGAAGAGCAAAATTATTTGCTGATATGCACATGTTGAGTTGATTACTACATTTACCAAGTTTCATAGCAATCCACTGAAAAATGTAAGATAACTGTGTTTAGAAGACGTCAAACACAGACTTCAGCTTTCACGTAAGAAACGAGAAAGAACTCTTAGAAAAATTGCAGAACAACGTAATTTGTCTATATGATCATCACTGAGTGATGCCTATAATAAACTATATTCCCTCACATTATTTATGAGGCTGAACTGATGGGTTTTCGTTTGTGCACTGCAGCTTGGTCTGTTCAAAGATACTCTCTTTTCTAATTGTGCTCATTTTTGCTCTTTGCTGACCAGGATTTTCTATTATAGGTTTCACTTCTTTACAATCTTAATGAACCTGTTTTGAATAGAGCTGTCCACAGACTTTGCATGGCCTCTTTGGTTTGCAGTAAACAGTGGAAACTGAAAATGAACATGTGATCCCGTTAATATAATGTAAGCCCAAATACAAAGTCCAATTTCTTCATATAACCTCTAGAAATGTAACAAGCTTAACTAATATAAACTAAAGACGATGTAAACTACAACTCGCCCAAACAAATCCCTGAGTTTCAGTCATATTTTTGCTGAGAGAACCTTACTTCCAAAGTTTGATCAAAATTCATTCATATATATGACAAGCTGAAGCTACCCAAGTCTATATGCCATTTTTTAAATATCTTTTCTAGTTTCTAATGGACAACATCTTTGTGGGGGAGTTCAGTAAAGTACATCATATCAAAATACTTAAAGTTGTTATATGGAACTGTATTATGTGTCTAACATAGTTTATTGTCTTTAAATCAAGATGTATTTAATTATATGTTCATTACTATATTTCATAAATTATATGTATTACCATAATCACACTAAGTCTTGGGACACATTTAAGTTTTCTTTTTAAAGTAATTGTTTATGTCCTATACAAGTTGGGACATGAAGATCAAGCAATTTTTTTCATGTACTATAAGTTTTGGTACACCTAAAACTTTTTATGTCTAATGATTGATCGGCATATTTTATCTATCATAACCTCATGTAACATAAACATGATTTTGTGATGTATGATAGTCTTCACATTGTTTTGTGTCTACACCAAAATCTGTATATATTTTACCTGCATATAAGTCTTCCGATGCATAACTATTTTTTTCATGTTCCAAGACTTATTGTTATTATGATATCATAGTATTAGCACTTTAAAAACTCTGTGTAGTTTGGGGGGTAGATTTATCAGATAAAAATTCATTTATTTCAAGTTTTCCAAGTTGAAAAAGGTCATTTAGATACACCATTACCAAATCATTTGAGTGGTTTATATCACAGTTATCAAACTTTACATTGTACAACATAAAAATAAAATTACAAGAAGAATACTACAAATGACACATGACATGCACAACTTGTGAGTTATTTCCCCCAACTTTGAACTTTGAGCTAGGGTTTTGACTCTGATTTGATAGGGTGTGAACCTGGGTAAAGTTTAATCAGAATACATGTAGGGGTTAAACGTGACAGCCTAGAAACTTTGTGACCTTGCCCTTGACAAGAAGAGTGGTAAGACTGAATACACAAGATAATGTCAAGACACTTTTTATATAATAGGAAAAAATTTCATTCAAATATCTTCACTGGTTCAACAGTTCTACCTACACATCAATACATGAAGACATGTCATTGGTTGATATTCTCCCTTGCAGCAACTTTAACCTTGAGGCAGGGGTCAAGGCAATAATATGTAACACAGTCTAATCATAATGTATAACATGTTAAAGATTTTATTACAATATGTGAAGTAGTTCAAAGTTATAGTGAGGACAAGGATATAAGTTGCATTTGATCTTTACCTTGAGACAGAGGTCATGGCTTAGGTATGTGATATATCATCTATACATGATACATAACTGGCAAATGTTTCATTAAAATATCTTCAGTGGCTACAGAGTTATATTCCAGACATAGGTTCTCTATCGAAGATTTACATTTCCAGTGCAGTGAACTTGCCCTTGAGGCAGGTGGCATGGCTATGGTACATGACACACCACCTAGTTATGATATATAATTGGCTAGTTTCTTTACAATATATTCAGTGGTAGAAAAGCAGACCTGCCAATACTAAATAGACCTCAGTAAGGCAGGCAATATTTTCCGCAAGTCAGACCTAGTTTTAGTAAGGTGCAACATGTACAGTTATGTGGAAAACATGCATTTGAAAAGCTGAGAAGTGAGGTCCATTGGAGGGAAAGCAATATTACGACATTCATCCTAAATTATATTCAGTTCAGATTCAGAAACCGCATGTACAAAACACATGGCAGTCAATAACTTATTGATGGGTCAACTTGATATAATCTTTGTGTGTTTTAATTTTTCATTCTTGTAGTAGCAGTAATCATCTTTCCATCAATGAGCAATGCTCATATTGACACAGCATGATCTCCAATAATCACAATTTCTGCATTTCGTCCCCTTTTTCCATGCTAGTCAGAGTATCTGAATATTGTTTTCTATACTTTTGTCCCAAGTAGTTGGACTTGTTAAGAGGAGGATGATGGTCCCCTTCAATTTCTACATGATTTCACTTGATGGAAATCGTACAAATCATGCTATAAAGTATATATGTAAAAAGGTGTGCTGGTTATGGGCATTTGGTTGATTCAAGTGTCTAAGATACACCATGTGGAGTTAGCCCAAAACCAACTCCAGTGTGATCTAGACCAAACTTTGACAATCCAATATTTAGATTTGACAGCAACAATAGTATTTCCAAAGTTTTTAATATTGCTACATAAGTCCATAATTTAGGAGTATTTTCAGTAAACCTTAAGATAAAATCATATGAGTTGGCAGTTGTGCAAATGTTGAATTCTGGATAAAGATACAAGTTACAGAGCTAACATTTTCCCTTGATCGTGACTTACAGGCTGGGCCTAACAATGTTACATGACATACAGAGTCTGACTGGCAATTACATTAACATGAGCAAAGTGTCATGAACATTTATCAAACAGTTACAAAGGTATGGGCCAGATTAGCAAATATTAACAGATGGATAATCCATGCCTTGAAGACAGGTGTATTCAAGTGATTCTGATTTTCTATGAACCAAGAAAGCACAATGAATGCATATTAAGAAATAGCAAATAAGTTTTGATAAATGTTTAAAATATCTTTTGGTGTTTCTGCAGCACAGTCTAGATAAAGCTTTTCTCTGCTGCAAGCAAAATACACAATACAATTATACAAAATTCCATAACAAAACCTATTTAAATCTTGCTCAAACAAGCTTCAATTTTCCGATCTAAAAGTACCTGTCCATATAAAAGTTTTATTTTGAAAAGTGCCTGACATGCCCCAAAACCTGTTGTAATGTGTATTGTCTACCTCCAAAAAAAGGTTATTCTAAGGGAATAAGAAATTCAAAAAATATTGTTAATTTTTTTCCTGCTGTTTTTATGCATCTTACCAAGCATTCATTTCACAAAAAAGAGTTATCTAGCTGGAATGCCATTTATATAGACACTGGTCCCTGGACAAATACCTTATGAAATGTTTGCTTCTTAACTTCTTGAAATTTTCATGTGAGCAAGCATGAAAACTGAACTGTGTGAAAGAAGCCCAAACATTTTGTTAATTCTATACATGTTCCTAAATGAGATATCTATGGTGGTAACAATTTATGTCTTTGTCAGTATTTGTGTCATTTTGTCTGTCTGTGTATAAAGCCACTAAAAATAAAAGCATTATATAAGGTTTATTGGCAAACGTCACGATCAGTCTCAAAATTGTGAAATATCTGGATATAGAAGTACATATACAGTACTGTTCTGAATGATTGGTAGACATGACAATTCAATATATATATATATATATATATATATATATATATATATATATATATATATATATATATATATATATATTGGATGGTTGGTGGACATGGCAATTCAGTATATATACTGGATGGTTGGGGGACATGACAATTCAGTATGTAATATATATTGGATGGTTGAGGGATGCCGATTCAGAATATATACACTAACTGATTAGGATACATGGCATTTCAATATATATATATATATATATATATATATATATATATATATATATATATATATATATATATATATATACTGGATGGTTGGAGGACATGGTAATTCAATATGATATACTGGATGCTTCAGGGACATGAAATCTGTGTATGTGTGTAGATGTGCATGCATCTTTCTGTGTCTGTATGCTTATCTGTTATGGTTTATATAGCCCAGGTGAGCTTTTCTCTAAGGACTTGGAGAGGATGTTAAAATATGTTAGGACTGCCAAAAGTTTTCACGGATTACTTCATCTTACAAGAAATCGGTCATGCGACCATTTTGAACTGCATACAGCTCATATCTAGCTGGGCCACATTGTTAATAAGTTATTTATCCTTTTATAAGTGTAATTAGCATGGCACCACTGCTAACTGACTTTATTCCATCTAGCAACTGTTGTTTCATTTGATCCTTGCAATATTATCTCAGTTCATTAATTTTGGATACATTTTATTTATACAGTGATATATTTTATACAATATTAATGTTTTGTATTCCCTCAAAAATTCATGGAGTTACAAAATTCAAGTAGTGTTTAAAGTAACTCCTCTGATTCAAGGATCTTTCAAGGTTGTGTGAACCAAGTTGTTGTATAATATACTAATTAGATGGGGACATATAACAACTTCACAATTCACTGTCTATACTGAATGATTTGGGGACAGTAATTCAGTAAGTACACCACCCCCTCACTAGTTATTTTAGTTTCATAATATCTAATATGGTCTGAAAACAAGTTTAAAAGACAGCAAGTTGCCTGTCACGTTGACCCAGGTATGGAGTGCAAACGTATTTACCCTGACAGATGTCAATCAGTACAAAAGTGACCTGTCCTACATTTTAGCCAGTTGTCCCGTATTTGTCATCCTGACACTGACAGCTGGAATGTCTAACTTATAGTCTGAAGAACTTTGCAAAGTATGTATTTGGTTGTTTTTAGCATAGCTGATCCTCTAATCAGCTGACCCATCCCCACCCAAACCATATTTTTCACAAACTGGTATATTTTCCTTTATATTAGGCCCCTTCCCCCTTTATGTGCTCAGAGATGTAGAATGTACTAAATGCATCCTCCTGTATGTCATAAGAGGTGCCTGACTCAGGCAGAAGCTGCAGTGACTAGTACAAGGTTAGTGTGCCAGACTGGCAATCAAACAGGTTCAGTTTTGTCTACCATGGTGTCCTTTGATTCGGCACTTTACTTCAATTGCTTCGGTAGTAACTAACCTGTGTTTCTGTGCTGTAAAATGCCAAAGTCAACCAAATCATTTCTATAGGACCATCTCATCTGTTATTTTATTTTACTTGTCAACAGTTCATCATAGTATCACACTCACAAGCTTGATCTTGCTCACCATACAGATGCTTAAATTTAGTGCCATAGAGCCTTCTCAAGCACTTCAGTGATATTGATAAAAATTATAATAATTGAATAGAACTGAGATATAACTTGACCGCACTCATCCTACAGAATCTGAATATTATACCAAAAAAACATTCTCAAGTACTTCGGTGATACAGCTGTGGAACTTAATAATTGAATGGAATGCAGGCAAACTACATCTTCAAGGAAATTGACAGCATATAAAAATATGCCCTGTACTGAAGCTCACATGTTTGTGAAATATTTCCCAGCAACTACAGTGAAATTATAGCAGTAAATAGCTCTGGAAGTGTGATAAATGTTTACTTCAAGATTCACCCACACAAATTCTTGTAGCAACAGGTTTCAAAGTGAAAATACAGTCAAAACAATGTATTTAATCTTAAAACATATACATGTTTGATTGGTCATACTAGCTAGGTTTCAAAATGGGGGAAGAGTGGTTCCACACTCAACACGAGTCCCCAAAGAGACTGATACTCTAATGACCAAAAGGAATTTCCAGGAATCCATGACAAATCTGTTTTTGTTCCATTTAAATGTGATAAAACCATCTCTGATACACTTGAGCAATAACAAGAGTTTCAAATTTGCTGCCACAGTGGACATATTGGAAGTAATATCAGCACCATTTTCATTTAGGACCAGTTATATATCATAAGAAGCATATTAATGAAACGCCATTGTTGATATAGCCATCCATTATAGCATAGAGATAATTATGTTTCAATATGGCCACCATGGTAGCCATATTTGAAATCAAATATGCACCAGTTCCATTTTGGACCAACTATACATCTTAAGAAGTCTTCTGGTGAAAACCCTATAACAATATGACGTTCCATTCAGGTGAAGCAGCAATAACAATATTATGAAAATCAGTGATGTGATGGTCATACTGGCTGTCAGATTTGCACCATTTTCAGTTAAGACCAACTAGACATTATACAAAGCCTTTTAATGAAATCCCATACAATTATGACAATTGATCAAGAGGTAACGTTAATAATATTTTCAAGATAATTACTGTGGTTGCCATATGGAACATCCCAGCTGCTCCATTTTCATTTAGGACCATCTAGACCTTGGGGTGGATGTGTGTGTAATGTTTCATGGTAATCTTCCACGTAGTTTAGGAAAAGTAGTGATAACTTTTGCCAAAAGACAGACAGACAGACAGATGAACAGGCCATCACATAAGATCTACTCTATGACCAGTTCAGCTAAAACCAAGAATCTCTATAGGCACTGAAACAGCAATAAATATTTCACAAAGAAACAGAGTTTGATTCACTCCAAAATCCCGAGTAGAGGCCTTCAAGGAACAATGTGTCAGAACTAAGAACGTATGCATCAGGGAAAATTCTGGGGTCATGGTTTTGCATCTCTTATCAGAGACCATAAAGATATTGCTACACTACTGGTAACTGAGCCAATGAACTGTTGTTTGCATCATACTGTAGCCCAAAAGAAAATCATTAATATTTTCCTTTCATTTGTCCTCGAGACTTGCTAACCAGTGAAGAATGTTACTTGTATTAAACAGAAAGCAGCATTAAAGACTAAACAGAAAATAAAATGTTTATTAAGTTCAGATTGTTGGCTTGTTCATAGGATGTGAAAACGGGTATGACTTGACTTATTCTAGAAAGGTCACTTGCACTAAAAATTCCAGTCATTTAATTCAAATGCAACTATTTCCAAAAAATACAACATAACCTATTATGATTTGTTTTACATGATGCATGTGAATAAGTGCGAAACATAAGCAAGATAGTTTTGGTGCATTCAAACTTAGAACTAATGCACTGGATTTTAAATTATTTTTTGAACAAAAATTAAGCAAATATATAATATCTAAAATGGCTTGAATCCATATTTACCCATGCATTTAAGTAATACATGGCATGACTCTTTTCAGCTGCACATAAGTTTTCACATCAAAATAATTTAAAAATGTTTCGATGTGTCTAAGCTTCCACTTTGCAATGTTGCAGTTGCTGTCCATTTTATTAAACGCAACCAAAGTGTACAGTTAGAATAAAATCTCTCTTATCACTCATTCAAAGGTACATATATTTCTCATAAAATTGTATGTATGCATTACTGTCATAATCTAGGTTCTGTTATCGATGCAAAACCTACCTGACAGAAATAATCAAACTTTACATGCTTGAAAGCCAACTAGATAACTGAGAAATACCAACTTTACTCAATTTAACTCACAGAATGTGATGCTTACTTGAACTTAAACTCTGAAATTGAAGGATTCTAACAGATTCCTTATTGTATGATATACCAGTCTTCTTGCCATAATAATAAAACAAAATATGTTAAAAGCAAACTCCCCTGTCTTCATAAAGTGGTCATTTACTTGGATCCTAAACTGCTAAAATCACACCCTTATGATATTTGAAGAGCACCATAGAACAAGACTTAAAGATAGGAAGTAAAGTTATGTACCTGTGGTCAACAAGCATTATTTTCCTCTTCTTTGTTGGAGGCTGGCTCTAAGCTGAAGAAATAGAAGGGGAAAAAGTCATAGCCAGCAAAAATAGAAAGTTAAAATTAAAAACTAGATATAATATATTACACTTTTATTTAAAATTATACATTATAACAAGAACCGAGTGTTCTTTAGATAACTATTTTGTATGCTGATCTTATTTGTAACTGGTAATGATATAATTCCAAACGTAACCTGTGGATTCAATACATGCAGAACAGTGCGTGAACCACACTTTGTTGTAATTCTTCCAGGATGAAACAATGAATAATATTTTAAGGGTATCTATCTAATGATAAATTGATAAAATTGGGAATTCTGCATTTATAAGCATTTTTCATTGGAACAACGAGACATTTTTAGCCTCCTACAAGTCCCCCGTAATCCCATACTATTACATGCCTCCCCCCAAAAAACTTAGAACCTTTATTTACATTTTATCAGTGCTTGCATCTTAAAACCATATGTCAATAATTAGTCATCAAACAATAGTACATGTAGACAGATATGTAAATGAGGGAAAACATGAAGGGAATCCAGATATAGTTAGAAGAACAAAGACAAACATACACATGTATAAACTATACCGATCAATATACAGGTAGATAATGCTTTTGAAAATGAATATATATTTTTAAGAGAGAGAGAGAGAGAGAGATACGTTTAGATACAAAAAGTAATTAAAAATTAAACAGCCAAGAACAAATACCATTTGAACTTAATTTTAACGTTTCAATATATCATAACATTTTTCTGTATCTACAGTTTCATTTAAAGAGCAATTGATCATTCAGCTTTAGGTATGCATCAAGCAAGAAAACAAGTTAAAACTGAGTCCCTCATGATATAATCCAATACACCAGAACCTGTCTTGCAAGACCACCCCTTATGCCAAATAATAATGGTCTTTCAAGACAGAAGGTCTCTCATGACAGGTCAACACTATATAACTAATAAATATGTTCAAGGAGATCTTGGTCTCTTAAGACAGGTGGTCTTTCATAGCAAAGGTCACTCAAGACAGGTTTTACTCTATTAGTGAATTCACTCTTTTCTTTTTTTCTGGGGAGTGTTATGTCAACTTACATGTCTGTTTCCACTTCCAGGTCATCCAATTTTCACATAGAATCAGCGACATGCATCTAAACAATCTTTGACATGCTGACTTGCTAGAGTCAGTAATCTCAGCACTTGGAACTCATAAACTGCCCATGGCTAGGTTAGGACTTTAAAGTAGGAAAATCTGTATACTTATAAATATCAAAACTGAAATATAACTGACAAGTTAAAATATCAATGTTTATTTCCTATTGTTAAAGCTTGCCTTAAATAGTACATATCACATGATGATGTCTGCCCCAGACCTTAACATTGACTACAATATGGAAATGACAGACTCTGACAGTACATCATGTGAAATAAAGGATTGATAGATGAAATAAGCTGTGGGCAGCTATAATATTCAAAAATGCAGTACATATTGAAAAAAAGGTGTTGATTAAACAATAAAATGTTACTCCTGATCATCAGACTGAGGTTCTGTATATAAACATATTTTGCAAAGACAAACTGGTCTAATGTAGTTTATAGGTAAACCCTGTTTGTAATGTGCAGTCCACCCAATTCTTATTAATTTTAGCTTTTTCATAATCCTGTATGTAAGACCATGACGATGATATGTATGTTTTTTGCATCAGGGTCTTACTGTCTAACTTACAGTACCGTGTATTGTGTTTTGACGTTGACTAACATGTAAAGAAAATCAAATTTTCAAGAATATCTCATACAACTGGCAACTACGATAACAGCTCTTTCCTACAAAGTAAAGTCATAATGTTTAAGTCAGGATTTACTTACTCTGATGTCTTTTCTCCAATAAATTCAAATTCTCACATAAGAAATGGACCTGTTAACAAGTTTTGCTGTCCAACATTTCAGTTCACTGGAAAGAGATGAAAGCCAAGAATGCCGAAATTGGGTTGAATTGAATCATTATTCTTTAATGAAACAAATTAAAATGTATTCTGCCTAATGGAACAGATAAACTGCAAGCAACGTTTTGGTTCCTTCAAGAAACATATCCCTCACATGAACCTACTTCGCCTTGCCTCAACTAACGTCGCATTTTCACAAATTCAAATGTAATTGAACCTGAAAAAGCATCCATTTGCTCCTGTCAAATTTTCATTCCACCAGGATAAAAACAGCACAGTAAATATATTCATTACATATCATTTTGTGAAAGAGTGTTGATATGGGCCGCCAAATGTGTGAGCTATTCCTGAAACTTTAGCTACTCATTCTATGTTAACCGACATCGGAACACGCAATACATGCCCGTTATTTGAGTAGTGTGTATGTGTGTGTGTGTGTGTGTGATTTGGATTTTTAACGTTGATTTAACAATTGTTCAGTCATATCGCTACGATGTCTGCAGTAAGTTTATAGTGATGTCTAGCACTGAGGCATAATGCCCCACTCAGTCACATTATCCTGACACCGGCCGACCAATCCTAACACTAACCTCCTAATGTTGATTGCCAAGCGAGGCAGCTATTGGTACCATTTTTGTAAGTCTTTGGTATGACTCAGCAGGGATCGAACTCCTGTATCCGAGACAGACGAACTAACCAACAGGCCACCGAGTGGCATTTTTGGTTAGTAAGACACTAAATCAAAAAAATCATCTGCTATGTCTTACATTGTAGAACTAGCTTTTTCCTTGCGATGCCATTACAGTGTTGAAATCATGGAACATGTTATTAACAGAAACAAAATTTTGCATCGTACGACTATCATACTCGAATACAGTATACACTTATATGACAACAAAACAAATATTAGTTTATTTAACTCGCTGGTCATTTCATACAATTGTATGCAACCGATACCGATTTGAAAGTAGCATGTGTTCCTTTGGGCGCATATTTTAGCTTTGGCGAAAAAAGGGTATGTACCCTGAAAAAAAAACATGCATATTCTACCTGTATTGTTTCAAGTTTGGAATAACTTTTGATTGTTAAAAAAACGGATTAAATGCCATTTTGGTGTCATTCACACACGCAGCAGACGCTCCAAAGTCTTAGCGTATGAGTTTAAACATGCTTCAAACTAAGGTATTTTTTGAAAAATCACCATTCTCATTAATATTATCATTAAATTGAACTGCGAAATCCATTACGGAAGCGTCCTAACTTAAGGGATGGTAGCCGGGTAATTTACAAGCCTACATTTTATACTGGAGCAACCAACTACTGTTGGGGAAACGCCCACAACATCTGCATTACTGTCTGCCACCATTTTCCTTTGTAGATGTGCTAGCCAAGTACGCATGCGTGCAATATTTGACATTTCAAGACGAATAGTTTTTGACTCTGGCCAAGTTTTGTTCACCTTCGAAAAAATATACTTTGAAAAGTTCTTCTACGATGGAGGTTTTTCTATTGTCACTTTGGATTTAAATATCGGTCTCATTTATGTGCTGTGATACAAAATTTTGACCATATTGTATATAGATTGTATAACAGAAAATGTTAAAAAATTAAATGTACCCCAATGGTCACTATTTCCAGAAGAAGCAAATATATACGGCTTTCAAAGATTCTATTTATTTCTCAAATGTTACTAACTAAACTCCAAATAGTTTACCTTAAATTAATGAAGCCAGTTTTGTTAATTAACACATAAACAAAGCTGTTTTTTTCTTCTTCTATTAACTTGCTCGTAAATGTGGTTTGACTATTAGGGTACCAATAATTTCAAGGTTCGGGGACATAGTCCCCTAATGATCACACTATTGTCCCCGTATGGCATCGTTCGGACTAATACCTATCTATCTATCTATCTATTTATCTATCTATCTATCTATCTATCTATGGATATATATATATATATATATATATATATATATATATATATATACACATATATATCTACATACATATATATATAGATATATCTATATTTATGTGTGTATATATATATATATATATATATATATATATATATATATATATATATATATATATATATATATATATATATATATATATATATATATATATATATATATATATATATTACTAATAATAATAAACCTGCCATATATAATTTAGGTGTAAGAGCTTCGATCGTCTTGGCAGCATGTAAATGATCCTCCAATTTTAGATTATGATCAAATATACTGACAGGACTCTCCGTCCTAACACGAATAACGCTTGTTACAATACTAATGATCCATCGAAAGATGACAGTGTGTTATAAATATCGGGACACCCATGACGATTAGGAAGGAGATGCATCCAAATTGTTTATCCGAATACCGTGCGTAATAGACGATGTTTAATATTACTGTCCCTTTTCTCATACAACAATGATAAATTACGACGTTAACATCTTTTGTCAGATATATGTCATTTAATGGTATCATGGATTCGTCTGATGCATGGTTAGTCCTGTCGTATCGGATGGTTCCTTTGCAGCCATAACATTTTAATGAGTTTCTTTCTCGTCTTTACTCGAGTCAATGATGGAGACACGTGAAAACCTAGCTGTGTCTTATTGGACCAGTTATTTGTGTTATTAGCATATGACTGGCTCGGAAAAACTTACTATTTCATCTCCAGGAAACACTATCATGCAAATACATCATAGGTAGTCCAAAGAAATCAAAATATCAATAAAACAGAACATGTTTGTATTTAAATCGTCTTACACAATGGTTCATTAGGATATTCAATAATATACATGGCCTAAAAATATACGTGAAACAAAATAGTATTTATGTCGCCTCAGGAAGAACAGAAGGTCTATGAATTCAACAACATTACTCGAAATGCCTTTAATCCAATATAAACATATTTTGGGGGATGCATACTATTTGTAATATATATTTATATTTATTTGCGTTTGATTAAGCCTGAAAATGTAATTGAACTGACTTGTAACTTCACTAACATAATACATTTCATATCGTATGACTGTATTTTTGGATCGTGGTACCTTTTGTTATTAGTAAGTAATGATTAGATCTGCTAATAAATGTATTGGTGTTAGTATCGAATGACACTTTAAACAATTATTAATAATACATATGGGATTACTTTAGACCCATTACAGATGAATGAAATCGTTTTCATGTGTGTGTAAGAGACAAATGATTTCGATAAATATTTATTCTTGAATTGCAATATTTGACATCTTAAGGACTGATGATTTTGATCACGCCATTCCGAAGCCAATGGTGTCAAGGTTATGAATGATTATGTACCCGTTTGTAAAGATATATGGGATAAAATCCGAGAGTTCATTATAAAAACAAAACTTTGGAAATAAAATGTGATACAACTTGTACTAAATCAACATGATATATTACAGTGTTATAAAATTCTAACCGTGTGTACAGGTCATGGTCGTGTCTAGTGTAACAAATACTCTTGTAAACATATGCCTTTTCCTAATGTGACTATATTGATGCTAAGACTATTATAAAACGAGTACGTGTTTCATATAAACATGATGTATACAGTTCACTATAAAATGTAGTCATCAATGCATTGTGTTCGTTTATTTGTATGATGGTGCTCCTAATCAATGATTATATTACAATTGTATATTCTGTATAGTATGAAGTGATTATGTTTAAAATGTGTCTACTGGCTATAGCCGTTAATCAGATAGTGATACTATTGAGAAACTGAAATATATAGCTGAATCACTTTCTGTTTCTATATAAATATACATATGATTAACATATGATATTGATGAATTTGGACACACTGGAATATTGAATACTGAAAGTGTAATATATGAGCAGAAAATAAAATAACTGCGTACTAAGAAATGTAAGTGGTTTGTTAAAGTAGGGGCAAGACATAATTATTTTTTTTTATCTCAATCACACTAAATTAACATCAAACCTGATAATCCACACAATGCTTGCCATCTATCATATGACAATGATATAATTTGGCATTATAAAGAAAGTTAAACTTTTTGTATTTAAATTATTTTAATTTCCTCGTGTTTAAATGACTAAATATCAGCTGTGTTGTATAATTAAAGTGTTCAATATGAACGAAGTCTTCAATGTACTTTTGATTTTGTAATTTGTCTTCATTTTCAAGTCAGAAGTTTGCCTTTATTTAAAATTTAAATATACATCAATCTTGTTTTTTCGCCTCCAAAATATTATTTAATACTGGTCCAAACAGTAAATGCCTGTGCTTATGATTGCGTGATACATAAGTAACATAAGTATAGTTTACAACAGTTAAATGATATGTAAGGAGTGTTAAGGATGTATGAACTTGAACGCTTCAAAAAATGAAATAGGCTTACAGTAATTTAATATAATCTAAACATTTTCCAGGCAATCTCTCTTTGTACTGTTGTGTATTACTGTTTGCGGAAAAAATGACGAAAGTCCCATCCCTTACCCACTCCACACCCCTTTTTTAAAAATATTTTTGCCTCATTAGTTCTTGATTTGGCAAACACATTGCAAGAAACCATATATATCTCAGGAAGAATAGTTGTTGTAATACATGCTTCCAGCTTCACATGTTTAAGTGTGAATATGTCACTGAGATTTATTCTGCATATGCATATTTTACATCACTTTAAATCTCCACACCTTAAGCTGATTTTTTTTTTACCTATTTCATAGCGACATGGCTTCACTTTTCAGGTCAAGCCTGGCATTTACAGAAGACTGAAACTTTGGATTATCGTTTTTCCTTTCTTAAGTTAATGTCTCCATTAGGATACATTAATATTACCATACTGGGAATATATTATTTCAATGATGCTAATTAGAGTTCTATTAGATAGATCAACACCTCTTCTCAGCGAGGGATATCCTCATTGTAAATACCTTTTCCAAATACAAGAACACCTAATGAAATAATTGAAAAGCTGTACAAAAAATTAGGAAGACCAGGAAACAAAGCACATTATTAGAATACAGGTTTTCTATTAGCTAACTTAATATGTGACAAAATGTCTTACACAACAAATTGTGAAAAGATCACTTTTCATTGGCTATGTTATATATGCACAATTTTAAAGAAATTAATTGTGATATATTATGTGTTACTATTACATGAACAAAGTTGTAACAAATGTAAACACTAAAGCTCAAAATTTGAAAATTGAATTTGTATGTATAAACAAGTTTATCATAATATTTTAACAAACATTCTAAATTTATTTCAGAGAAATACAAGAATGTCATTTGAACTTTTCCTTAATTCCAACAATTTCGTGGTGCTTCATTGAAAGTTTGACTTTCAAAACACAATGTTTGACCATTTGAAAGAAGAAAAGGCATGTTTAGGGAACAATCCCTTATGGGAGTTTGATGGATTGGAGTTTTCTATATAGTCTCTGTATAGTTCTGCTTCGTATGCCTTTGGATCAGTTTCAAAGGTGTTTGAAATACTTATTAATTTACATTACAATATACTGCATATGAAGACATAAATCATTTTAAAATGGTATATAGGATAAGAAATAAATCGGCTTTAGAGCGCTGATGCAGTAAAAAGTATATCTTCCTACATGCAATCATAATCATATTCATCATTTAGATGGTATATTAACTTTTGTAGTAAGTTCAGTTTAAACAGCTAATATATTCTAGTCAAATAGAAGAAAGAAAATAACGATATCTGCACACAATATTTTGCATACCAATTTGGTTGCGAATTTGGTCTTTCTTTAAGAACCTTTTTTCTTTCTTTTTTAAGACATCTTTGATATGTGTCCAAATACAGCCCATACTCTTTTACAACATACTATTTTTCTAAAGTATCACTAATTGTTAATGTTTTAAAAGCTACTTACAGTATATAAATATTGGATAAATCTCAGATTTGAACAAAATCAAAGCGTTTGTGTCTAAAAACTGGTTGAACGTACTATATAGTTCGCATATAATTTTAATTTAGTGTTTGGAATTTCGCACATTATTAAAAGCTGTGTAACTAATCACACGTCATTATATTGATGGTACTCAGATTTGCTATAGATACTTAGATCATTAGCTTTTACGATTGATTGATAAAATGCATAAATGGTTATGTTCTATCCTTTTACACATTTACAAATAAGCGTTTGCTGTTTACCGAAACAGTTCACATAATTTGTGTGGCAGTAAGCGTACTCAACAGCCAAGAGCGATTTTTCCTGATGTGTGGACTTGTTTGAACATGTAGTAATCATTCATGTTGAAAACAACATTCGATTAATATATTCAAAAGAATGCGAACTGTATTAGTGAAAGGTCCTTCGGTAAACATTTGCAGAATATTTAGCAACTTTATTTCAAACAGCAGTATCTTAAAATAAATAAATGTTACAAGACACTGAGGCCCTCCATATATGTAAGTGAAGTAATCAATATTTTATAAATGCGTAATACTCATGTGCATTTGAAAATGTTAAACAGCTTTTCATGTTTGTTTTTTTGTTTGTTTAAAATTGCACTTAAAGTTACTATGATATTGTACTTTATTGTTATATGAATGTTCAATTTATCAGCTGTCCATACACATGATCCCTATATATTCTTTACTGATGATCTTTACGATTTTCTCCATGAGCCCCATAGTTACGGAACAGGCTGGCAAACTTCACCTTTCCTACTCTGTAGTAATTAACAGAACACATGATATTGCACTAAAAGAATAAAGATTCTTGAATGTGAAGCTAAATATCATAGAGATTCTTTTTGTGGCCAGTGTGATTTGTGTTGAACCTTGAATAGGTCATTAAAAAACCCGTTTCTGAGAAACATGGCACAACTTTTGAAGTTAGCTTGGTTTTATATTCATGGTTTCCTCACTGAATCTCAAGTGACAGATAGGAACAAATAAAATATTGAAATACAAAAAAGATAGATAGATGGATAGAGAGATAGATACATAGATAGATACATAGATAGATAGATAGATAGATAGATAGACAGATAGATAGATAGATAGATATATGGACGAATTAAATAGCTGATGTACATAGCTTTTCTATTAATTCAACTGCTTGTACAAGTGTTCTACTGTTCCTTAATCCTAGCATCAACTGTATGACACACGCAGTAACTGTCAAAATAGCCCAGTATTTGCTCGTTATTAGAACACATGCTACTGCATTATATGTGACTGTGTGTTTGGTATATCTATATTTGTGTAACTCTTGGTACATCGTTGTGTCTATCTGATGTGTAGTTCTCTTTATACTTGACTATACATTATAATAATCATCTATAGTCTACAATCCCATTTTAAGATATTACTAGTGTGGATTGAGTAGGATCTATACATAACTGTAGACGTATGTCTTTACGGCCTTTAATACTAATATTGATTATACGATTGTTTATGGGTTCGGTTTGTTTCAAGTTGAAAAGATCTATTAGGTTGGTCACTGGAAGAATTAAGTTATTTCCCATCAGATGGGTTTGCTGAAAAGAATATGTCTTTTAAAATGTTAGACTGATTTGTAAGAACTCTCACTGGTGTACATTGCGATATAGAATCTTAATATATTATTGGTACATATAAAACAGAACTGAGGAATTAGATTTATTCCTATTTTGCATTCATTTTTATTTCAGAGTATAGTTTAGTCCGTAAAAAATAGTTTACAGATGTGTATGATGATGTAGTTATAGGTTTTTGAGAGATTTCTTTATTGGAATTACCGAAGGCTCGTTGGACTAGGATGTATTCTCCGTATATTGTGAATTATTTGAAGGAATTATAGACTATATCATCGTGATACGTATATTTTGAAAAACTAGAAGTAGAACATAAATTCGAAATGTTAAGATATTTCCACAGCTGCATATGACGTACTATAATATAATAGTGTTGGTTAATTCTACTTCATCGTTGTAGAAACAAGCCTTTGGAGTTTGCACAACTGTTGTTGTAGTCTGCGACTAACGTTTTTATGTGCAACTATGATGGATCCGAGATGGAATAGAACTGGTATTAACACATGAAATTGATTACAATGGTCAATTTATTTATGACATTTGAACGATTCTGTCTGAATGTATAAAAACGTTTTCACGTATTTAGTCCTCGATAAGTAGCAAGAACTACGAGATCCGTTACCTCATCAAAATCTTGTTATACATTTCCTCGCCATCATCACACGGATGTTCAGACTTCCTCACGTATATTTAATTATAAGACCTAAAAGGAACCCGCGAAATACGGTTACGTACCCGGATTGATACGTGTGGTATGCTTTATTAAATTTAATTTTTATCAATATCATATTTATGAAATTATTATTAATATTTTACCAGGCTGATTGTTTGTCAATGCTGACAATTGATTCAACCCACTATAATAGATAGATATGATAAATATACACAGTTGAAATAGGGTTTATTGCTATCAAAAACATCCAAGTCAGTAAAAACAAGTGTACCATTTAGTATTATACACTCGGATTTTACCACTCCTTCACTAGTCAGCAGTCATACGTATTCTGTAAATAAGTGTTTTCTCGTTATACAGATGGCACCTCTGCAACCTTTGCATCAACGTTTTGTTTCATCTCAACTGTGGCAACATCAAGGATGTCTTCAGAAATTACAGCCAGTGTCTACATTTACTCATTCTCATTGATTTCAGAAAGGTCCCCGTCTTAAAATTACATCATTGGTGTCCACGTTATAGGTTTTATATGTTCCTGTCTGATCATGAAAATCTCACTAACTCACCACGAAAGACGTTTAACAAAAATGCGGAAGGTAAACTCATTAAAATTCGCTTTGGTAGCACACCTTGTTAGATCCATATCTAGTAGCTGCGTTATATCGTCCAGAAATACCAAGATGCATTTTATATATTATCAAGCGTAGTTTCTTACTGATAATACAAAGCCACAAAGTTACTGTGGCGTTCATGAGCGAAGCTTGCTTCTATTGAATACATGCAGTACTTGAACGGGATGGATGTCATATATTTTACCGTCTTTTCACCTTTGCAGCATTAGAGCAGTAGTTTCTCCAACTGAACAACATTTGTTATGCTTGACACCGAGCAAATATCAAATATCCACAATTCGTTTTCATAATTGATTGTGTTCTTTATATTTCGAATTTAGATTTTACCTAAATATTTTGCCAGGTACCTATCACTGATGATACCCACAAATTAGCGAGTGCTGCGACTCCTGAATGTAATATATTGCTTTAACGTCATGTCTAGTCCAGGGCAAATTCTTCATAATGAGTACGTAAGGGGAATATTTTTGTTGACAATAATCTGGTTTTATTTGCATACCTGGAAAGAGCACACACTCTTTCTACAGACGATCATGAAGTTAAATATCGCTAAGTTCCACAATACTGTAAGTATGATAAAACAATATAAATAAAAGTATGTATGGTTTTGTCTGAGTTACTAAAAAGTTTTAGAATATGTATCTAGTCTATATTTATTTTACCAGTTCTTACCTTCTTCATCTCTTGTCCCATTCTCCAAACGTACATTACAATTGTCTGTTAATATATAAAGTGAAGCATATATTTTATCAGCAAGTTCTTACGTTTTCTTCATAGAGATTTTTCAAGATATAATTTGGACTGAGTGATCAAACTTGAATTACCGTTGCACATTATTTAGTTCTATACATATTCCATTCCATTTCTGACGGGAAGAGTTTCCTTAATGATGGATTCAAATAAAGAAGTGAATTTGAATTACTTAATCCTGGGTGAGGTTGATACATTCAAAGGGGTTTTACATATGATTGTTTTCGATCTACTAATCTGGAGTTATCTATTAGTTCGTGCTCGGAGATTACACTCAATTTTTATTAACCTTATGAAAATTAGGTTAGAAATAATATCTTATTATCCGGAGAAACATCTTTTTAGGATTTGTAGTTTCATATGTTGGATACTGCCACATGTGAAAATATTACTTTGTGCTATTCTGATTGGTCCAATTACGGTCATGGAATTAGTGTGCAGTATTATCTTTACTATTTGGGTGCGATCGTGGGAAAACGTTTTAAACCCCATCTTCCGGAATTTTTTGTTTGGAATAATCATTTTTGTCTACTATTTTCTGATTCGACTCGCAAAAGGGAATTGAGCAAAAATAGTCCAGTCTGTTTCAATATTGTAAATTTACCCGATTTGTAATGTCAAGCATAACATCTCATAACATGAAAATTTATTACAATCCACAAGACAAAAACAATAACAAGAAGTAATACAACGGGTATTTCTCAGTTGATAGCGAAGATGAGGTTGGAGGTGGAGGGTCAGTATATATGTAGCATACAATCCACCCTTTATACAAGCATGGTGTAAATGTGAACTTACAGAAGTATATAAACTCATCTTTTTCAAATAAAAATGTAGACACAAACTAGTCTTAATGACTGAAATAAATTTATTCAAGACAGCATATTTAAGCGGTAATAGACTCGAATGAGACGTTTTTGTGCAGTCTAATATTCCATATCAAATACTGCAAATATCTGGGTCACAAATATATTACAGTAAATATGTTTATTTCTGCATCCAGTAATCTTCATTTCAAAAAGATATTGCAACAATGTAATAATTAGTTGTGAACTTCAAGAGAAACACTGAGTTGTACATGCTAACTCAAACCAGAAATGTGCACCTTATAAAAAAGTGACATCAGACGCATTGGGACATTTGTGTTGACATATGATATGTTTTTTAAAGGTTCTGTTTATTTTGATGGATTTAATTTTTAGTTGCCAAAACTGTATAATCAACTTTTACTATTCCAACTTTGCTTAGGATTTTATTTAAGCCCACCTAGGCTTGCACAAACTGGGCATTACCCAATTCGTTTTATAAATTAAATGACAAGTCATTAACCATTTGAGATCATCTGTATATGTGAAGATTCTATTAAATAAAGAATACGTTTTAATATAGGTTTGCCACAATAAATATCAAACAAAAGATTTTCGAAAGAGTCGTAATGAGACAATTTTTACGTATTGCAAAGTTTGTGATGTATTACTAGATTATGATTGGATGTGTTTCCACTAATGTTCAGACGGAGTCTATCAGTGTTAGCACATGTCCTGAACTTTTCAAGCCACTAGGAAAGTTAAAATATCGACAGTAATTCTAATAGCATCGTTCTTTCGACGACCACTGCACATATGTCATCGACAGGTATATTCCATCTGAGCTGATGATCAATATAGATACCAATATGTGTTTGCAAGCATCATTACGCATTTTGTTTCGTTGATTGTAAACTTATATATAGTTGATCTCGATTTGAAGTTTATTGGTAAATGAGTCAAATGATATACCAGATGAATGCAGTGTGAAGCTAAACTCGAGTGCACTGGATAAAATGTAAAGTCAATGATAAAATAGTGACAAAGTAATTACATCGTTACAACGTTTCCACTGCTAGAATGTTTATCTTTCCTGTCGAACTCCTAATTATTCCAAAGGCTTTGTTACAGAGTCTGCTATGTATGAGAAAATTCGGTTAATTATATCGTTTAATCACATGATGCGCTGAATCCAGATAAACAATGGCGGTCGTTTAAAAAGATTGGCGAAAGAACAATGCCTCTCAGTAGCTAAAGCGTGATAATCACATGTCGCTTATAATTAGATATTGACGGCTTAACGAAGGCGCCAGTTATCAAAGGCTTACTGCTAATCATTCCTCATTCATGTTCGATCCT
Source organism: Sinohyriopsis cumingii (assembly GCA_028554795.2). Classification (NCBI taxonomy): domain Eukaryota; kingdom Metazoa; phylum Mollusca; class Bivalvia; order Unionida; family Unionidae; genus Sinohyriopsis; species Sinohyriopsis cumingii. The sequence continues at coordinate 99,215,311 of CM068830.1, forward strand.
ATATAATCAAAAGTTGCTGGTTCATTAAAATACCAGACGGGAAAAGAACGTTTTTCTTTTGTACTTGTATGACAAAGTAATTTAGAAATTCCTTTACCTGTCTTTCCATATGTGTATCTCGATAAAGCTTGAATTAAACATTCGCGTGTTCTCTGCGAATCCTGGCTGTGAAAATGGTATAAAATATGCCAGTCAAACACGTACAGTCTCTATAGACACAAAGCGATAATGACGTTCCCCTTGTTATTGTGTGCACGGCACTTTAAGCCTACTTGAATAAGATAACACGTTTCTGAATTCCTGGATCATGTTAATTTTGATTGTGACACCATGATGTGTATACAAAACATTGAATATAATGTTAGTGAATTCAATGGTTGCCAGGCGGCAATTGATGATTTTGTTTCAGTAAATGAGAAGGATGCCGTTGAATCCGTAAGCCGCCATTTGATCCAGACATAGTGATGATTGGATCATCTTAACAGACATTAAGCTGAAACCAGGTTTTCAGCGTGACACGCCTGATATTGTATATAAACTGTTGGATGCCACTCAAAAATATGTTCCAAAAATTGCGCTAATTATTAAAACAAATGGTGCCAATGTTTTTAATTGATAATTTCCTTCATCCAATTTAATAAAAGATTGATGTACTAGTCGTTAAGTTATTGAACAAAGACGTTTACACATACATGCAATTTTTACAATACACCGACTGAATCTGTAAACTTCACATTTCATGTTGCCGTGTTTCTAAACAAATGTATGTTGTTTGAAAGATTCATCACCCTCACATATCAGTTCTGACAGTAATTATACCAATATAGATTATTTATCGCATTCACCTTCAACGTAATTAGCATGAACAAGTGCAACAATATTTAAAAAATAATCGACCAAATGGGATATATTTTAGCTCGATTATAACATTACAAAATCTCCAGTCCCCTGTTAACAGTTTTACTAATCTCTCTCTCTCTATATATATATGTGTGTGTGTGTGTCTGTGTGTGTGTGTGTGTGTGATGTTGTGTGTTTGTGAGAGTGTATGTTTTATTGGCAAAAAAATGTACGCTTCTAAAAATAGCGCACTTGAGCTTAGCACATATTTTGAGTCTGATGAACAGAGGAAAATAACAACGTTGAAATGAAGCAAAATTTTAATAGACTTTACATGAGTTCAAAATGGAATTGTTGTCGATCAGTGCAAAATGGGAATGTCGTCATCACAAAGTCTTTAATTTTACTGTTTTCATTCCGCAAAAAGTATAAACATTTAATATTACATGGAGGAGAAAATGTGTCCAAGACGTGACGATACAAATGTTTGACCAGCATGACGCAGTTAAATCAATTTCAATTAAACACAACCATTCTTGAAAATAATAAATAACATATTATTTTTGTATTATATATCAAAGAGGATATTTGTTCGGAAAAGAGATTACATTAACAAGGGTGGTTTACATACGATGCCTTCTTCTATGCTTAATAGATCTCTACTTCATCGAGCATCAGGTTTTTCTCTCAACATTCATATTAACATCCATTCAATGTAAAATCATTGCCTAAGTCATAACAACAATTTCCACTATGTCCACGAGACTAAAAACCTCTATAAGACACATCAATTATCTTCTATCCAATCCTATTTCCTATTATTGTATGTTTTTGGCGTGTTGAAAACAAAAGAAATGTTATATCTTTCTTGACAGTGACTGGCATTTCGCAAATCGACTCTCCTTACAAAGAATGAAGAAAGCTGTCTAAAGAGTCAATAGTTGTTTTAGTGATTTAAAAAAGATTAATACCATTTCTATCTTTCCATGACGTGACATAGGTTTCATATTGAGGATTGGCGTCATCAGGGTTATCTTGTCAACTCATCCACAGTACAATTATCCCATGATAATACAAACAGGAAATAAATAAATTTACCGCTTTTAAGTCAAACTTGATTTTTTGTGTTGTGTGTCGAACCCACGTCCAATATTATAATAAAATTGATGCTACTTAGCTCAAGATATTAGCAAAATTATCTTTGGAAAATAAACAAGATACAATGTTCGAATTAAAGAGTGAATACACTTATATAAAATCAAATCCATCATCGTTTATATATCACATATGTAATGGCTGCATATGATTATATCGAAGGCCAAAAATCTTGGTTTAATATACATAATGAGAAAATAAGCTAACTCTAGCCCATATTTCAGTTTGTATTTTCAGAGTAAGCCTACAGCATATTATAACTTACAATTTCATTGCTTTCAAAGACTGACTAGTTGGCAAGGTATTGACACCGATTGACTAGTATTACTTCAAATGGCGTGTATTTAAGAAATTGAACCTGATACCTTTAAAATCGCTGTTTTTTAAATTGTTCATTTCACAATAACTCCTCCATATATATGATTTGAATAACTCAACATAAGTGTCTAATAATTGTATCCTGAATATTTCACATCTGGTACAACTCGATAGTTTTTGATGAAACAAGAGAGAGAACCCATTCCTGCCCGTGAATAACACAAAAGATGTTTTGTTTGACGTTACAACTTACAAAATATTTCATAATGGAGCACACTGATTAAAATTACAGAAATATTATGCCGTTTTTGCGTACACTTTGGATATTCATAACTAATCAAGACCTTGAACAAATCTTGACTGATTTTTAGTACTTTAAATTAGAAAAACAATATTATACGTCATTTTGTCAGGTTGGCATTATAGGACCGTTGATTTCAGCGTATTCTAATGTTCCATATCAGTGGCTAATTACACGTAAGACTCGGTACTGACGATTTAACATTTATATACTTCCATTACTTATCAAACATCACTAATTTGGTTATCATTGTTTTATGTTGGTATCGCTTTACCGCTAGCCATCTTAATGCATTGTTTCATTACTGTATCTCGTTCAAATGCATGTACGTGAAAAGACTAGGAATATATGTTGCTATCATTTACAATTAAAAAACGGAATATTTTCAATGAAAGAAAATGTTTGAATTGCATACACAGAATCATAAGAATCGTTGATATTGATGTAACTTCTTCGATATATATATATATATATATATATATATATATATATATATATATATATATATATATATATATATATATATATATATATATAAATAGATATATAGATGGATGGATGGATATATAGCTCTCTAGCTCTCTCTCTCTCTCTCTCTCTCTCTCTCTCTCTCTCTCTATATATATATATATATATATATATATATATATATATATATATATATATATATATATATATATATATATATATATATATATATATATAAGGCATCTGGATACAACTGTTTGATATAAATTACAATCATTTCAAAAGGCAGTCAATATCACCAGATTTCAATTAATGGTGACACCTATTGGTGATATATGAGTACATTACATTACAGTTAACAGATATTTCGAGGACTATATATATATTACATTCACGAGCATCAATTAATTATATATTTCTAGAGTTCTAACTATTTTTGTTCGATCTGCTTTCCATATATTGTTTAAAAAAATTATTTTAGGTTTTATAAATGACGTTATCAGTAATGTGACTATTGTCTTATACAAGGTGTATTCCAAATATTTATAAGCATTTCTGACGGAACCTCGTGAGACGTTATTAAGTTATCTCCTTTGTACAGACACGGATCGAACGGCGGTCTGCCTGCGTTAAATCCTGGAATCGGATGCAACTTATAGCCGAGGTTTCTAATGCACATTGCGACGTACACATCCTCTAAATGAAAGAAAGGCACACTGCTTGATATTTCGAACACTTTCCTCGCAACATTGATGCTTGTGACATACCCTGTTCCAGAACAGTATCCGGGATAGGAATCACGCGGATAGCTTTGAAATGATGCGTACCATTTCGAGGCTATATTCCGAATGGGTTCTGCAACATGATGGCACGCACCGCCGATCGTCTTCTGTAAAGTTATATTTTCAAGTTGTATAATTTTTAAAAGTCCTGGAATGTTAATCCACATGTCATCATCTGTCTTGAGCACAAATTTGGCATGAGGACATTTTTCAATGGCGTATTTGAAGGCCAGCATGGTTTTATATGTTAGATTCTGATATGTGTCGATGAAATCCTCTTTGATTATATCTCTGTGCATTATATTTTCTTCCTGTACGAGTATTTTTAACTTTTCGTCAGGTACTTCTCCTAGAAGAAAGGAATATCTTACATTTGCTCTATTTTTGTTCGTATAATTCAACCATGTCTGCCGAATGGCGTTCCTTTCTTTTCCATGCTGATGTGTTGTAAAAATAAAAATTGCTAAATCGATTTCCTGAGAATCATCATAAAGCTTGCACATTACATCACTATTGATGATATAATTAAAATTATGAGAAAAGCAGGCAACACATGCATCTGGCCTTGGTGTTTGAACATTTGAAGCATTATTTGAAATAAGGTGACCTCCAAAAAGCATACCTCGCATGTTACTCATGATTGTAGAGTGAAGGAAAGCTAGATACATTAGCTTCTTTGAGGTAAAATACACAAAACCAAGTGTGACAAGCAATGAAAAGAACAATACAAATATAAACATTTTTGCTGTTCTAGTACTGCTGACAATTTGTTTATCAGCCATGATTACGGATGTTCTACTGCTGTTATTACCCATATATTTTCCTATTTACATGGGGAGTCTGATAACACATTTTACACCGACCGTGCCTCATACTGAACTATGTTGCGATGGATACAGCCTATTATGTCATTAAAACAAAACAAAGTTTAAAAAAAAAAAAATTAATTCTCATCTCCATTGTTTATGTTCTATGCATATGAAACATTATGTCCTTTGTTGATATAGTAAATAATTTTTTTAATTTTGTATCGATACTTTTTTTGGTCGTGGTATTTTTTGCCATTAGTTTGTTATATTTTGTTTCATTTTTCTTTGATATTTGTCTTAATCGTATTTTAAACGTTGTTATATTCAACGCTTTGTTTCTCTATATTTCTCAGTCTCTTTTTTCCTTTGAACAGGAGTTAATATAGCATTTGCAAACATTTTTAGACAACATCACCTGTTTACAGACAAGAGACACAATCTTCCATGTTATTCGGAGATAGTGGTTGATCAGATTTCTGATGGGTGTTTAATACTCCGTTCAACTATGATTTGATGGTGATGGCAAAAGTAAAGAAGAAGAATGTTTTGCCAGATAAAAACGTGTGTACCTTTTAAAATTTTAAAATCAATGATCATAGTTCTTGCTCCTCTTTCCATTGCAAATTGTGTCATATTAACAAATATAAATCACCCAAAACACATTTTATTTATTTATTTATTTATTTTGTTTCAAAATATTGATTTATTTATTTATTTTGTTATTTATTTATTTATGTATTTATTTATTTATATGTTTTTATTTCTTTTTTATTTACCTGTTTATTTATTTATTTATTTATTTATTTATTTATTTATTTATTTATCTATTTATTTATTTATTTCATTTATGTGCTCATTTATTTTATTAATTTATTTATTCAACATTCCACAGTCATTACTAATTTGGTTTTGCCTTAGAACGATTTGACTTTTTTTCGTTGTACATGGGCAAAGCGTTACCTATGGTGAATAATTGTTTTACCAGGTAAGCGACTGTACTAGCATGTATCTCGTCGAAAATTACTTACTGCGAGATACACTAATATCACGGCATACACGGATATTTTACCCTGACTATTACTCACTCTCCTATGGATTTAAGGTAGATTCCATTTCTAACCGACACTGGTCGTTTTCGATCTAGTCAAGGAGTGAAAGTTCTCCATTGTGTTCTCCAGCCATAGGAATAAGTGTTAAATTTATGTTTTATTTGATATGTGAAGCTTATTCAGGTTTTAATGTCATGTCGTATCATGATGCATTTACTACTTTGCAGATTTGAAACTTGTGTACTTTGAATTACAAGTTGATATTAGAGTTTAATTTATTAGCATATATCAAAAGATTTTTTTAGAACACATTATTATGACCAGTTTGGTTTTAGTGTAGCTGTTCAGGGCTATTTAGAGCCGACTGAAGCTGTTTAGGGCTGTTAATGGCGGTTCAGGGCTGTTTAGAGCTGACTGAATATGTGTAGAGCTCAATGTAGCTGTTTAGTGCTGCGTGCTGTTTATACTTATGTGTACACGTATGTCTGTACATTTGGTTCGTCAACGAATGTAGACGTAGCCAATACAAGGGTGCTGTATGCTGTCTGTACGTATGTGTATACGTACATCTGTACATGTGGTGGATCCGTGAAGGGTGTGAGCGGCCGATAAAGATGTGGGCCAACCCAAGGACTCGGTGAAACTGTGTGGTTCATCAGTGTATCGATCATACGACTGTACCAGTGTCAATAGGCATATTTGTGTTTACACTGATGTTCAAGTTGAGGACATTTTCAATTACATGAGATTATTTTGAATATTTTTTGTATTCCAGAAGTTAAATAATCTCACTTACGTTGCATATTATAGGAGATTATGTGAATCTCACTTACAGATCATAATTCTATTTGAAACATATTTGAATTCTTGAGATTATTTGAATCTCACTTTATATGCGTACAATTACATGAATCATAATTTCGTTTTCAAATTTGAATGTTTGTGTAGAGTGATTGGATCAATGATATGTTGAAAGCGTGAGGGAATCATTGTATTTATAATATATATATATATATATATATATATATATATATATATATATATATATATATATATATATATATATATATATATATATATATATATATATATATATATATATATATATTTGTTATAATTTATTATATAAATGTCCATCTTTCACACATTGTGTTTGCGTTGTTCTTTTAATCCAAAACAAACGCGGTTTCTATTATGTTACTAAAGTGATGCCCAATTTGGGGTAAGTTGGATGCATCGCCACACAGATTAGACAGTTCACAAGTGCAAAGAAAGATATGTAAATCATAACACCTCTAATACATATGGAGCAAGAAAGACAAAAACACGAGAAAGGTTCTTTTGTGTTGTTTAGTTTTAATTTTTGTAAACTTTCTGATTGTAAGTGTAGTTTACATTAGAATAGCGACTTATTGATGCATTTCTATGAAAATACGTATTTGATAGCGTATGAACATGTATACGTGTCATCTCTTTATCGGAAAACATGAATATTTGATGAAGTCTATAATGGGTCATCACATACTTACACTAGATCATGCATTTAAGGAAACTTTTGACGCAATATCGTTGGAATAGTACACGGTTTCTAGCATATCAAAATACATTGTTAATGGGAATCAATGTGTATTTATGTCTTTAATATTTATAAATGAAAGATCATACTTTTGAAACATCAATTCAATATTAAATAACACAATTTTTGTTTACAGTCAAAGAAGCAAAGAACTTATCTGCATGGGATATATATATATATATATATATATATATATATATATATATATATATATATATATATATATATATATATATATATATATATATATAGTAAACAAAATCAACCAAAAATACACGGACTATGTTAAAATAGATACCGATGGATCAAAAACAAACAACCCACCAAGTACAGCAGCAGCAAAAGCCATCCCTGAATTCAGTATACAAACGGAATCCATATTACCTGACTATTGCTCCATTTACACCACTGAATTCTGGGTTATATTTGAATTAATACAATGGATCAAAGACAACAAAATACTTAAATCAGTCATTATAGGCGATTCCCTAAGCGTTGTCAATTCGAACCAAAAGCGCAATACACACTCTAGGTAAAAATTCCTCGACAGAGCATGCGAATTAATCGACGATATCACCACAGCACATCAATTAGTCGAGCTCATGTGGATACCGTCGCTCATTGGAATCTCTGGCAACGAAACAGCTTAGAACACACACTCTTTTATAACATTTTGAAGAAGACAAAAAAGAAGAGAAAAAGAAACCAGGCAAATGCACCAAGAAACCAGCGATATGAAGCAGCCAGGACCGTTTCCGAGCTCTCCTTCCCACTAATGACAGCCAACCATTCAATTGTAAGGGACCTTTATGGACCCACAGATTGAGGCCAAGCTATCAGGTTTCCTTGAACCCATAAAAGCCTGGAGAAGGTGGTACCATTCCCTTCCCCATAACTAAAAAGTGTGATAACGGCCGATTTTCACTTTCGAGATATATGGATTTGATTTAAGTCAATGGATAAAGCAAATCAAAACGTGTTCAAATAAATACAGACATATATTTATTTACGAAACCGACATTGTATTGTTTTTAAATTTTACTTCTGTTCTTACTCTTTACTATAAATATATTGACCTGGAATCAACAAAGTTCTTTTCACTTTTGTGAATATTTGACCTCAGTGTGGTGTTGTATATTTGCTTTTCGTTATGAGCTTTTAAATTAGCTGGATTGTTTTTAAGCTTAGGGTGTACTTGTATTGTGTATATCTTAAATGTATTTCTAAGACCTTTCCATCAGTGTATATTTCAACTTTATGTCCACTGACTGTATTTTAGCATGCATCCAAATATATTCATTGGCGAAACGTATGATATTTGTTATTTTAAACTGAGTGTTTGTTCCTGTCGGGATTTTAGTGCACGTTTGTATAATATATATATTCTGTGCTGCCATATACAGTCCTTAAGCGTGTTTTGAAATGCGTGGTCATTATTGGGTATTGTAAAACATTATTGTTTGCATGTAGGTGAACTGAGTAAAACAAGCATTTGACAAATATAATAGTGAGAAATGGATGTATAACAAAGATGAATATAACGTCTGGACCAAACATTTTTCAGACTGATTACACGCATGGTTCTTAAAGTCGGCCATAAAGAGTATGGCTTTTATTGATTCATATTCTGATGTCTGTCTTGCTCTACCAATCAGTGCAATTGATATTGACAGTGGTCGTATTGCATTTATTTTCAAGCCATTCGTTTTGATTTTAGAAACTGTTCCTGGTTTATAATTGTGGTAGAGTTCCAGCCTACTAAGATTCCATTTAGATTTTTTTAATTAGTTCATGCAAGCGGAGTATACGTGTGACTGATTACTTCTTATTTGCTGATTTATTGTGCAGTTTCATTGCATCCAATTTCTTCAAGAACACAATATAATAAGGTACGTTTCGAATCACATAGAACAAATGTCTAATTTCGTTGGCGCGTGCATGATCAAAACTTTCTTCATTCGCGATATAGGCACATTCTTTCATTCTGCGAAATAACTCTTAACGAACAAATGATCACTTTTTTCAGCCAAAAGCTTTGTAATAAAATAATGTAATACAACGTATCTATAGATTGACAATATATTTAAAATATTCCATAGGATTATAGCGTTCACGAGTTTTCACAAAACTTCGAAGAGGCAATTTTCTTAAGTTGCAGCTTTGTGTATGGGACATTGCCTTACCCTATCAAAGCAAGAACTCCTGTATTAAATAACATTTGTCTCGTTCCGAATACATCATGTTCACAAAATACCCCGATCATTATATCGGTATATGTTGTATATTAGTTGACGCTTAATGGGTTGCAGGATAATCGTGACTGAAGTTGCCAATACAATGAAGAGTCTCTCATCTGCTGATGAATTAATACAATACATTGATATCGTAATAATTCAGAGGAAATATGTATCAATTATATATTCACATTTAATTAATAAGTCAATACTAGGTTTGACAATTCTTTCTTATGATCTAAAATTAACTATTGCATTGAAACTTTATCCAAGATTTATGTACTACTATAACTACATCTTATGTCTGTTTTGAGTGTCATACATTAAAGGTGTTCAAGGAAATATAATGGAGTCATTATAATAATCATGACAAGGGAATGAATCGTCACTATTCAATACCCGGTCAACACTTAAAAATAATAACGTTTAAAGAAGATTTAGTAAGATATGGTTTTAAAGACGTGTAATTCTATTCAATGTTCTGCTTCTGTGGTCTAGGTATCAAAGAGCATATCCAAAGTTCATCACATTTAATTGCCTTAATTTAGCAAACACAACCTTCTACATTGTACGTATAAATGTACTCCCTGCATACTTTTACGATTCGTTCCATTTATTCTTTGTTCTTCTTTATCAGTTAGAATTGGCACCACACGTGTATTATATTTACCTTCATAATTCCGTTTTTCAGGATTTCCGGAAAACTTCCATATGAAACATTTAAGTATCAGGTACCTCACGGACAGTACAATGTATAATATACTTTCACAATTTCATCTATTTCTTTTAGAAGAGATAACATTTGTCCACATTTTATATCAATAGTATAATGCCTACAGATTTCAGATTTAACAAGAACTTTAGGTTCAGAAATAACATCCACATCAGCGTTTATCTGTGCAAAGGTTAACGTTATATAATATTTTAGACTCACTCTCAGTTCGAAAGCGGACGATTATGTCATGTTCATCCTTGTATATATATATATATATATATATATATATATATATATATATATATATATATATATAGGACATATAAAATTAGATGTCAATAAGCCCTTAATTCCATCATCGTAATGACACATCTAAACCTGAAACATTTCAACAAGTAAATGTACTGAACCATACATGGTGCATAAACGTTGGGGGCAACATTCCATCTCTGACCCTCTCCAATCTAAGTTTCAAATCTTTCAAACAAGATATCTATAGTTGAAAAATATCTAATAAAGTAAAATTATTATCAGGATATTGTTTCACTAAACATTTTCTTAAATACGATTGTTTTCCTACCTCTAAGGTACACAAATATATTTAAGTATACTGTATTGGGCGTACAGTTGAATTTCCAGAGTTAACTGTACGTTTAAAGTCACGCATATTGTAACTATATATATATATATATATATATATATATATATATATATATATATATATATATATATATATATATATATATATATATATATATATATATATATATATATATATATATATATATATATATATATATATATATATATATATATATATATATATATATATATATATATATATATATATATATATATATATATATATATATATATATATATATATATATATATATATATATATATATATATATATATATATATATATATATAACAAGATAACCGGGTGGGATATTTCGGATTGACAACAGAACACGTTTTGACGACACATATATGGTTTAATGTGGTGATTTATATGAGCAGTAGATTATGGAGATGTGTACGTATTTATAATCCAAATATTGGATTTATTTAACATAAAACGCACAGATTCAAAGATGGAAATAAAAATACGAATAAATTAGTTCAGTAACACAAAAAAAACACAGGATGATTCACAAATGATTCAATAATGGAAAGATGAATATAGTTCACTCAAATAGTAAACGATGTAAGTTTTTACTCAGAGTAAAAATGTATTCGCTCAGGTAGCGAAATTATGTTGCTAAACACAAGAACGGATATACCATCTATCTTTCCAGTCCTGAATGATACACTGGGTCTTACTAACCCAAAATTAGCATACAGCTAATAAAATACATGTATGGAGATACACTCCGTTACCCGTGCACCATATCCGCTCCACAGCTCCTACGAATCAATTTCACAACTGCCACAGACTCCGGACCCTCGGAATACTATGATCACTCGGAACATTAGACCCTCCTGACACTCCAAATATTAGACCCTCCGGACACCCTGGTCCTTTGACGGCTCTACAGCTGGGTCACCTTAGTCACTCTTGACATTAGACACTCCGGACACTAAACATTAGACGTTCCGGCACCTTAAACGCTCCGGACAAACGGACGTTTCTATACTCAGACAACACCGGACACCACGGATATTCCTACCCTCAGACAACACCGGACACCCCGGATATTCCTACCCTCAGACAACACCGGATATTCTTACCCTCAGAACAGCTGAAAATATACCCGATACAGTGTACTAAACTTGATACAGACATAATAACGTAAGGACGTCATACATGGTAAGTTATAAAGATTATATTATTATGGCAATTACAAAATGTTAAGTTCAGTAGTAAACCTAACCCTGCTCGATAAGACTATAGTAAACAATCCTTTATAAAAAAAAATGTAGCTTTACATTACCAACATAAATTCTGTACTAGGTTGCAACAAGAATAAAAAAAAAATGCACGCATTATGCTGTATAAAGCAAACTATATAACAAACATGCAAAGGTAAATATGGTAATGCACTAGTTATCACTTAAGACCGAAAAATTACCTACCCCTACAGCTGGAATTGTGCGAATCCTTTAAGCAGGCCGCTTGCTGACAAAACCATTAGTATTGTAAAGACCCTTTACATGCAGTAACTTATTTATACCTTTAGACTCTCCTTTTTGCTGTATCGAAAGCACCTTGCACGTGTGGCATAGGACAAATCGTACTCACGATTTTGAAATACAATAGACCATACATATAATCACCCACGGGTATCGTTGTACAGCGAAAAGAAACGAAACCCGAGTACATGTATTTAATGAACAACATTTACACCATTCCGTGACAATACCTCCCCCCTAAAAAAAGTGGTATCACTTTTAGAACAATCACGGAATGTGAACAATGAATCATTATTAAAACTTCCAATTTTCAGACCGAACGAAATAAACTGCTAATTACACCCTACTTAAAAGATCAGCTCCCACATTTTCTGACTCTCGAATTGCCTCGATTCGGAAACTGTATGGTTGCAAAAACAACGCCCAATGCATCAATCTTGCATTGGTGACTTTTGCTTTATTCAAGTATAAAAGCGGCTGATGGTCCGTTTGCAAGGTAAACTCCCTCCCAAAAAGATACGTATGGAATTTTCCTATTCCCCATACTAAACCTAGGCACTCCTTTTCAATCACGGAGTACTTTTTCTCTCTAGAGAGCAATTTCCTATTTGCATAAGCAATGGGCAATTTCATCCCCCCTTGCTCCTGTAGCAAAACAGCCCAAAGACCCGTATCGGACTCATCAGTCCTCAGTACAAAAGATTTATCTATTTCCGGCAACTTTAAAATTGGTGCACTTACCAGTTTGTGTTTTAGAGCGTTAAACGCTTTTTCCTGGCATACACCCCATGCAACTTTATTCGGTTACCACTTCCTAGTCAAATCCGTTAATGGGCTGGCAATAGCCGAAAAGTTGGAGACGAATTTCCTGTAAAACCCGATTAGACCTAGGAAAGATCTTACTTGTTTTTTTTTGTCTCTGGTCTAGGGGCATCCCTGATTGCTACTATTTTATCTGGATGAGGTTGCAACCGGCCTGGTCCACTTACCAGATGTTCCAAATATTTCAGACTGGAATACCCTATGCTACACTTAGTAAGCCTAACCGAAAGATTTGCAATGTGAAGTCTATCGAACAGATCCCGTAATACCTTAACATGTTCATCCCATGTATGCGTGTAAACAAAGATGTCATCTACAAAGCTGTCGACGTGTTTCGTTCCGTTTAACAGTTTGCTCATGAGATGAACGCACGACGCACCAGCATTGACTAAACCGAAAGACATAACTTTAAATTGAAAAAGTCCTTTGGGAGTCGCGAATGCCGTTAACTCGCGAGCATTATCGGCGATGGGTATCTGCCAATATCCCTTGCTTAGATCTAATTTGGAAATGTATTTATGACCTGCCAATTTTGAAAATACACTTTCCATATCTGGCATTGGTTCTGCGTCAAATACGGTGATTTTGTTTAATTCCCGAAAGTCGATGCAAAACCGTTGGTCCCGTCTTTCTTTCTGACTAACACCACAGGGGACGAGTATGGGGAATTTGAAGGTTCGATCACTACCTGGTCTAACACTTTCATCACTTCTTCGCTGATTGTCTCCCGTGCATTAAAGGGTATCGGATATCCTTTAATCCTGATAGGCTCAGTGGTATTCAATTTGATCTCGTGTCGAATTAGACCCGTACGGCCTGGTCTGTCCGTGAACACATCTGGGTATTTGGACAAAACCTCCATAATCTGTGTACGTTGACCCTCCGATAAATCCGGGCATACATTTATCTGGTCAATACTTTCTTTACCAACGTCCATGGGGTATTCAAGCGGCATTTCTGTGCTGGAGACGAATTCCGCTTCGTCACCAGACCTATCCTCTATCACTGCTACGCATACTACATTCAAAATCCCTTTATCAATCGTTTGTCCAGGTCTCGCTACGTAGAGTTTAAGCATATTGGCATGAAATGTCTTGGACTTCCCCTCCACATCAATGATATAATCCATTTCGCCTTTCACCTGTCTGACTTCATATGGCCCTTTCCACTGGACTAGCAGCTTGTTGTTATTCGCTGGGAGAAGCACCAACACTTGATCGTCTACGTCAAACTTTTTACTCCGAGTTCCTCGATTGTAGTACTTGGCGTACCTACGACTAGATTTCGCGAGTTCGTCTTGCGCCATTCGACAAGTATGTTCTAATCTTTCGCGTAAATCAACTACGTAATGGTATGTGGTCTTAACTACTTCGTCCGCGACGTCGTCTGACCACAGTTCGCGAAGTATGCGCATAGGACCACGAACTGTCCTACCGTACAATAGTTCAAACTGGGAGAAACCCAAGCTTTCCTGAGGAACCTCACGATATGCGAACAGAAGGGCGTTCAGATATCTATCACAATCCTTCGGCCTTTCCGCACACATCCTCCGCAACATTTGCTTCAATGTCCCATTGAATTTCTCGACTAATCCATTGCACATAGGATGGTAAGGTGTTGTGCGTAACTGGTTAAGGGACAACAACCTACTAATTTCTGCCATGAGATCTGAGGTGAATTGCGCTCCACAATCCGTAAGAACCTCTTCGGGTACTCCGACCCTGCTGAACATTTCTACGAGCGCTTCGGCTACACGTTCGGTTTCAATTGATGGCAAAGCTATGGCCTCAGGATATCTGGTAGCGTAATCTACCAGTGTCAAGATGTATCGGTTTTTCCGATCTGTATGTGGAAATATTGGTCCTACAATGTCGATGGCTACTCTTTTGAACGGAGTATCTATCAAGGCATCTGACCTAACGGTACTCTAGTTACCCTGCCCTTAGAGATCGTCTTCTGGCAACGTCGCACGAGCGACAGAACCGCGCTACGTCGCTATTGACGCCAGGCCAATAAAATTCTCTTAATATCCTATCCGTTGTTTTCTTTACGCCTAAATGACCTGCCATACTCGACTCGTGCGCGACCTTTAGTACATGTGACCTAAATTTCTGGGGAACCACTAGTTGCAAGAACTTCCTATCCGATGTAGAGTATTCCTGGTATATTAAACCCTTTCGAGTAAGGAATTTAGAGGAACCCCCGTTCTAACATTTTTCTCACCGTACCCGTTAATGCTTTCTCGGAGGTTGCACGTAAAGACGCGTCACGTTTTTGCTCATTTTGAAATTCTTCGCGGGATATATCAGTAATGGCTTCCGGTACTTTTAACTTACGCAAAGGTTTATTTTCCTCCTTTACCTGAGCCCTAGTATGCACTGCTTGGATGATAGGGAATCGGAAATCTGCTATGGTTGGGAGTCTAGAACCCGGTACATTGCCAATCGTAAGTTCATAGATCGGGTTGTCTATGCATAAAGCTTCCACAGTCCCAGTCAAAAGAGGTGTATCTATCATTATCCTTGCAACTGGAACGTGGTCGATTGTCTGGTCAAGCAACATGCAAGGTGATGTAAACCCAAGCAATTGATCATCGCGGACTAGGCTCCGTTTCACGACTACAGTAGTGCATCCCGTGTCTCGTAGAACGGTGACTTCTTGTCCGAGAAAATAATTCTTAGAGTGGTTAGAACGCCCACCTCGGATGAAGGAGGTTGCAGGCCCCAACCCCGATCAAGTCATACAAAAGACTTATAAAGAATGGTACTAGCAGCTGTTTCGCTATTGGTAGTTGATTCATATAAAAATTAAAATTAAGCTAGATCAGTCCCTCAGAACACCCATCATGAGTTTGCTCAAATTGGAATAGAGACTCATTTCATCAATTACAATTTAATTGAAGGAACGTGTAAGGGATGATACGTTTTGCTGTATCTAAACTCTGAATTCGAATTGCCTGTTACATAGATTGATTTTAATTATTTACTTCAATCACTTTCTTAATTGATTGCAAATCAAATTCAACTTGGATTAAACACAAAGTTTGGCAGCTGTATATCCTCACCTGCACTTAACTATAAGATCAAATACATTGTCATAAACAGTCACCTCGAAATCATACAATTCAGGTGGGGATTCCTAAATGTGCTGTTTGTGTCGTCGCTACTCTATGGTTTTAATCTTAGTAACACAAAGAAAGCAAAAGCTAGCATAGCTTAGTAAAACTGAGCAATTAATTTATTTCCCTTGAAAATAACTTGAACACTTAAAAGGAACTTACAGTATTATGAATTAAATCCCAAATAATCCTAAAATTTATATCACAAGTTTAAATGACTGGAGTTCTAATCCAATTACAATAGCTTTCTAAATAGATTCAAATACTGACCGTGAAGGTTTGATAGCTTTAAATGTGCTAATGTTCCAGAATATGTGATGTATCAAAATTGTATAATAAAAATAACCTAGAATGAATTCAGAATAATCCCAAAATATTTGGTCTGAAAATTTTGAGCACTTTATAATTCCAGTGAATAATAATTCAAAAACAAATATTCTCAAGTTAAAAATTGAATGCAACAATACGACTGAAATTTTGATACAAACAGCACAAATATGAAATGTTATGTCACACTAACAACACCAGGATGAGGGTAAACTTTCCTTCCATAACATTTTAAGTTGGCCACAAGATCATGAGTTGCCACCGAAAAACTAATATATATATATATATATATATATATATATATATATATATATATATATATATATATATATATATATATATATATATGTATAAATATATATATATATATATATATATATATATATATATATATATATATATATATATATATATATATATATATATATATATATATATATATATATATATATATATATATATATATATATATATATATATATATATATATATATATATATATATATATATATATATGTATGTATGTGTGTGTGTGTTTGTTTGTGTGTTTATATTTAATGTTTAAGAACAAAATTGCCTACATACCTCGGACTTGAAAATTGTGCAATATGAAACACATGTATGTTTGTCTCAATTGTATGTACCAACCCGATTTAGACAGATTCAAATGCTCTCTATATTATATGCCACATCTGTAGGGTGATAATTAGTTAAATTTAAATTGTGTTGTCAAGCATTTGTCTAATGAATCTAAATTTGTGTTTGTGTGTGTATGTGTGTGATTTGGATTTTTAACGTCGCTTTAACAATGTTTCAGTCATATCGCTACGATGTCTGCAGAGTGACAGTTCATAGTGATGACTAGTGCATCATGGCGCAGACATGTAGCATGATGTCACACCCAGTCACATTATCATGACACCAGGCTGACCAGTCCTAAAACTAACCTGTTAATGCTGAGTACCATGTGAGACAGATGTTGGTACCATTTTTGTAAGTCATTGCTATGACTCGGCCAGGGATCGAACCCACTACCTCCCGCATCCAAGTAGGGGGCTCTAACCACTAGGCCACCGGGGCGATGAATTGAACTTTGTCATGAATGAAACGTGTCAACATGTCCTGAAGGATGAACTGTGACAATGGTGTTGAAAGTAATGTACATTTATTCCTTGACATAATCTCCATGTATACAAAACCTTTGTCCGTAACATATTTTTGATAAGTACTGTGAATACTATGTTTTAATAATTTGTTGTGGCATGATTTGTTGGTGGGGGTATGGGATGTTGTGGGGTTCATTATTTCAGTGTCATGTAATGTGAAAAACCAAATTCTATTTGTAAGGTATGTTTCACTGAATGCATAGCAATATTACAAAAAGAGTTTGTGATTAACAATGTAGAAATGCTTCATCCACACGTATTTTGTATGACATGTCAGTACATTTTGGACTTGTAGTAATAAATGTGGTAACAACTAATGGGTTCGATGGTGAAAACAATGGTACTGAACTATTGCATAAGATCTAGTGTAATACTACCGCAAGTGTTGGATAATAACAAAGTAGTAAATCAGTAAGAAATATCACTACAAGATGTCATTCAGAATTAATAATGTCTTCATGTTATTATATTAGCAAGCATTGTAAATACATATCATTAAACTTCATCACTGTAGCAAAATTACTCTATCTGGTTTTTGAGAAAACAATATCAGTGTTCCGCTCTCTCCTGGAAAGTTATATGGTCATTGTACTAAATGGATGTGAGGCAATGCAATATTAATACTATGTCAGGTTCGGAGATCACATAGTGAGTGATAAACTGTTACCTTGGAAATAGGGAATGTTACTAAATGGGTAATGTGCTAACCAATGTATTGTTGTTACTACATCAGGAGTTTGGAGGTCGCAAATTTTGTGGTATAATTTCACACGGAAAGTTGGAAATATTACTGCATGATTTGTTTTGTGCAGCGGTAGGTAGTATTCTTACTACCGAAGGGGTTTGGAGATCACACTTTTAGTGTGGCTCTGTTCCATGGGAATATAGAATTGTTATATATGGGTTTGATAATTAACAAAGTAATGTTGCTGATACATCATGCTTTTGTTATAATATCAACAGTAATAATAATATTACTAGATGGCTTTGGGAAATAACAACATAATATTGAAAATAAAGCAGATTTGTGTGATCACACATTATGATTTTCACTGTCACCTGTAAATATCATAATATTGCTACATGGGTTTGGGGAATGTCTATGTATTGTTACTGCATCAGGTTTTTTTGTTCACAAAACAGTTTTACATCGACAGCTGGGAATTGGGTTATGTTACTACATGTGTTTGTATGATAGCTATTTAGTATTGTTACTACATCATGTTTAATGATTACAAAATCAGTTGTACACTGTCATCTGGAAATAGGGTATAATTACTACATTCGTTTTGGGGGATGGCTATGTAGAATTGTTACTACATCAGGTTTCAGAGACCGCAAATCAGTTCATTAAAATAGAGTAATACTACTATATGGGTTTGAGGGATAGCTTTTGTTGCTTTTGTTACTACATCAGGTTTTGGAGATCACAAAGTCAGTGCCTGGAAATAGGGTAATATTACTACATGGATTTTCGGGATAGCATTGTTACTACACAGCTGTGGTACTGTTACTACATCAGTATTTAGAGCTCAAAAATCAGTGCTTGAAATAGAGTAATGTTACTACATGTACATGGGTTTGGGGGATAGCTATGTCGTATTTTAATACATCAGATTTAGGAGATCACAAACTCAATGTTAGGAAGTAGGTTAATATTACTCATGGGTTTTGGGGGTCGGATATGTAGTATTGTCACTACATCAGGTTTCCGGGATCACAAATCAGTTCTTTAAAAAATAGTAATGTTATTACATGGGTTTGACGGATAGCGTTTGTAGCATTGTCACTACAACAGGTTTTGGAGAAAACAAAATCAGTGCCTGGAAATAGGGTAATATTACTACATGTGTATTCGGGATAGCTATGTGTCATTGTTACTACATCAGTTGTAGTACTGTTACTACATCAGGATTTAGAGCTCAAAAATCAGTGTTTGGAAATAGGGTAATGTTACTACATGGATTTGGGGGATAGCTATGTAGTAGTGTTACTACATCATTTTTCGCAAATTGTGTGGTATAATTTCACATGGAAAGATCGAAATATTACTACATGATTTGTTGTGTGTACCGCTAGGTAGTATTCTTACTAATGAAGGGGTTTGGAGATCACACTTTTAGTGTGGCTCTGTTCCATACTAATATAGTAATTTGTTATATATGGGTTTGATAATTAACAATTTAGTATTGTTGCTACATCAGTTTTTTGTTATAATATCAACAATAATACTAATATTACTACATGGGTTTGGGAAATAATAATATCATATTGATAATAAAGCAGATTTGTGTGATCATACATTACATTGCCACTGTCACCTGGAAATATAATATTATACATGGGTTTGGGGGATATCTAAGTATTGTTACTGCGTCAGGTTTTTTGGTCACAAAAGCATGTTTACATCGACAGCTGGAAATTGGGTTATGTTACTACATGTGTTTGTAGGATAGCTATTTAGTATTGTTGCTACATAATGTTTAATGATGACAAAATCAGTTGTACACTGTCATCTGGAAATAGGGTATAATTACTACATTCGTTTTGGGGGATGGATATGTAGTATTGTTACTACATCAGGTTTCAGAGATCACAAATCAGTTCTTTGAAATAGAGTAATGTTACTACATGGGTTTGAAGGATAGTTTTGTTGCTTTTGTTGCTATATCAGGTTTTGGAGATCACAAAGTCAGTGCCTGGAAATAGGGTAATATTTCTACATGGGTTTTCGGGATAGCATTGTTAGTACACAGTTGTGGTACTGTTACTAAATCAGTATTTAGAGCTCAAAAATCAGTGCTTGGAAATAGAGCAATGTTGCTACATGGGTTTGGGGGATAGCTATGTCGTAGTTTTATTACATCAGATTTAGGAGATCACAAACTCAGTGTTAGGAAGTAGGTTAATATTACTACATGAGTTTTGGGGGCTGGATATGTAGTATTTTGACTACATAAGGTTTCCGGGATCACAAATCAGTTCTTTGAAATACAGCAATGTTATTACATGGGTTTGAGGGATAGCGTTTGTAGCTTTGTTACTACAACAGGTTTTGGAGAAAACAAAATCAGTACTGGAAATAGGGTAATATTACAACATGTGTCTTCGGGATAGAAATGTGTCATTGTTACTACATCAGTTGTAATACTGTTACTACATCAGGATCTAGAGCTCACAAATCAGTGCTTGGACATAGGGTAATGTTGCTACAGGTTTTTGGGGGATAGCTATGTAGTATTGTTACTACATCATTTTTGGAGATCACAACGTCAGCGTTTGGAAATACGGTATTGTTACTGCATGGATTTGGGGGTTAGTTGGAGAGCGATGTAGACTTGTTGCTACATCAAATTTCAGAGACCACAAATCAGGGTCTGAAAATAGGGTAATGTTACAACATGGGTTTGTTGTATAGCGTTGGAGTTATTTGGTAATGTTACTAGATCAGTTGCAGTATTATTACTGCATCAAGTTTTGGAGATTAAAAATAAGTGCCTGGAGTTGGGGTAATGTTACGACATGTATTTGGTGGATGCTATGTAGTATTGTTACTATATCAAGTTTGGCATCAAACAGCTGTGCTTGGAAATAGGGTAATGTTACTACATGGTTTTGAAAGTCTCCATAGTAAATTTCCTTTAAAAAGGACAAGCAAGGAATTCCTTTTTTATTCTGACAGCCATTCTACATGGGTTTTGTGGATAGCTGGATAGCTATGTCTTATTGTTACGACATCAGGTTTCAGAGATCACAAATTAGTTCTAGATAATAGGGTAGTGTTACTAAATGGGTTGGGGAATATCAGGAGAACTATGTCGTATTGTTACTACACCAGGCTTCAGAGATCGCAAATCAAATTTTTCGGTAATAGGGGAATATTACTACATGGGTTTGGCGATAGCAGGGGAGTTATGCAGTAGTGTTACTATATCAGCTGAGCACTGTTACTACTTCAGGTTTCAGAGATCACAAATCAGTGCTTGGACATGGGGTAATGTTACTACCTGGGTTTGCGGGATAGTGAGAGAGCTATGTAGCATTGTTACTTCATTAAGTTTCAGAGATCTTAATTCAGTGCGTGGAAATAGGATAATGTTACTACATGGGTTGGGTGATAGCATGAGAGCTATGTAGTTTTGTTACTACATCCGATGAAGTATTGTTACTGCATCAGGTTTTGTGGATTACAAAATCATTGCCTGGATATATGGTTCTGTTGGTACATGTGTCTGGGGCGATGCTATGTAGTATTGTTACCACATCAAGTTTTGGAGGTCACAAAGCTTCCGTGCTTGGAAATAGGGTAATTGTAATACACGGGTTTCGAGCACACCATGTATTACTGGTACTATCAACATTCCTTATAAAAGGTGCAGCAAACAATTCAATTTTATCCTGACAGCAGTTAAATGTGTATCACTTGCGAGGAAAGCTTTTCGAAATTGGATATTATTCAATGGGCAAGTCGACAACATATTCTCATCGCTTGATATCATGTCTTAGTCAAAATCAATAAGATCAACAAAACAAAATAGCGCAACATAACCATCAACACAAACTGCAATCCCACATACAGATCTTCAGTGTTGCACAATTAATATTATCTATTCACTGAAATTATTATATCAATGTAACTTCCATTTGTCGTTTAAATTTAATACTGAGGAAGGGAACTACAATCAAGGAAACAATGTTTTTGTTTCCCATAAATTGATGTTTTCTATTTATATTTTTAGAAGGAATACATGAACTAGAATGTAAGCAAATGGGATGATAAAGTAAAAATGTTTGAAACGAAAAAAGACTGATTTAAGAAAACAAAAGGAATACAATATAATTTCCATATTTGCAACAGGCAGTATTTGACGTGGCTAGATGTGTAAACACAAAGCCACTCACACCTCCACAACAATATAAGCGTATGTAAAGTATAATATGTAACGCTATATAATAATAACCATGGTGAACTGTGCATAATACAATATGATACAATTAAACGTGCCGATGGCGTAAAGGATTGTCAGGAGAACATCGGTTATATCGTAGAGGAACACGCTAAAAGAGGTTATTATTAGACTTGTTAGATTTTTACTTAGTGAAATAAAGGGAAAGTTCGTCTATAAACGAGAATATTCCTGTCAGAAAGAAACTCATGCAAAAAATGTACATTGACGTACATTTGTCCTGGCAAAAGATGCATGACGGTTCAATTCATTAGAAATAATTTTTTTAACTCCCTGCTAGACACCTGCTGGAACCAAGGCACGCATACTTACAGGCATCATATAATAGCATATTTAGAAATTAAACAGTGAATGAAAGTATAACATGTTCCCAACAATACAGCGACATCTTCTTTAGGTGGTTATTAATTTATCTCCTCAGGATCAATCTGTATATCTTTGAGTGTGTATCTTTCGTGGAAAGTGGACTTTGACATTACCTTTGGGACATAAGAGACAAAACTATCCATTAAAGAGAAAATTGAGAATGAGAGGATTAAGTGGATGTGCAACGAAATGAAACCTTGTGATAATCATAATGGATAACGCACGTATTTTTTTCCATACCGCACAATATAATGCGCTGCATATATATATATATATATATATATATATATATATATATATATATATATATATATATATATATATATATATATATATATATATATATATATATATATATATATTTATATATATATGTATATATATATATATATATATATATGATGCTCACTAATTGTAATTTGTATTATGCTTGTGCAGGTTCATCGCTCTCACAAATATATCTTAAGTTTATCTGTAAGTTTGGCATATAATGAGTCGCAATATCTTAGGTTTAGACTAAGTTAAAATAAGCTTTCATGAAAGCAATGTATCAGCTTTGCATATGGTTAGAGAATAGTGTGTCTTTGCATATTTCTTTTTGATATGCGATGTATAAATATTTGACTACCTTCCTTAGCGACGCTATGAAGTCTGATAACATACTAAGTGCTTGACATATTTTTCTCAATACATTGCTGCTACTATATCTTAAGATGTTTGATTT
Source organism: Sinohyriopsis cumingii (assembly GCA_028554795.2). Taxonomy (NCBI): domain Eukaryota; kingdom Metazoa; phylum Mollusca; class Bivalvia; order Unionida; family Unionidae; genus Sinohyriopsis; species Sinohyriopsis cumingii. The sequence continues at coordinate 99,239,184 of CM068830.1, forward strand.
ATTTTGAACATGTGTAATTTTGATATTCATTGTCACTTTGAGTAAGAACCTCAGTTCCGATTAGAGGGCTTTAGAGCTGTAGTTTGGTATTATTTTTTCAGATCACTGAACCGTGAAGTTGATAGAAGATAGTATGTTGAATTTATGTTTGAAGCGTCCTAGAAAAACCATTTGCGTCTGCGGTCTTTGTGCAATGATTCTGGTTGGAATATTGCACACTTTGAAGGAGACGCGAAAAACGTCGATTAAAATGGTATGTATGTTTTTAATGGATATTTTATCTCTACTGTCTCAAAAATGAGAACAAATGCATCTATTCAGACTAAAACTAGAAGAACAATGAAAGAGAACAAACGTGTGAATGTTAAATGGAACTGTTATGAATATCATATGTCTCCAAGTCAAGATTATAGTATATGTTAGTCTGTACTCAATCATCAGAGCCGCATATGGTAACTCGGTAATACGGTATCTCGCTCCATATTAGCGACCACATACAATATGAGCATGCCTATCTAGTCTGTAAAACAAGTGTTCACCTTCAACTCCGGTTATTCTGTCTATCACATATAATAATGCGTTAAGTCAAGATATCTGGACTTAATAGAAAAAAAATAAATTTAGCAAAGACCCATGTTATGCCAAATAACCAATGAATCAAATATCAATGATATCATGAGTCTATTTTGAATTTATGAATTAGAGCAACACAAATTACAAAACAGGAAAGAAAATCTAAAAAAAGAAAATAACGTATACCAGTCTCATCAATACTCTGTGTTTAATTTGTAAGAATGTCATGTTTGCCTTCATAAATATAGGTATTTGTTTGTAATGGCGTGGCAATAAATATAACTGATTTATTACATAGCTAATATTATTTTTAAAAATTGTATAACAGTAATTTCTTTCTGGTACTAAATATTATGCGCTAAGTCGTATTACTGATAACACATTCAAACTGTGGTTATTACATGGCGATCAAGAATGGTTGGTGTCAGTATATATTAGTTTAGTCCCTATTTAGAAAATTGTTTTTCTCACTTGACTGTAACGTGTTTTGAGAGTTATCCTATCTGAATGTTTACAAGACACTTCTTTGAAAAATTAAAAACGTATTTTGGGAAATGTTTTTGTTATGATCAAAGTGGACGTTCTGTGTAGAATTTTATATTGTTTTTGGTTTCGTTTTAAATTTGTCCTGCCCTAATACAGTTTGATATCTAGCTACCGTTGACTTCTACCAAAAACCATTTTGTAGAATAAACCTAATTCATTTTCATTCAATAACCCGGAACTGTATATGTTATCAATGGCTATCTAGAAGCAATCAAAGTATTCGCTGTCCATTCAGAATATTCAAAGGAAGTACATATGCGTATTGCATCACTGACAATTCAACTACAATATAAGTCCACTTTGCTTATCATAATTTACAGATTTGTTTAGTATTAAATAGTACGTCATGACATCTCTGCCCTTGGTCATTTAAGTAATGACATCGATTTATATTCCTTTAGCGGATTTACTAAAGTAATTTAAAAAAAACTATATAGATCTTTGAGAAAATAATACTCACTATGGTTCGCGAAAACCTCTCCAGGTAACTCGTAACATACTATTGTTAACGTGAGCTCATGTTGTCACAGCTTAATGGCTTTTTTGTGCTAAAGAAATAATTAACCTTGAATCCGAAATTAATCATGATTTTCATTTTTAAAGTTTAAAGACTGGTAAATATATTCATTAAATCAATTTTGCAACAATGTGGATGAAAATTAACATTTAGCTTAAAGATGGGATCCGAACAATTATTTATTTGGTATGGATGTTTTGAATATAATTTAATATTTTACGCCACGAGCTGCTTGTAACGATTAATATATAGTAAAACTTCAACCAATTAGAGAGTCAATCCATCCCATAAATTTCAGAAATTTCCGTTACTGAATTAATGTTTTTCTTCAAACTAACTTTTGCGTCATATTATATTAAGTAAAAGTTACGACACGATGCCATGATGCAAATAAATCTAAATGTTATGTGATTAATACTGTTTTTAGTAGTTTTCAAAAGTCCGTATAGCTGATAATCCTCCAAACTGTACTGCATTAAATAGTAATATTATGGTTTCGTAAAATTATGAACGTTATAAACTTATAGGGTAAATGTTTCCATACTGTAAACGTGTTAAATTATTGATGACTCGCCTTTTTTCTTTATGAAAGCTGTCAAATGAAGGAAATACATTTGCGGAATACAGAGATGTTAGGTTCAGTATAATGGACAATTATACTGGTAAGATTCCATCCGATGATGAACTTACTTCCATGACGGCTACCCAGTTAGAGGACCTTTATTGGAGGTAAGGTGATAATTGAAATGCAAAGTAAAATCATTAACGTGCGTTGCGATACTACATAGCTATACTTGTTAGTTCAGGTGAAGAGTGCTAAATAAGTATAAGGACTATTTGGTTAGCTGCTTTATAGTGGGCATAAATCAGCAAACAAGCGCCATGGGCGTTGGTATTTCTATATCCGAATAGTGGACAAAGGAGTTGAATTGCTATTGTAGTATGTTGCGAAATCACATAGGCACGACAAAGTACCCCATATAAAATGTATATGTAATCATCGTAATGCTCCACTTTGTTTGATGTTACATAAATCGTTGAATCTAACAATTTATTGTTTACTTGTCTTTCGTAATAATGGTATATCTAGAACAAAATACCTTATTTCGGGCAATATTACAATTTCTTTAATCAATTGACATGTTCTCTTATAAACCCTGAACAATTATAACATTTAATTGGACTAAGTATACTATTAAATTCTACTTCCAGCTATATCAATACTATTCAGATTTTATGTCAGAAAATAGTAAGAGTTGGAAACATAGAGGACGGTGGTAAGGAGGTGTGTATGGACGAGCCATTCCGTCCGAGACCACATTGTCTGGTGTACTCATTTGGGTAAGAGTCAAGCTTCATCGATTTATCTGTAATCAATCCAATACAGAGGAATACATAATGATCTCGCACATCACCTCCGCTTCTCTTGAGGTTATCCATTAATTGTTATCAATGGCCGTTATTGGACCTTGTTTTACGGATGCTAAATTTAACAAGTTGTATCAAGGACGCGTCATTTATATTTGCCAGTTTAGTTAATCCACGACTTAAGTATTGACTGCGATGTTACAGATAACATGAGCATGAAATGTCTCCGGATATGACACAAAACTGTATATAGGTATAGTTGCAAGGACTCAAGGAATCATGAGTGATGAAATCTATGTATATGTTAGTAAAGCATAAGCGTTGATTTTCCTTCACATGGATTAGGTGACATTAATTACTTTCTGTTGACTATCTCTAAAAACTACGAATCAGTATTGTCTGACAATTTTTTGTAAGAACACAATCAGAGACTATTCCATGCGAAACATTTAAAATAAATATATATTGCTACCTTATCGATATTAAACGTTTAAACGCGATAAAGTATTCATTGATATTAAAACCTATTACTATCACAATAATTAAAATGATTAGATTAAGCACATTTTTATAACCCGTTTCATAAAACAGAAGTGTAAAATAGACAAAGCTTTTTTCTATTGAATTTAGTTTGACACCTTTAGACAGCTTTCTAGGAATTTCCGTTTGTAAAATTGACATAGTAACAAATTACCATCTAGTTGCCCAGTAATGTATATTTCCTTTATTAATTCCCATTGTGCTTGAATCCTAATTACGGTTGAATTTGATTTGACAACCCACTGACAGAAGGTAAGGACATATGTGGCATATATTACAGTGTGTAATAATTTTGCATTCACTTACCTCTTAGTTCTTCATTTTCTGTACCGGCTAGTGCATTCGTTATCTTTTGCTCTATTGTGGAGTGCAGTAATTATAAAGGCATTGTTTATTCTAAGTTACTGATATGTAAATATTAAATTTTAGTAACTCATCAAAGGATGCCCTGTCTATCGATCTATCAATTCTTATATCTATCAATTTATCTATCTATCTAATCTTTCATCTGCATTTGATTGTTTTCATGTCGCCAAGTTTAGAATGCATGTTGTTAAATACTCTTTGAGTGCCAGTATATGTTGCAAATTATTGATTGAAATCTAGATTTTGTAATTATCAGGAATTTTTTAAAAATACATTATATCCACATCATCATCTCATCATACAACTACCTCTAAAAAATAGACCCACCATACCCAGAATGATAATATTATACAATCCCCCTCAACAGAATTCAGCTATCAGAATTTCAGTATCGGGCAGAAACAGTAAACAATATTACCACCCAATCCCTCCTTAACATAAGTATGCCAACAGTCACGCCCAGTGACAATATTACCATACACTCCAAGCTTAACAGAATGCTTTTATCAGACAGACTCAGGGAGAGTATCAAACTAAAATTGTTTCCAGGCAAAATTATATTATTAAATACCACTATAAAGGATTATTATATCATCTCTTTAAAAATGATACAGTGTTATCAGATCAACACAAATCTAACAACAACGATAAGAAACGTCAAGAAAGTTGCTTTATTTCATTAAAATTTAACAGAAGAGCTTAGCAAACTATTAAAGATACCATTCTAAAGAAGTAGCTAATATTCATGGACAAATTTATTGACTGTCTACATATGTATGGACAAGAAAATCTAGATCCAATTAAGTTAGTATTTATTATCATGTACGCTTTGCCATATGGGACGTTCTGCCTTTTGTCGGAGTAGAAAAGAAACCCAGATCCAGTCATTGCATGTTTATCATCAGAAACTTCTTGGAGTAGTTGACACAAAGCGTGTATGTATACTGTATATTAATTTTGATATATCCTTCTATGGGGTCTAATTAATTATGTATCACAGTTCAAGTTCTATATATGAATAGACATGTGGCAGTACAGCATATTTTAAATTTCATAAGTGAGGAACATAATTGTTAATTTCTATTATGTTTTACAGTGGCTGATAAAGATTCAAATATGAGAGATGATTATAGAGTTTAACATTTTCAAGGTGTCTGAATATATATATATATAGAAACTCTAGATGATCCTAATGGTTTGTATGGTTGGTCCTTACTCCGCTCTTACCCGACTTTAATGGCAATAATGTTAATAATATAATGTTAGTTATATTTATGTTTCAGGATCAATTATCAATGGGATTTTGACGAGGACGCAGCTAAAATGCTTGGATGTGAGGTCTTCAGTTTTGACCCGAGGTTAGTTCTTGTTACAACTCACTCTGAAGGAAGGGTTCATAGTTCGATGCGCACATCTCAAAATTTACAATGAATTAATTTATCGTTAAATTGTACTTGCAATAAGAAAAATATTTGAAAATGTCTGAAACAAAACTGCTATGTAGCAACGATTTAATTTGAAGAACAAAAAATATTTTTAATAGGGATTTCGTGGTAACGTTTACACTATTTCTGAGTATTCATATCTATGACAGCTGATGTCGACAGTGTATTATACAACATGGTTTCTGTATTAATATTATGATGCCTAATCATACATTTTATCTTGCGCAAACAGACGTTAAGTTCCTAACATGTCCTATAATCTGTTGTTGTGACATACGATTTATGTGTAACCCTATCTATATATCTATCTATCTGTCAGTCTATCTAACTATATATCTTATTTAACACTTTTCACTATGTCATTAAGACGCATAATTTTTTGTCTGCTTAACAGATTTATTTACATTGCAAAATGTACTTCTTATTGAAAGGTTGAATGTATATTTTGACACATTGATAATTGATATATTTCGCTCAAATTGATGCTTTAAGATTTTCTTTTATTTAGCATGCGCGACAAAGGTGAGACCTACCAGTATGCTGAAAATATCACATTCTTCATGATTGGCCTTGATGCGAAAAATGTGATCTTAGAAAATCAGTGGAAGATGAAAACATTGGAACAAATTCGGAGGGATCTCAAACACAATAAGGTATATTTCTTGAGAACCAAATATAATAATGAATTATTAATTTGATGACTTAGCATTACAATATTTATATGTATTATTGTATACAGCATTTTGTAATGTAAATATTATATAACAGTACTTAGCTACTAAGATGAGTCACGTGTCACGAGATAATATGTCAAAATACATTGCAGTTATTGAACGAATGGATCTGTATTCTTGATTTGAGGACATTTATAAACATAAAATGTATTATCTTGACAAACCATAAAGGCTTTACTTTGTTTTTAGTGGTGATATATGTTTATTTTGTACATGAAATATGTTTGAAATTGATTTATCCACATACTTTTTAAAATAAAAACAATATATTGCAACCAAAATAATTCAACTTTGAACCCCATCGAAAGTTCGGAGCTTATGTGTCTACTGCTTTCACTGAGCAGAATGCTTGTTTATGTTATTGCAAAGTACTTGATTAAATACACGGTATATTCAGAACATGGTATGAATGAATTACGACTCTGTTTAGTTACTTAGTCGTCGTAATTGTTTGGGTTTTGGTTATATTCATATTTCTGTTAACTGTGTTTAAACTTATTCTTTCAGAGAACAATAAGCATTTTAAAAATTGATATAGAAGGTTCCGAATGGACTTCCATACCTCAGATGGTGAGTTCCGGAACACTTCGCTCTGTAAATCAGATGCAGATAGAACTACACGGGAACGGGACACAACATGACTTGAAGGTTCTGCGCATGCTCTACGAAGATGGCTTCCGGCTTTTTATGAGGGATAGGAACCCAAATTGTAAATTCTCCAAAACAAGAATTGTTAGACAAAGAACCAGCTGCATGGAAGTTGCTATGATCCGAATAAATTCCCAACTCCAAAGTAAGATGTAAAATCAATAGTGGAATGCACTTTAATAACGGCAAAAAGGTTTCGTCCTCAGATGTCATCCAATTACTCTAGTAACGGGTCTTTATATTTATTTTTTCCGAGGCCTCCTTACCTATACTGTTCTTCAATATTTTATCTTATTTTGAATTAACTCCACAGTGTTATTAATAATTGGAGGCATATATTTGTAGCTGCATTAATATCATATACACTTTAAACTCACGATAAGTATAGTTGATAAACTTTACATCTAACTCTTGATATATATATATATATATTTGAAGCCATCAGTGGCTTTCCAACACTGGTGGAATATTCTTGTTTAAGAGTCTTGAACTTCTGGGGAAAAGGGCTTAATGAATTTCTACATTCAAGAATATACAATGCACATAGTTCTATTTCGTATTATTTCGCAAAGCCGCGCAGAAGATAAATGTATATTTATATAGAGGACTTAAAAAAAACGGCATTTGAACATTGTAAAAAAACACTTCTTGTTAATTTATCAAATTCATATTATCTTTTTAATGTAAGTGTTATATTGTTGCAGACACGTATTTTAATTCAGAGCAATCATAAGAATATAAGCGTGAACAGTTCAATTCTAAAAAGAAAAATATTATTCATCTGTATTTTCGTCTTTTTTGCACCAATTGACTTGCAATGGTTGTTTAGTTAGGAATTAATTAAGACTAACTTGTAACGGTTGTTTAGTTAGGAAGAGAAGCAATGCTATAAAAGTACACTTTGGTAGACATGGTGGTTCTGTTGAAGGTTTCTGTCCCAAATGGCAACCAGGGACTTAAAATCAACAATTTTATAGCTTTCTGACCAAATGTTTCCAGCGGGTACCTCAGGCGGTTTAGATTTCTCAAAAGAGATAGTAGAATCGATGTAAGGCACTTATAATTAAAATTCATATTAATTAATAAAGTACGTAGAATGAGTAAATATAATGTAACTACTGGAATTCATGAACTGAAACCATAACTGTAAGTTCGAAGATATATATTTTTTTATTTATAGAAGTTATTCCCTATCGAAGTTATTTTTGAACACTGTACATGGTTATTAATCCTTTGTATAACAGGATCTTAGAAAAGTAACATTTCGTTCAAAGTTTGTTGTAACCAATGGATAGTTAGACGGAAAGCAAAGACGATATGGATCCGATCAATAATTATTTATCCCAGACAAAGTTTGGTTCAGACAGTTTTCTGTTCTAATTTTAAAGCATACGATATATAAACAAATGTTACAAAAAGAAAACATTCAAGTTCGTTATGATATAAAAAGCTATTTTAAGGGACAAGAGCGTAATACAAGATTATGTTGTACATGTTGATAACGAATATATAAATATAAATGTTGGTAGTCGTGTAAATGATATTTAGACCATCATATATAATATTAAGATAAAATCTAAGAATAGAAGATGTTAAACACGAACTATATTAGGTATATATAATACGTATTAATGATTAATATTATATAATATATAAGAGCTGTTATATAACAAGGCTAGACAAAAGGTAATGTATATTATATTGTCTTATAGAATAACGAGAGAAACAAACCAGTGATGTACATTGATACATATGGCAAATATAGAAAACAAGATGATCGAATGAGAGGGAGCATGTTACCAGTAAATATACTTAAAACGATGTAATTGAGAAACTAAAAGATCAATATTACCCGGATGATTCATATACATGACAGTATAAAAATGTTGCAAGTCAGTTAGAGGAATGTACCAAAAATGAACATTTATTACTACTCTAAAATGATTAACTGAATGGAGTCTGAAGCTAAATGAATAAAACAATTTATTTTAGTAAATTAAAATCATCATGAAAGGTAATTCGAGTCCAAGTCCAACACAAACCCAGCAGAGAGCAAAAAGCTAATAAATGATATTGCATAAATTGCTGCAGCTACTGTCTAGATATTACGAATGGGAATTAGAAAGAACCTGAAATAATGTAAGGAACCATAAATTAAAGACGTTCGTAATGTTGTTTGTGCAATAAATTTTAAATATTTTTGAGGGTTCCAGCCTTATTAGAAAAGACAGGCGCTGTAAACTATATGAAATTTAGCATTCACTACAGTTGTGAATAGGATTGCGTTAAGACAGCTGACATTAAGAAGTTTGTTAAACATTACTAGAATATCTAGAATATATAGATCAGGAAAAGAATTAATTCAAAACCGTTCATAATATACTAGCTGGTTAAAATATTAAATACAGTGCAAAGGCAGCCTCTGACAAATTTACATATATACTGGATGAAAATAATAACTCGCTGATTTTCAAACTTAAAGATTTCTGTAAATAGCTTGGTTTTAAGAAAAAAAATATTCACGCCTAAGCACGACCGTGACACAAACTCATGTATAAAGGTTTAGAAGTGCAACATCATTATATTGGTATGATATGGATTTACAGGAATGAAGTATGCTTCGATTATTTGGTGCCAAAAAATTAGAGTAGTCACTCCTGACCAAATAACCACCAACGTTGGCGATAAGGGATGATCGGAGTGTAGGATTAGAACACTGGCCATATCAGTTATTAATTTTAAGTAATGAGATGATGAACGATAAACAATGATTGTAAAGAATTAAGCAATGTAGACATTTCAGTGACACTTGGGTAGATGACAAAAAAATGTGCATCTTGCGTAGGCTTTAAAGCTTTTGTTTTGGGTATGATGTTTCATTTTACTATTACTAATTACTTAACATACATTTTGTTACAAATATAAACTGCATATCCCAGGGGTATTATGACAGATATTCCAAGATTAAATCACTTAAATAACACCTTTGAACAGAAAACAATACTTGTCAAATGACACTAGTTATACACAAATAAGATCCTAATAATTAAAATAAATGGTTCTCTGATTAAGATCATGTCCACCAATAGCAGTTGTGAACCTTCATGTGAATTGTTAAACGGGCCTTTATATTGGTGTATATATGGAGATACTGAAAATTGTATTTAGAAATATGAAACAAATATAATTAAATACTTAGATTTTAATTACAATAAAGAGTGCAGAAAGGTCGCTGAGTTTTACAAAATGTTGATACTGACTAGATACAGACACAACATAGAAAAGAAAACGTTCAACGAGGGATTTACATGAAATTGGGATAGAAAATAATTTCTGCCGAAAGTAAAACTACTTTAGCCTATAAAATTGATAGATCTTAAAGTGCAGCTAACAGTTATCAATTCAAACATATGAATGATGTGCGCAAATATCTCAGTCATTACGTTCATAAATACTGCATCATTGTTTAATCACAACATACAATGGCAATGGCGAAAGTGAGAGAATGAAAAAAATCAAAAAGAATACAAATGCTAATTAAAAACAAAGACCTGAGAAAAATCTCAAAGAACTAGTCGTTCTATATCTTAACGAGATGATATTAAAACGAAGATGAGGATTAAATAAGGGAAATGTTTCTTTAAAAAAAAAAAATTAAAATAGTTGAAATAAGTTTTGCTGGATGACATCAAGTTCGCTGTCATACAAATCATGAGGTTCTGTTTCTTGTTAAATATGATGGACTTTATTTTCGAATTACTGATCAAATGAAGAGTTGTTATTCATTTGTATTCATTTTTTATGAATAAATACAATCATTGCAAACACAAACTGGAAATATTATGACGATTGCACATTTTATTTTAAGAGAAATATCAAAGTAAAAGGTAGAACATAAAAACTATCCGCATTCGATGGCATCTGATGTATCAAAGAAACTCAGATTTAAAGTATGTAAATTCCATAATCATTTACAAGACTACAAAGTTCAAGAGAACTATATCATAACTTTACGAAAATTTAATTCGTATACGACGAAAATATATTGAATCTCTTGCCGCATATTCTGACTCATTGAAACATTTAATATTAAGGACGCTCAAGTACGCCGTATCCAACGCTATTAAAGATCCGGTAAAGTCAAAATGCAGGCATTTGTTAGCAATATTTCCCTAATGGAGCAATCAATAATGTACTAGCAGCACATCAATTAGCACGACTAATTTACAAACGTAATAGCAAACACATGTTTGCAGCATAAAGGTGTTTTCATGTATATTCCATACAACTTACTGTACACGTTAGCGTCTGACACAAAGATTTAAGTTTGATGTACATGTGTGATGCATTTATTAGACACATAAGACTAAAATAAACAAAAATCATATTCTGAATGTAAACGTGTGAGGACAACGTTTATATACGCTAAAATAAACTCGGCTTGTTAGAATACGTTGACCATATGAATTTTTTAGATATTAGATATCATACCAAAAAGAAGATACAATAATGAACTTCAAAATCTTTCTGTTTCCAATGGCAATACCACTGGGTAGAAACGCAGAAAGTCAAAAACTAAATTCAACAATAATGATACGCTAGAAACAAAAAACCGTACTGGTTATTGCCAGAAATTAAAACTAAAGTTTGATGCCCAATCGATACTTTTATTAGAATAATATGAAGATAAGAAACAGCAATCATATTATGAAACAATATGGTGACCATATTATATAAACGAATGAATTCGGCTTGCAAGAATTAGATGGCGTATAGTATTTACATAAAAAAACAAAGGAGCAATAGTGATCCCCAAATCCGTCCGTTTCCAAAGGCAACAAAGATAAGTGAGAAACCAAAATGTTGATGAAAAGGTTAAATAACAAATGCGTTTAAGAATGATCAAAGTTTAAAATATAATTATGTCAGTATACAACAATAATCAATATCAAGCATAAATCAAGAGATCAGTTTTGTACAAAACAATTTAATTAACAATTCGTTTAGGAAACAGAAATGGATCAACGTTATTTTTAGCATTACATTTAGAGTTACAATCGCATTGGAAGGTTTTGTTTCAAATGACAGCGAAGATAGAACGTGAACTAGAATAAGGAATCTAAACATGGCAGTGAATTTACTAATGAACATGTAAGTGGTTGATCAGATATAATTAAAACAAGATTTGACAATTAACAAAAAAAAAACAACAATTGAAGTTTGTCTTTTAATCGATCACACATATTTCATACAGTTATCAAAAGAAACTGTTTTAATTATATATATGGTTGGAAATGCACATAGGCTGATCATACAATTTAAGAAACCAAATACTAAGATCTTCGAAAGTGAACACATGTTTAAAAAATTTGATGATAACTCATTGTCAGTTATATTTTTTTTTAAATCAAGTGAAACGATTTTGTGTAAACGTAGCCAATCGTTTTTAAAACGATGTTATCTGCAGTTTGTTGCGAACAAATGAACATACTCTGATGCAATTATGAGCCGCAATCTGAGATAAAATATAAAGCAATTATTATAACAAACTGACAGTGTAAACTGAAAACTGTGACAGTGAATGTGGACAAGTTATCTGCGTTTTGAATATAAATTTGAAACATTGTACTCGTATTAAAAGTAGGAAACCTACATTTCATTTGCAAATATGTTTGTTATTACAGTAAGAAAAATAATGTCTTTTGTAGTGAATTGTTTATCAACGTTTGTATATAATTTATAAATATCTGTAACCGTAGTTTTGATATAAGTTGGAAAAAGTTATGATATGAAATTATCAAATTGCTACAGATAAATATACTCTGAGTTAAAATATACACTAACTTGCTATTGAGGAATGGGTTACAGGGTACCAATTGCGCAGGAACACGCTAGTATGGGTCAATTATAATGTATGGAACGAACCGAAAGGTCGTTCTTATTATTTGAACGGAGACTCAAACAAATAATGAATTATACTATGAATTATAATATGAGATTTACAACATAAATCAAGACCAGTCATGAATATAGCGGTCATACCACGCTGCACTTCAAAGAAACTAAAAGAAATGTGATCATGTTATGTTTATATTATATTGTTTTCATCAACCTTCTAGCACCTTGCGTAGATTTTGTTGACCCACATGTTTCTTTACTGCTCCAGTTTGTAGTATATATACTAATCAACTAAATACACTTATCGCAAAAGAACACGCCATACTGTAAATGGGTCTAACACACATGATTTATAGGAAGTGTCTTTGATTTTATCTCAAGTTAAATTTAAAACATGTACTTATATCACCATTTTCCACCTTTTTTAGTAATTTTAGTTTGAATACCCAAATTTGATTAACCAGTGCATTATGAAAATGAACCAAAATAACTACCTTAGTCGTTAAACAGCTAAAACAGAAAGCAAATGAATAATTAGGTTAAGATAGTTATACAAATATTTGAAGACATACTTTCTTAAAGAGTTCAACAACAAATAAATCAAACAATAAGATGCACAATTACGGATAATATTGGCGTTTCTCATTTGTTGATGGGGCTAACATATTTGCCATTAAGAGTTTTGGAAAATAAACCTTTCTGATCGATTTCCTGAGAAATTGTAAATTTATGATACTTGTCGCGATATCACTGTAGCAATTTCCTAAGGTGGTCGACCTGTTTTTAAATAAGGCGTGTTTATCTATTCCTCAGAGTAATAATTTAGATAAGAAACACTCTCATCAGAATTTAATTTCTATTAAGATCATATATTTCTCTTTTTAATGGGATTTTAATAAATAAAATAAGTGCTATCGGATGTAGTATTTACGCATAGCGCCTAAGCCAAATTAAATCATCTTTTTTATGTTTTCTATGAATAGCAATTTTCAAATCCGAGAAATAGCACAATGTGAATCGCTATTTCTGATATTACACGCTATGAGTTTTCCAAAGTTCAATGATTCGTGTGGGCTACAGTTTATGAAATTATTAGGACAGAACATTTAAGTAAAATTATTAAGATTGAAATTTTTTATAAATTGTACTCAAAGTCATTTTTCATTACATCATATTGAAAGTAATTTTCCACTAAAATATATTGAGATACATTTTATATATTTGTGTAATATAACTGTATGCTATTTTATAAAGGTCCCGCTTTACGAGCAGGTGCAGAAATCCATAAAATACATTTCGCTTGTATCTAAATGGCAACAATTTTCAGCATAAAATCATTTCGCTCATAACTAAATTTACATTCATAAAGGTGAAATATCACAAATACAATATAATTGGAACAGTCGGTAAAATTAGTATGTCTTGTCACGAAATGAGTGAGTGAAGAGATATGACACTTTATAAAAGTCTAAATGGATGTAAAAATAAGCGCCGAATAACTTTTCAATCTTTCCAATTTTTTTTTTTTTATTTTTTGAGTGTGTGTATTTTGTGAACATTTTAATCCTATATATGGAATGCTGCATCTAGTTTCTAGATAATACCTTCACTGATTAAAAAGACCAAACAAGGTTTATAAAAACAATAAAGGAAAGTTTTGTATTTCATCAAGCATAACTACTTTCAGAGTAATAATTATGTTAGTAAAGGCAGGCATACTGCAAACTATACGCAGTATCAAAATGAAGAAAACTAAACAAGTGAATGCTTAAATTTCGTGCACATGAGAACGTATAATGAAAACTAATTATATCTTAATCTGAAAATGTAAAGATTCTGTCAGAAACATTAAAGATGTACTATTGTTTATTTATGTCATTTTAGTCAAAAAAATTAAATAGTTGCAAATTCACTTTTTATAAATTTACATATCTTTTAGATGAATATATTCAATAGAAGATTTTCACAAGCGTGTCTGAAAAGTAAATATTGAAGCAATTATTTTAGCTTTAAACATATAATGTGTTAAATCGTTTGCATTATCCTGGCATATACTTCTCTAAACGGGTCTCAAACGGTAGCGTCATTAGGGTGGTTTGATTTGGTTTGGAATTTTACAGGACAAAGTCACAACTACAATACTTAAAGCCAAGCTGATAGTGTAAAGAGTCGCATCAGAGTCGGCGATACTAGCTTCTCCGAATTTAGGATTCAAACTCTCACCCATTCGGTTGCGAATGCAGAACGGACACTACTGGGTCAAAGTGTATCCTTCTTCAATTAGTCGTCTATTAACGCAGTAAGGGGAATGCATAAAATCCGGAAAGGGCACATACAGAAACTAATGATAGTCAAATTATTATAAAAGAACAAAGGGCATTCGATGGTGTCAGATATAAGGGACTCTCCGCTTAATCATGTAAATGAGATACAGAAAACGGTGTTTAAGATTTGTAAGATGGGCAAACAAGATTTTTTTTAGTTTACAAAACTGCCATTTATTTAAGAAGAAAACCGACTCAAACTCATTCATGAATCGTAGGGAATAGGTTGCATAGAAATTGGCACATTAAATCTGAATCATTAATATTAAATCCGTTAAATTATGCCGTATTAAATTTCATTAAGGATGCGATATAGTAAAATCGGATACATTTGTCAGTGACATGTTTGTGAATGGAGCACATAATACATATGATAGCAATAATTTAACTAACACACTTACGTAACAATGAAAGAAATGTCATATCGATCTGCTGCACAACGTGTGTTCAAGGCAAACTTGATGCAGTTAATTTTACACGTTAGCAGTTGAAATAAAGACGTTAATGTTAGATGAATAACTGATAATTTATTAGACAAAAAATAAAAAATAAACATACATCAGTTATGAACACAAGAGCGTGGGGACAAATATTATGTAAAGGTGAACGATTTCAAGCTATAAGAATAAATTGAGCGTAAACTTGAATGAAATCAGCATGAAACGATGTGTTGAGTGTTGACGCTATATAGATATTAGACACACGATGTCAAATCGAATATTATTACACAAGTAAAAAATATAATAATAGCAACAATCCGTCCGTTCCCATCGGTGCATACATACATACATACATACATACATACATACATACATACATACATACATACATACATACCTACATACATGCATACATAAATGCATATCTGCATGCACATTTAAGCAAATTTATACTGTCAATTTATGGGGCTTTGAATTTTAAAATAGCAATTTCAAGTGTAAAATATTAACACATGTGTAAAATAAATGCAAGGAGGTTGTACAGGCATGAACATCTGAGTCACTTACCTCTCAATACATTCAAAATTCTTTATATTTTATTCGACTTCCAGAAATATTTGGCTTAATTGTGATAAGAAGATTATTTTTCTAAAACATTGTCTGGAAATTCTACACCTGAGTGACCTGCAGTTACACAGGAACAACTGCAGAATCACTTAGCAACACATTTGTCTTTGTAGCAATTATATGCGATTAGATTCATGCAAACGGATACTGATAGCGCTGAAATATGACAGCCTTCATGTTCTAGAGTCCAGTGATTGGGTCTCTCGTAAAGGCAAACTAATATATGTTTTCTGCTCATTTCTGAAACCTCATCTTCAGAGAAATTAGACTGTAGAGTACAATGGAACCCAAACATTAGTGGGAGATAAAAGACAATGTATTGATTTCTAAAGACATCTTTGTTTTGGTGACAGAAAAGAAGACATTACAGATATATGCAGCAGCAACATGTAAGGTTATATTTCCATCTTATGATATTTGTATCAATTTATTCAATAGTTCGTTTGAATTTGATAGCTAGGTTTGTATAAAGTGATTTACAGAAATACAATTGAAATTAATCAGGTTAACAAAAATTAGTGGACTACTTTCTTTAAAATGAAGCTGAATATTTTATATTACATTTTCCAAGTCATATTAGTTTGGCATTTTTAAACATAACTATAAACAGTATATTTTTTTAGTAATATCAATTATGCATGCAATATATACTGACTATACCTGGGCTGGATATTTTGCTTAAAATCAATACTGCACTAACAGTAAAAGTGCAAAGCAATGACTTAGTATACAACTCGAGGAAAATGGCAATATAACTTGATACAAATGACAAAAAATATACATTTAGGTTATCGGTTACATATACCTTCTGGACATGTTACAATAGGTACAATATTTATGAAAAAGATTTTAGCAAAGAGATAGTGGAGACTGAAATAAGAAATTATTTAAAATAAAGTTAGCAGTTTTGTGACATGTCCCATAAATGGCCATTGTTTTGTGACACAAAACTCTGTAAAACGGCTATTATGAATATGACACAATGCAAATTAGATTCTGAAGATTCCTATGATTTACATTCCTTTGGACGGTTTGATTCTTTCAAGACATCACTGTGTTGAGCAATATTTAAATAAAAATTAATTCTTTACTGATCAAATTAAAAAAACCAGGACATAATTATTTATTTATTTTTTTACATTTTGGCATGACAGCAGTTTGATACTTGGTTTAGCTTACTTTTTTTGCAAAGATTGCATCTGACTATGATAACCACTACTTTCAACAGCAATGTACATTATTCAGTTTAAATTGCCACAATCCACAGCTATCACTCCACTCATTCATAGAGGGCTTATCATGGTCTTGAGAATGACAAACTTTATGTACAAATGCCATATTTCTTGTACCCATATGTTAGTTTAAAATAAAGTCAATAACTAGTCGCTTTTAACATGAATAACTGTTCGTACCAGCAAATATTC
Source organism: Sinohyriopsis cumingii (assembly GCA_028554795.2). Taxonomy (NCBI): domain Eukaryota; kingdom Metazoa; phylum Mollusca; class Bivalvia; order Unionida; family Unionidae; genus Sinohyriopsis; species Sinohyriopsis cumingii. The sequence continues at coordinate 99,256,634 of CM068830.1, forward strand.
AATGCTTTGTACATGTATTCATGAATTATCTTAACTATATTTAAGCATGTGACATGTTTTAAGTGTTATCATACAAGCTACATGCTTCTATGCATTAAAATGTACTGATATGATTGTTTGTGTTTTATTATTTTGGTACCAAATTCAATGGAAAACTTTTATGGACATACCTTAAAGGTAAATGACAGTAAGACATTGTTTACATGTTGTTCATTTGACACGCATGCATACAATCATGTAAGTGCAGAAAAGGTTTTATAGTAATTGACTGCAAAATGTCAGGTTATCATTGAAGAAGTTTGTTTTGTTTTTGTTTAATATAGTGATAGCAGAGGCATAATCAGCTGTTTTTAAAATATTAAATTGAAATATATATACATTCTATGAAAATATAATTTTACTACAAGGGGTTTGATTTACAGTATTGTATACACATCTAGTAATCTTGTTCAACTGAGTGTGGAGATCTACATTTTAGTAATATTATTGAGAGCCAGATAAAGTCTGACAAATTTGTATCTGCTATGTAGTAATATAATTACATTACAACTAGTTCATTTAATTTGCCATATAAACCATGTTATTAAAAACAAATATAGACTTGTATGAATAGATTTATTTAATGCATTCCATCTGAGAAAAATAAAAAGACACGAGTATATCACCTATTTCTCAATTCAAATCTATTCATGAAAACAAGAATCAGATATACCACCAAGTCACTACAATGTGCGTATGTGCGAAAGCTTGCCAGTAGCTTCTCGTGGTTGGTGTATTCTATCAGGGGTTATCCAAGGTTCTTCCTCCACCATTCATACTGTCCGCCATGTATAGCCTACCTTGTGTTGAAAAATGGCGTTTAACTCTACAATAACAACATCAGCTACTACTTAAATGAAACGTATGCTCTCTATATAAAGGGGTTACACATGAGCTAGAATCCGAATGAAACACCGCACAGGATTATGATGATTTCCAATCTATGCTAGGCTGATCCAAGCATAAAAGTGTATTTTTGTCTGATCTCAGCTTATCTATGCCAAGAAGATTCCAGCATCAAGAATGTAATCTGATTATAGCTTAAATGCATTATAATCACCTGAGCTGCCCCAACTAGGCAATATAGTAATATTATCACATTCACATGCATATGGTTGTATTTTTCACTTTAGAAAACCAGTGCAATATGTATTCATCGTACTTCTTAACAGACCTTTATCATGACTTCTGATTGTATTGAAAATTTACTGGGAGCAAAGTGCACACAGAATATCAAAATCTTGTTTGCACTATCACTTGATAATTTGATCACAATATTGAAATTACAAATTTTATTTGTAACATAATTACCTATTGAATTGAGCGGTGGTCCCACACACGTTTCACACTGATCGACCTAGCTACATAAACATATCTATGATCCAATTTTGAGTTGAAAATCCTGTTGTTTTAATTGATTTGTATATACAAATTGTATATTCACAGTATTTGTTATTAAATTTAAATCACGTTTTGCTCAGAGTTGAATTGAGAAATATGTTATTATTTTTTGTCTGTCTTCATTAATCTTATCAATAAAAGTGGACTTCAGCTTGTGATCTGTTGGTATCTGCATATTTGCACAAGCTATACTCAGTACACAATTCAGACACTGTTTTGAAATTGCTTTAGCCCTTTTAAATACTGGTACTGTTCTTTGAAGGCTGAAATGGTTTTATATGTCTCTGAAGGTTCCACTTAATATTTCAGCGTAAATTTAACTTTTTTAAATGATTTTTATTATGGTAAGTGAATTTCCAGTGGTTGTGTTGAGGCTTGAGGGTTACATAACTATTCACAATAAGCCTGCTTGACCTGGACTACACATTTTAGCACAAAAAATGCGAGAAAAAGAATAAATCATTGTCCTTTAGTGTACAATTGAAAATTCCATCCTTGGGATTACACATTTGCATTCAACACTCAGCATATTCTTGTGCATGACTTAAAATTGTAAGATTCGAATTAAAGGTTTCCTATTTTACACAAAGGCGTATGTTGGGTTCTGTCATCACTGCATTGAGCATGGAGATCAGCAATGTTGATTTTGTTAAGGTGGTCACAGTTGATAATCAGTAGAGTAATACTTCCATATGTGTGTGACATAATAGGTGATTATGTTATAAAAGCAACTTTTTATACCGATTTTGATATATTGTATGTTAACATTACATCCTTTTCAGTTAGCTGTTTGGGATCAGTTAAATACATATCAGAGTAAATAAAATTAAATATTAATGAACGTCAATATTTAAACTGTTTGCTGTTTATATGCCATTATTTAGATTGTGGTTATCTAGCACGTGATAATCCAGATAAATCCATTAACGCTTAATATGTGACTGCATTTTCTCACCGTCGGTAAAAGCGTGATTGAGCCTAACACTTGAAATCTATATAATTCTTATTCAATATGCAGACCTTCCATTTAATGTTATATTCATTTAAATGTATACTCTTCAATACAATTTCAATTCGTGTTACTTTGAGTACGACCGATAACACAATAACTTCGATTTTCCAGCCCTCTGACAGCCAGAAATATCACAACATCATCAGGGTGAAGGGAAGAGGATGGAAACTATTATCGTAGGAATTTGCTAGTAATAACCCTATTTTCGGTGTATCAAAATGTTAGTGAACGTTGATTTCTTACTCTCTCCAGGACTGCGTTATAATTGTACCAGCATAATTTATGAAACTTTAACACGCATTGTATGTTAATTTCTTATTCTTCCGTATCAAACGTGTAATTCTTAAGGATAAATCAATTCCTCAGGCTTTTCCTGGATTATATAGCAAAGGTAAATGTTATAAATGATACAAATGGCAAAGTATATTACACGATACCAGTTTTAAAACAAAACTAAGAATTGACGCAATTGCAACTAATGCATTTGATAGCTACACACCTATCTGATATTTTCGGCAGAATATTTCTAGCATTATCTGGTCTTCTGCATTGCAATATAGGTACTCTTTGTCACTATAAACTGAATAACCATGCTTCACATATTCGCTGCATTCAGAGCCATTATAGTGATTTCAATAATTTTGATATAGTTATATCACTTAAGTCTCTGGACGATGCACGAATATTGGTCTTTGTTCTAGCTTACGTTCTCTTGAAGGAAACTAAAATTAGTTTGCGTTCTTCTATAATATTGAAAATATTGTATTAACTGAAACCATGGTTCAAGTTCCTAACGTTTCATGTTTTGTTCTGTGATTTAATAAATTAGTAATCAATATTATAGCACATAGACTAAACATATTTTACATGAATTATTATTTATACATTCTTTATTCAAACCTGCCTTTTAATATAAATGCATTACTGTTCCATTATATTTTTGAGATGTATGTGTTGAAATGTGTAATTTGCTCAGTTATTACTCGTTTAACTCATTTTTCCTAAAAAAATGGTTTATTGTATTCCACTTGTATTCGATAATGATGTTGTAAAATCATCCATTAAATACACTGGATTTTGAATGTTTTCTCTACAAACTTTGTATGACAATGTCATATATGTCATACATTTTTAAAACCTTAATTTCATGCTGCATCCTTATAGCAAGAGATGCCAAGAATTTAGTGTTAGGGAATACAATGATTTAATTTGTGTTACAAAAGTATTAACTTCGTTATCACACAGACACACATGCACATACACACACCGATATACATAAATATATAGATAAATGAATAGATGAAAAAATAAATATCTATATATCTATCTATCTATCTATCTATATATATATATATATATATATATATATATATATATATATATATATATATATATATATATATATATATATATATATATATATATATATAGATAGATAGATAGATAGATAGATAGATAGATAGATAGATAGATAGATAGATAGATACAGAGATAGATAGATAGATAGATAAATAGATAGATACAGAGATAGATAGATAGATAGATACAGAGATAGATAGATAGATAGATAGATAGATAGATATATAGATGTATCTCTCACAAATGTTAGAAAATCGTATAGAATGGATATCTGAATTTTCAAGAAACTTTTATGTAACTGCGTTTATTTATTAGTCTCATTTCTAATGAAATGCACTGAAAGGTTTGCCTTTGAGTCAACACTATTTTGAGACACACTTATTATAGATTTGTTATTCTCCATCATCAGCTTAAATAATCAGCTAACAGCATTTTATCTGCAACATTTTCACGAGCATTCGTTATTAATAAATGTTTCCTCCTTTTACATTTTTGCACTTTTGTTCCAATTGTACCACCTTGGTTCTTGATTCAAGTACTCAGTGCAAACATAACTCCCTTAGGCTTCAATGATTGCTTCTGTATGCTAGAAATGAACAATTTCCGACTTCAGTATTACTAGTTTACTTGCTTTGTGATTCATATATGCACTAGATTACAATTTTACATAAAGACCTTCTCAAGCATTTGTTTGAAATCAGAGAAACAAATACAAATATCGAATGCACCTGTATCATTTATGACTTACGTTCGTTGACACGGAACTGTATAAATCCATTTGTTTTAAAATTAAATATATGTACTCTGGTTTCGCTTTTTTGTGAACAACGACACCCGAGGGTGATTTATGTATATTGTATAATATTTTGAAACAGTGAGCTCAGTTCATCCTATGCCGCGTGGTCTAAGTGGGAGGACCCGATAAGTTCAAGACGATGTACGACAGCTTTGTCTGTGTATAAATGCCTCACCGTAAGACCAAAACTTCACATTACGGAACGTTTTGACAGTAAGAAGTCTACTTAAAGGACATGCACATCTTCAGCTGCAGATGTATGTGAGTCATTTATTAATATTTTGTGTACGAGTCATAAATATTGTATTAGCACGTTTATTTTGCATATGTTCTATGTAGCTTCGGGTTACGTAGTATAATGCAAATTTGTTTTAGTATTGTTTGTGACTTAGCAATATATTTATATTAGCAATATAAAGTTGCATTTTTAAAAAACGCTTAGTAACTTATGATTCTTATCTGGCACGGGTAAATTTACTTCTGAACCTGTGTATTGTTTTCAAACTATTGTGTCGGTAATGTAATCTGTATAACTTATTAGATATAAGGTCATTTCGTGTTGTTGTATTTGCCCGTGTCATGCATAGTCCACGGTGTTAGGCTTACTTTTAGCTGATTGGAGTCGCAGCTGTAGAGATGATTTGAGTCTACGTGGTACCAGTTGTAGGGCTAATCATAGAAGTTTACCACAGCATCTGTAGAGTTGAACCATAGCAGCCGTAGAGCTGAGCTAACAGTGTTGCTGATCGAGTAGTAGGTGATTGGGCGCTGCTGACCGATGGATTTTAGTCTATTGCTTGATGAACCAAGGAACTGAATGGTGGCCAGTGACTACCTGGAATACTGACTGCTAGAATGACCATATTAACTGGTAGCCAAATGTGCTGGTGACGGAGTATGTAACTCCATTTATGTAATCTTTATTACTCATGTTATGGATTCATGTGTTGAAATATTTATTCTGCATCATTAACAACATTTTGCCCCAACATTTTATCTAGATCAAAACTAGCTCCACAACAGTATTGCAAACTGTAGGTATTAATCATTTGCATAACTGAGACGATCTTCGTTTTCTAAGAATGTTATTCTTGTGGTGAAAAATGGCTTAAATAATTGACGCATCCAAGAATATCAAAACCACACAGTCACTTTTCCAACCATGTTGCAAAGCCATATGAAATATAAATATAAGGTTATTTCATTGCTCTAAAAAGACATGTATACAACTGTGAAAAATACATTTGTCAGATTTATATTATGTTGCTCTCGTCTGCCTCAAATATGTTATATATTAGCACTAGTATGTTTCATGTTTGAACCACCATAACAATATGAGCGTGAACAATCTAATTACAAGAACGAGAACGCTATTCATCTTTATCAGATAATATTCGTTATATAGTAGGTTTATTGAATTGGTTTGTTAGGAATATAAAGGCCGGTATGTAGGTTGTCAGTCAGTGAGTGAGTCAACAACACACACGTTGGCATATGCATGTTTAGACGTGTGGCATTGTATTGCTAAGTTTCTGCATTGTGGAATTGCTTCCTCAGTGCACAGTCTAGAAGTTTTTGTTATGCTTTGTAGTTTTAAATCCAACAAACCTTTACTTAAGTAGATTGCAACTTTCAACGTCATGGATCTCCTGTAGTTAGCTTGCGCATCAGATATCAACCACTCAGTTAGATCGTATTTCCTGTATGATGATATCGTTTTCCCTGGCGCTTCGGATACGAATTATACGATCAATCCGAATGACCTCGTATGCCATAGCATTGAAAAATTATCGACATTAGTGGTATACTAATACTACCGCTTAAACTGAAGAAAAATTACGTACGTCTGGTTGACCCGGTCAGATGATTGATTTGCAAAATTCATTCATATACCTGTCTTTATGATAGCGATAGGATGGAAAGCTGTCATCACACAGCGTGAGTCTCATAAAATGATGTTTCTAAATTAGGTTGATCTAGCCATTTTATGACATATGCATATCATGAAAGCAACAAGGGAAATAGTTATGGCTTTGCCATTAGATTTTAAAAGCAAGTAACAAAACAAATAACGAATTTTACAGGGTGTTCTTACGCAGAGTACTATTTTACATAGTTAAGCAGATACTGCCAAAATGGACTTCATGAAATTAACTCTGTCAGATATTTGCTTAGATAAAGTTCGTCTAAATAAAAGGAGTTTAGTATCTTAAAGTAAGAAACTTAACATTTCAATCTATATGTTTAATTTAAAATAAGAATGAATATTAATCTACATTATATAGGTCATTAAATATTTATTCCATACACATGCTGGCTCAAATATTTTCTCTGAATTATTTCATAGAATTAAAACTAATTTATTAAAGTCATAAAGGGAATGTCGTATTCATATTATCGCACTGCACATAAGGATAAATAAAGAAATTATCTACGAAGCAAACTATATCCATGGGCTACAAGGATATACAAGTAATAATGGGCAGACGTTGAGGTTTTATATAAAAAGTCTGCCACAAAAGAGATTCAAGGACTCGTTAAATCGAAATAAGCATTTATATTTAACATTTATATCACTTTATAAAGAACCTGCAATGAGTAAGTATAATGGAAATACTTTAATTCAGGAAATAAAACCTGCAATCTGTGAATGAAAATTCCCAATTTCACTTTTCATATATAAACTTTTTATGTAAGAACAATTTTCAAAACAATGTGATGGCAAAAATCTCTAAATGGATCTTAGGGAAGTAATTATTGTACGTTCATGTCGTATTTATATACTTAAAACATGAGAAAAATAGTATTAAAAAAAAAATTCTTCAGGTACAAAAATATGTATCGCAGACAAAAGATGGTTCAGGCAGCTTTATGTTCTAATTGTAAATGATTATAATACATTACCTAACAGAAAGGAAAACGTAATGTTATCAAAAACTGTTTCAAGAAACAAGAAAGTAACATTTGAAGAAACATATGATTATGCTGTATCCCTTGGTAATGGGGATATAATTATAAATTATGGTAGTCAAGTAAATGATATGTAAATCATGACAAGATAAGATTAGCTGGTGTTATATACGACATAGTTTGATGTAATGAATAATATATTGAATAATTGTATAACATAATATTGAGCATATTTTAATACAACTAAACTAGCCAAAAATGAAACATACTATATGCAGAATGAATAACTATAGTTTCAAAGGTCACCTTAACTAGTAGCATTTATACCCGACTACAAATAGGCTCAGACACTTTTTGGAAACGTGATTTTAGAATGAGTAGGAACTTGAGTTATCAGTAAATAAATCGCTAACTCTGTTTCAGAAACTATTTGATCAATATGTAGATGGACGATTCCTATATATGTGTTCATGAAGAGCAATTTTAAAAACAATTACCAATATTTACATAAAATTATTTGTTGAATGGAAGCTATTTCAAAATGATTTATTTATATATTGATGCCTCTGGACAAATATCAAATATGTCGATGTATGTCAACGAATGCTTATATTGTTATGCTATATGAGCCGACATTTGTAGCAAAAGAAATTTGAAATATCGAAGCGAAATGAAGATTGTATAACTTTCTCAAAATAGAAACAAAAACAAAACAATAAATCAAACTGCAAGCATTTAGCTAATTACAATTCCTATCTTCTAAAACGTAATACTTTATATGATTCCCATGTTTTTTTGGAATCTTGTCCAGCACATGCAAATGATGAAGTCCGGTTTGTTTTGAGAGTTTAATCATTAGAGAAAGACACGCGTTTGGATTAGCATATAACAGAAAATTATGTTTGTATAGATATTGGTACATTAGTTATTATAAACAAACAGGAAATGATATTCGTACACAATTATAGTTGAATTAATGGTGTATATATAATGCATATATAATGTTTTAGAAGCCGTCATATACGCCTCAGGTAAAGGTGATATATTCAAATTCTACTTACGAGTCAGGCAACTGTCTGTACTGTCATATTCCTTAAAACGTCTTCGAAGTAAGTTAATTATTTTCTTGAGAAATGTATATACAGATAAGAAAAGATGAACTTTATACAGAACGAAATATTAACTGGAAAGGCACCGTATTATTTTAATAGCATAGAGACATGAGACTAAGAATGCAGACACAGGTAGTATGACTTTGCACTAATAAATGACCCTAAAAATCTCCACGAAAATGTTTCTAAAATAATTATGGTTCGTTAAACAAAGCTTGCTACTATGGTTTATTCTACTTTACAAACATTTATGACGCGCTTGATTTCGTTAATAGTCGTAAATGTTGCTCTCAAAGAAACACTTCACCTAAAGGCTAGATATTTTTGAGGATGCAATACATGAGAAAAGTTAACAATGGACTATTGGAAACACATGCTTTTTCGTGTGCGTTAAGGTCTGGGTCAGCATGATATATTCCACTACTTCATGTAATTTTGCCCACAAGTAGTACCTATCCTAATAAAATTGATAAACACATTAACATTAATATTATGTTCAGAAATGAAGAGAAATATTGTAGTTAGAACACATCCAAATAGGACGGGCGTTGTACATTACTTTTCTTTCAAAAGTAAATCAGTTCTAAACGTACTGTAGATTGTACCGTTTCATCTCTAATGCATGCCAAGTGATCTTCTTTTAAAGATTATCCTACTCTAGGAAATTTTCGAGGATGACATAATTTAGAATTCACAAGAAAGTGAATCCTTTGCACTTATCAGGATTTTACTAAATTTTCATAACACTTTGCGCTGTATTTTCTCGAATAAATTGATTGTGGGGATCTTGGTGGAACAGTGGAAATGCTAACTTCGTAGCTTTGTGGTCACTCTATTAATCTTTATATCAGTAGTTTTAATTATAAAGCCACCCATAAACAATTGATAGTTATTTACGTAATAATCCTCATAGAAATGAAACAATACAAGGAGGAGATCCAGCGTTGCAGGTTGATTCTAAACCAAAAAAAAAAAAAAAAAAAAAAACGTCGTAAATGTAAGGTCCTGTGTAATTGCATGTTGAATTTAAACCTAGAATCAAGCTTTAAAAGTTATAAAATCCCCAGGTTCGTATTCCTATCAATAATGGTCGTTCACTTTACAAATATGACAGGGGATAATACTAAACACAAGATACAAAATCTTGCACTTTTAAAGATCTACATATTTAAAATACTACATTACATCGCTTCTATCATCTACTCGCCTCACTCCTACATGATGAGGACAGGCAACACATGAAAAGAGACAAGATACGGACAAACGAATCCTTTATTTATATATGTTGTATTTCAAAAAATCACATTTACTCATATGAACTGCAATTAGGTGACGTTGCTGACTTTCGGCTTTGGTAAATAGCAATGTTATATTTTCGAAAGAATCTATCGATGCAGTACTACTAATTTATATTTTGATGGACAAAAATTTATTTCTTAATGCATACTTCATGTGACTGAAATATTGATATGATTGATAATAGTCTCATACGCAAACAACTATGTAAGGTAACTCGAACCAAAAGCTTCTGGTTATAAACGTCTCAATCGGGTGCGTCGTAGAAAGTGAACGTAAAATATCTAAAAGGTTAAGTATCAAAGCACTTTTTGTTTTAATCTATTACAGCCTGGAGGCCTCAACTATCTAATAAGAAATACCAAATACAACAAGTATTAAGTAATTTTAAATATAAATTTATATCCCGAAATACAAAGTGAAACAATTAAAAATAACATAAACTATGACATGAATTCCTAAACATTCTAAATGTTCTTTTGTCATTTCAAAATATTGTAAATATAAAATGGTACTATCACTACTACTTCTACTAATCCTAATACTAATAGCAATAATAATAATAATAATAATAATAATAATAATAATAATAATAATAATAATACAAATCATAATAATATAATCTTTCTTCCGTGAGTGTGACACATTTAGTGCAGAGACTAATCTCCTTTGTGACCCTCAATTATTTACATGTTTAGATGCAAATATACACTATGCAGCTGGGACGACAAATGTTATGGATTATTTAATGGAGTATGGATTCAACAAAAAGTGCGATGCTTACACAAACAAACAAGACTGAAATAATGTTTGTTCACACGCATATATACTACCAGAACATTTATGAATACTGTAAGCTATAGGTCTCTCAACCACCAGACGCCTGTTTGTAAGACGACCAAAAACTTGTGCTGTTCTTTATTGCAAACCATGCTCGGGGAAAGGATAGAAAATCTAAACCTTGTTGCATTTCTAAACTATTTAATCTATACGTCTTTCTTTTTCTTCTGGTTTAGTGTGATTACTGCTCATGCTATTACTTCTACTTGATAAATATTTTTCAATTCTTCGTAAATTGTATTCACTATGACCCATCGATAGTGAACTGTGCAAGATTAAGATTAACACAAAGTCTATTCCGTTTTGTGATAAATACATCGTTTTCAATCTCGCTTGTTGTGTTAAATTTGAGTAGCATGTGCAAGTGATCCATTTATATACCTGACATAGATATCCAGACGTAATGTGAAAAATATCTTATCGTGACACACTTTAGCAGCCGCTACTAAAGACTACAGAGCTAAGTCAATCGTTTTACTTACAAGAGATTGAGCAGTTTGTTTTGTATAATACTTATTTCGTTGTGGTGAAAACCCGGAAAATATAATAACATCAATGTCATGACCTGTCCAGCTGTAACGTAGCAGATGAGTTGATAAAGGATATTAGTAAAGAGGCAGACGCTGACAGATAAACGTCCACAGGTTGATATGTGGTCTTCAAAGACAGCCTGTCAATAGCTATACTGTGTTAATTATGAAGGTTTGACAATGCCACAAGTCAATATTGCAGCCTCCATGGGAATTTGAAGGTAGATATTAATGAATTAAAAAGGATTCAGTTAATGTTCATAGTCAGTCGCGTTATTATATCGGAGTGGGAATTGAGCTCCATCTTGTATAAATACGCCGTTGTGATCCTGCTGTACTTTCTGAATGAGGTGTGTATGCTTCTATTAAATGGGCTATGTTGCACCATTGTGATACAAGTAATGTAATTAATCGTTTGCATGACAAATCGAGTCTTATTTAATATTCGTCATGGACAAAATGTAAATCCTATTTTGTTCTGCAATAAACAACTAAATGACTGAATAAACACCTCGACTAGTAATACCATAATAACCTTGAAAATCTCTCTTCATACATGATATCTACGAAGAACCTCTATAAACAGCATAGAACATCCCCCTCCTTTCAGAACATTTTGAAGAAAAAAATAATCTCAAGAAAGGCAAATGCAACAAGAAACCAGCGATGTAAAGCAAGCAGGACCGTTCCGAGCTTTCCTTCCCACTAATGACAGCCAACCATTCAAATGTAGGGACCTTTATGGACCCACAGATTGAGGTCAAACTATCAGGGTTCCTTGAATCCATAAAAGCCTGGGGGAGGTGGCACCATCCTCTTCCCCAGGAACAACTAGCAGGCTGCAGTGCAGTCAGAAAAAAGTGGCACATGCACAATTGTGCGAACGCTACTATAATTAAACTCAACAACAACAACGACTGAATATGACTAATCTGGCAGATGACTATGGCATTGCTAGACAATTTATTAAAATAAAAGATACATACTTTTAATCTTGTTACCGACATATGAATCTGCCAGTAAAATTACATCTGTATTAAGTAGTCCTTTCAAAGGTTTTGGTTGTACTTTCTTTAATGAAGGGCCTTATTCATTATTATAGTTGATGCAGTATTACAAAACCACATGTTTATTTGTTCTTATATATAATTAAAAGTAGTACGACTGACTTAGAATTGAACCTACCCACCTTATTCAAAATGCTGTAGATAGAGAATTTAGGGAAGGAATCAGAAAAAGTGTTTGTTTCCCTCATTTTCATACAAAACTAAGCAACGAAACCATCCTACCATGTATTCATTAACTGATGCTTAGATAAAACAGAATAGACAATCTGTCGATATTACTATTGACAAAAACCAATTTTGAGCAATTATAAGGTCAGATATATTCTCAAACACGAATTGTACACCCACTTCATGAAAATTATAATTATATTATAGTATATAAGGATATCTAGGGAATATACTATATGTGAGTGTGTATGTGTGTGTGTGTGTGTTTAGTAAAGATTAAACGTTTGAGTTATCTGAAAATGTGTCCTTGCATGTATTGTTTTGAAACACTTCTGTCAATTTCAAATGTATTAATCCACGTTGCGGAACAGATGAGTATCGGATGTTGAAATATAAAGTTAAGGACTCAAATACGTTAATCTGAATTTTGGAAACATCATTCATGTTTGGTTGCGTTTACCTAAAGGTAAATGGTTAAATTTTGTATTTTCCTCACTTCCTTACTTTATCTTCATAAAATCACAAAGTATCAAACAAATACATATTTAAAGTATTCTTGTTATGACTCATGCTAGTTATACTTGATGTTCATATTTAACATTTCTTCTGTCAGACACATGTTCGAGTTGGGACAGAGTCGAGGAACAATTTGAGGTACAACCACGTGTACATAGGCTCTATTTCGATATCATACTGATTAAGAGTTCATGACGCACATATTATTCTTTGTTAACTGTAGACACATCATATTCATATGATTGTCTTAAATGTAGCATACATATCCAAACATGGGTAACACTTTGTTTAAAAATATAATCCATTTCTTACTTCATCATATGAACGAGTGAATGTATACGCATGATGGACAACCACGTTTCTACTGAGATGAAGTAATATCTTGTAATTTTAGCACAAATTGTGGGACACGTAACGCATATGTATTTCCATTTTGTCACAAAACATATCACCTATAATTATATTTTGGCTCTCACATTAGCATAATATTAGTATTTAACAATAGTTCGGTATATCATAAATAAGCCAGTAATATAGAAAATCCATTATTGGTAACAAAAGATAGCTATCATATATTCACCAAATATAAAATGAAACAAAACCACTAGTTCTGCTTTTTACGATACTCTTTAGAACTGAAATCCTACTATATAGAGTACATGATATAAAGACGAATCTACTTATCTACTATCACTTAGCCTTATCGACTATCACTTTGGCTAAGGATTAATAGAGCTACACCTTATAAAGTTTATTAATTTAACTTTATCGCACTTATGAACACATATAATCGTGTGGAGGACTTCAATGCTGTCATATAATTAATAATGTTAAATATTTTGCAAAAAGATTCTGGACACGCAAATTACTTAAATCTTTAATAAATTCTACCTCAGTAAGCAAACATGTATGACTAAATACATGACCAGTCAGAAAGATGATAAGGATTATGTTGTCCTCTGCTTTATGAAATAATTAACTATATGTCGCTAAAGGTAAACAAACCAAGTCAGCTAGTTGCGGCATGGCTGATCAAAGTGTTCAGGACATGTATTAGATAATATAACAAACAACATGTCTTCTTGTAGATTGCAAGTGAACCATGATTCATGAAATTAAAATGTGTCATAGACGTTCAAGAATAACTTGACATCAGATGGTCTCAGATTTTGTATTAGATCGGTTGGAATTTATGTATCACACGACGAGTATATAATGATAAAACCAGTTTAGCAAGTGTCGTCTTATACATTGCTTTTGAAGACGATATCTCAATTAGCATAGATCCCATGATCAAAGAACTGTGGAAACATAAAAAGCTTTTCGTACATATTGTCTCAAAATGATAATGGCAAATGTTGGGAATAAACGAAATCACGTCATTTGCAATAAATATTTAGTGATATGAACATGGTAGTCTTTTATGATCAGTTTACCAATAACATTAAAGGTTTTAATAAATAAGATACGTCGGATTAAGATTGGTTAAAAGTGAATGATGATTTGACAGTAAAAGTGTTGTTACGATGTATTCAAATATTAGGTTACAAATTTCATCGGTTTAAATAGATAAGACAAGTCGGACTATGAAAAGTGAAACATCATTGATGAATAAGCAGTAAACGTATGGTTTTGTAGCATTCAATATATTATGGCATGATTTTATTCCACAGTCATCGGACATTGTCAATATCTTATTCATGTGTAGCTAACGTGATCATAAATAACAATATGACATTTTTAAAACTATATAATGTATTTATAATATTTTTCAGATTTATCTGATATGCAACATAGAAATTGGTGATCATGCTCAATCGACCTATTCTAAAGTCAATATTTCTTGCAGCAGTTACAATTGTCATTTTAGTTATATACAAAGATGTTGTATATATATATATATATATATATATATATATATATATATATATATATATATATATATATATCAGGAATAAAACTGAGTATTCCGAGAAATGATTCTTGAAGGTTATATTTACAAACTAATATAATGATTCCAGGGAAATACGCGCCGGTACCATATTGAGTTAAACGAAACCCTTAGGGGCCATTTATCATCAATACGAACAACGGAGAAAGAATAAAATACACCAACTACACAGCTTATCCACTGACTTTTAATATTAGCTTCCTAAACAATAACCCGAATATATCTAACGATGCGGACAATCTTACTTTTTTGATAATGGAACATACAGATATCCCCCATTTTGACCGACGGAAAGCACTAAGAGATACATGGGCTAACCCAAGACTTTTGAAAATCCATCAAACCCGGATCTTGTTTCTACAACGAAGAAGTAAAACCAATACTTTTCAAAAAGCTCTCGAGGTACAAAGTAACAAATTCAAAGAAATTGTACAAGGTGATTTTATTGATGATGATCATAATCTTACTCATAAAGGAATCATTGATTACCGATGGATTGTTAAATAATGTAAAAATGCTAGTTTATTTTCAAAATTGATGATGATGTTTTTGTTAATATCTTTATCTTTATTCACGAACTTTTGCCTAACTATCATTCGGAAGAAAGGATAATTGCTTGCCGATTACTTACAAACGAGACTATCGCTCGAGAAGTAAATTTTTCGGTAGATCCAGGTTACTTTCCTGGATATCAACACAGTCCAATACAATACTGCCCTGGTCCATTCGTTATGATACCTAGAAACATTCTACCAGAAATGTATGAAGCAGCAACATATGCACCATTATACTGGGTAGACGATTTATATTTATTTGGTGTTCTTCCAAATCAAATAAGTAACGTTTCTTTTCATTTTGTTGGAAACATTGATAACAGTGAAGAAACTGCTCTAAAATTTTCCTGGGAGAAAGACCATGCACTTATTTAGCGGCTTACGCTTGGACACAAAGGATAAAGTATACATATTGGGAAGCTACATTGTACATGCACAGTGATTTAGTACGAAAATATGCAATTAACATATGACAGAAATAGAAGGTTATATAAATTAGTCCATTATTTACAGAACACTAAAATAGTGTTATCCTTAACTGCAAAAATGTATATGTAACAATGTATGTTACAATAAAAGCATCAAATGTGCATGTATAATTATTTCCTAACACTGCATTAAGACTATAGGATAATGGTTGTTTACAAATGTATGTGTTAATTTTATTCAATTGTTTCTGAAAGCATTTATGATTAGATCTATTTGTTCTAGTTGTATAGAAAGTAAAGTCTCAATTGCATACTAATTATTTAAAGATTACCACTATTTAAAAGCATATTAAGTTTAAAATTCCTCTATTGGGTTGACATTGAAACATGAACATCAATGATCTGGGGTCTGCGGTCCATCATGTGGTCTAAAACTCTAGTCATTACTGATCAGTATCATTTCTCCTCTATCCGCATGGGTTCGAGTATAGAACTCAGCTAGCATTTCCATGTTAGAAAGCTTGCCATAAGCTTTCCATAATATATTGTTTTCCCTGGGTTTTCCTGAGCTTTTTCTCCGCCAGATATAAACGGTGCAATGCATAGTCTATCATGTGCAGATAAATGGCGTTAAGTCCACAACAATAACGTCACTGAAGGAGAGGCCTTTGGAGTGTCCGGTGATATTCCCGGGACTTAGCGGCACAGAGACTAATATCGGACACTTTCCAATGAGATTTTTTCGGATGTGGGAAAATCTAATGTACATAAGAATTAAAGGACTGTTGTTTTGGTTTTACTTTGACACATTTTATTTTACATGAGACGTTGATGTACCACGATTCCTGTTAAGTACACCTAAGTTAAGAAACGTATCAAATATAAACACTTGAAAATGGTCTAGTGTGTATTACCAAGTATTTTCAAACTTACAATTAGACTTTCACTTCTCTTATTTCATATAGTGTCAGTCCTAGTAATACACTGGATGTGTCAGATAAGGTTACTTCTGATCTGAATAATTTCCATTGTTATTGTACTAATGAAATGTTTTGCATTCTTATCCATCCTTTAACAAACAATAAAAATTAGACTTACCATAACGATATATAACATGATACGGTGTACAAATAATCGTATCGGTATATGTTGATATATGACGTCAATTTCCACCAAGCATTGAATGCTTGTTTATTGAACTGTCTCGCATGATTGTTGAAGATTTCTAAGTCTACATTCATACTTATGTGAAATTAACTGACAACTGCTTACGCTAAACAATTTCTTACCGAAGCGCGTAATATGTAAAATAATATATCTAATATATCCAACGCATGCGACTTTTTACAGACAAATGTTGAATAGAAGTTCGATTTACATTAGAATGCCTCACTTGCTAAATTAGACATTATGGGGGACAGACACATACATTAGATTGTTAGATTGTGCACTAATTAAAGGTTGAGTTAGAAGATGTGAATTATAAAGGCATATATAATATGTTAGGGACACATACACCCACTGTACGTAATTCGACATCAAAATTAAATACACTAATGTTCTTTTCTATAGTCTGACTATACCAATCCGTTTGTTTGTGCATCACTACCAAATTCAATAACATAATTTTTGTTTATGGTAAAAAGTACACAGAACTTGGTCAATTCCTTAATTGATTTATAATTTCTAACCTGAATGTGTCCGGAGTGACACTAACGCTGGCACTATCTGCGCCTTTTATTCTTAACGGGCTTTCCATAGTAACACGTCGCCAGGTTGCGTACACTATGGGTACGTTGACTTCCTTAGATAATATTGTGACGTAGTTTATCATATTCGGTAACTGCTGGATAATTCCGTAAATTACCATAATTTTAAGAATTTAGATTTATATCCTTTGCATATGCGTAAATAGAAATCAAACCTTTTGTTTAATTCAGGTGAAAGGCAAATTTGTGATTGTCATTCGTTTCCTTTGCTTGATTCGACATAGTAATGATACGAAGTAGAAGACATTATTTTCATTCTACATACACACATGTGTAGTGGTTCATACACCCCTTCGCTGAAAATGGACTTGTCTAGGAATTGTAAATGATTGGCGAACAGGTTGTCTCTTAACCTGTAAACTTCTGTTAGGAACGAAACGTTCTGACTATAACGGTATTATAGTCCAACATTACTGGTTTGAAATCATATATCAATAAATGAACTAAGTTATGTGCATCTTCTCTTTGTGATTTTCGTTCTTTAAATCAGTGGGAGGGGGGTTGCGAACGGGGATGGATATTCATCCTATAACTGTATCAAATATAGCATCAATGCATTGGCTGTCAATCCATCTTCCTTCGTACATATGATTATATGTAGTCCTGAATATTTGACACGTTTAAAAGTTTTAATAGTGCATAAGCAGAAGTGTGCTAGTTTACCTAACACTGTAGGGAATTAATTCCGAACAAAATACTAATGTACATTTCATGCGAAAACAAACCTGTAAAGTAATACTTCTTGAATACAAATCGTATAATTGATCCTTACTTGAGTTATCATGAAGATAGACCTAAATTTTATAATGAGTATTTAAAAGAGCGATACTATTTTAGATCGCGAATTATACAATGGAGATGTTACGAAAGAAGATGTAATTTATAAGTATATCCGTTATAAAGTTGAAGCGTAGAGAAACAGTGGTGAAAATAAATTGATTAATGAAATTGTATGCATGATTATAGTGTATTGCAGTCATATTTGTTTAACATTTGTATTATATTTTAGTACAATGCTTGTTCATGAAATTTACCGTAACTAATCTTTATCCATATTCTCAGTTCTAAAAAAATGAGGCTGAACATTACAGAACGATCACATGCATATAATGTAAACGTTCGTCAGCATGCTCAAACACAGACTTATTGAGAGAACAAATGGTCATCGGACTCGTATTGAAGTTCAGTCTGGTTTGGAGAAAATATGTTTAGCACGGATGAGTAGTCATTGTCTAAATTTAGGTAAGAACCTATGTCGCACTTTTTACTTAACCTTGTAAAAAAAATCTATATTTTGATCGATATATGTAAGAGATTAGAGAAAATACTTGTAATATATTACTTTCATTGTACAAAGTGTTAAAAGTTGCTAGATACAGTAATACTTTAAATGAGGTTTGTGTGTGTGTACCTGGAATGAATCAATGTATATTACCAGGTTTTTGTGGCTTGACTGAAGTATTTACTAGTGGTGACTTCACTAATGCAGTTGCATGGGTAGATTTAACTACATTCAAATTGCTACTTATTATTGATGCAGGTGTAAATCGAACTAACACATCATTTTACAAGAATACGTTTACGGTACTCTTAGCAATTCTTGTAATAACTGGCGCTTAAACTTTTGTACAAACTAGATAAAATAGATGATATTTGGAAAAGATACACTCATTATCGATTATGACAGATTGTATTCCTAATGTCTCGTAACTATAAACAATCAATAAATCCATTTGTATTGATGCACATATTTAATGAAATCAAACAGACTTTATGTTTGCTTAAATTCGTGACATGTCTCCCAAAGTAGTATATACAGCATATATGTATATTGCATTATTTTGAATACGTAAGTTGCGTTCTCTCCAACAGTGATATCGATAAAGAACACTTAAAAATATGTTTTTAAGGCAGCATTAGTGTGGACAAATATAAAACATGGCTTTATTTTGGTATCGAGAGGAGACATCATGTAAATGTAATGAATCTTCAAGCATCTGACCAAATTGAGTTATATGTAGTGATGACTAATCGAAAACTGTATAATATCAAACACTTTATTAGCAATACGATTATGAGATTATATAGGACGTATTTGTATCACTCGTGACGCAATGTGAAGCTTACCCATTTCGTTGTTTCTCAATAAAAAATGCATATATGCTTTTGCGGGTAGTTACCATGCCTTGTTTTGAAAGCAATAAATAAAATTTAGCAATTGGCTGGGCATCTCGATGGAAGTTGTATTGCCTAACTGACACATTATTGATACATTATCTCAGTCAATCATTTTATATTCCGTGAGTTTTTACATATTACAAAATCATAATTATCTATTTTGTAATGAATAGCATCAATAATGTACTAAGAACTTCGAGCATTGGGCTAAATCACTTCATTCAGTTGAATTTATTTCTTATATATTATGCTATGCTTTCAAAGATTATAAATATTATGATTATAATTATTATTATCATTATTATTATTATTATTATTATTATTCATAGTAGTAGTAGTAGCATTATTACTATTAATGTTAGTAATATATATATATATATATATATATATATATATATATATATATATATATATATATATATATATATATATATATATATATATATATATATATATATTCTAAGCACATCATGCACTGGGTTAATCCGCATTATGAAGAACAGCTAGAGTCACCCGACATATTTTTATTTATTGGCCCTGCGATGAAGCGCATCCCAAAACCTTGTGAAGAAGAGTGCCCCAAATGCATGCTAACTCAATCATACTCTGGCATCCATGATGCTGCAATGCTTTGATTCAAAACTGCCTTCACTAACAGCTGCAATCAATATTGCCCTCTCATCCAGGAACTTCTCATCATTTTTCAAATCTCCCAAAGTAAAATCTCGTTTAACAAATTGACACTTGACCCTAATGATTTAAAGAATTACCACTCTGTCTCTACCCTCTCATTCATTTAAAAATCTCAGAGAAAGTTATTCTATCCCAGCATGTATATCATTCGAATTACCATAACGAATTATGATAATTCAACTCATACCTGATTGACTCAGATAGTGCATGAGATCAATGTATTCTTGTCATTTTGAAGAATTTTAGACCAAGCCATTACAAGTTTCTAAAACAAAATGTTTATTCAAAATATTCTTGTCAGGTCAATGTTGTATGTGTACTATCCAAATTTGAACTTCATCTGAATGCCTACAATCCTTTTAGCAATGTACAGTCTGCATGTTGCTCTCACCATAGTAATGAAACTTCACCTCTGACAGTAGTTAATGACCTTATTTCTACTCCGGAAAATGGAACGATTAATGTGAGTCCACTTCTTGTTGACTTGTCTCTATGTTTTCTTTTTTTTACTCCACCATCGCATGCATGCATTTGGTATTCACAACACAGCATTACTATGGTTTATTTATAACTAGTCAGCAGTACACAATCTCATTCCATAAATGGAAAACAGTCCAGCCCAATTGATCTATGTTTTGGTATTCCACAAGGCTCTATTCCTCGGCCCTGTTCTTATTATTCAATACACACATCCGATCTCAAGCGTCATAAATCGACTTGTGTTTACGCACCATTTGCAAACTGATCACTCCCATATAAACTTACCTGCCCGAATAAAGTCGATGCTATTATGCAAGGCATACTGAGGTGCATTTCTGAGGTGAGGTCATGGAAGATATATCACAAGCTGCATACGAATGATTAAAAAACTGAAACCATCGTGATCACCATACAATACAATTTCCGTTTATATCCTTTACCGCAAACAATAAGCATCATCAATACCAACATTTAACAAAACCAGTAAGTATTAAACCTACATGACACTCTTTACAGTACGGTCTCATTCCACCAACATATGATGAGCATGTGCATGGCTGTATATCTGGTAATGAGATTCATCAGCTCTATTCAAAATTTTCTTTGAACTGATGCCACTAAACACTTTTGTTTTCTTTAGCACTTTCAATAATGGGCTATTCTAATCCATTTATATACGGTTCATCACAGCATATACTACAGAAACTTGAAAATGTTCAAAACATGGCTGTTAGGATCATCATTAAAAATACAAAAAACTGACACCACCTTCCTATGTAGCCTTCACTGGCTACACATTTAATCCAGAAACAAACTAAAAAAAATATTTTCCGTATGCTACATTTAATTTACTAGCTCTATTTCAATATACATCTCTGATATCGCCAATATGTACTCCACATCAAAAATGTTCACTCCACTTTTGCCATTTTTTGTTGGTGCTGTTATAGGGTTTGACACCATGTTTCAGCACAATATATGCTATGCCTGGCGGCCAATATATATGGTGGAGGAAGAACCCTGAAAATGCCGGAAAGAAACACCAACCCACGCTAACTTACCGGCAAGCTTTCTCACATACCAACATTGGCCAAACCCGAGAGTTTAGCCCATGCAGATAGACATGAGATGGCAGTGATTCGTTATGGTGAGTGCTTCAAGCCACTGCGCCTCTCTAGGCCTCCCTTCCGACACTTCTATTCTAATTGTTCCCCCTGCTAAAATTGAGTGATATGGATAACGTTTCATTGTATAGCAGGGCCAAGCTACGTGAAGTGAATTGTCCATAGATCCTAGACACAAATATAATGTGTTATCTTTCATAAATACTCTTGACACTCTTCTATTTTAACCAGAAGAACAGACTTGACAACTTAATTACATTTACTTTCCTAATCGTCGTCAGCAAGTTTTTGATTTGTAAATTTATGGTGGATCTTTTGTAGGCTGGTTGTCGTATATGTTTGTATGTGTTATCTAGTACTCTAGAGTTTACAAATATTATGCACTGTAACAAGTCCACATCATTGTTGCTTTTATTATTATTATTATTATTATTATTATTATTATTATTATTATTATTATTTATATTATTATCACTATTATTAGTATTATTGTTATTATTATTATTATTATTATTATTATTATTATTATTATTATTATTATTATTATACTTTCTTCTAGCATTCTAAGTATGCCTAATTCAGGAATTAAAGTACGAAATTATTGCGAGCTGTTAATATATCAACAGTAGCTGGCATCATACCTTTTAATACGATGACGTAAAGAACAGTTAAGTTGATAGATGTATGATGTACACTAAGTTGATGTACACTCCTCATTTTTAGCCTTGAAATGAAAACTAGAATTGAAAAGTAAAAACTGATAAAACAAATTCTGGTTGGGTTTAATGTGGGTATGCTAATATGTTAACATAATACTCAAACAAGAAGAACCTTAAAAAATCTACCCACACATAGATAAACAAAATACAGTATTTCACATGACATTTGACTTGATCATACAGGTCAAATAGTAAATGTCAAACAAATGAAATCAGAAGTAGGATATTGTAGAGTAATGTAAGATAATATAATTGCTATATCTGAAATCTAGTATTAGAAACATTACAATTAATCGCATGTAGGAAAGACAGATTCCCCTAAATACACTGCAGTTAAGGTTTAGACATATGTTTCGTACATGACATATTTTGTTCATACTATGTACCATACATTTTCACTTATGAGTCTAAATGTTTACTGCACATTTTCTAGGACTATTCAGTAGAACAGCCAGCATAGACCTTGATCTGCAGGTGCATTATGCTATGCACACCAATATCATTGTTGTTGGCTATTTACTTTACTTATTTGTGAGCGGATATAGTACCTCGATCCTTTGAAATCAATGACAACTTTCCCATCTATATTGGACTACTCTGGTGGCCTAGTGGTTAGAGTATCCACCTCATATGCAGGAGGTCCTGAGGCTGAACCCTGGCCAAATCATAACAAGAACTCATAACACTGATACATGCAGCTGCCTTTTTTTGGTGCTCAGTATTAAGAAGTTAGAGCTCGGATTGTTGACTATATGTCAGGATAATGTGACGAGGTAGGACATGATTTTACCTGCCTGCGGCATCATACCCGAGGATTATACATCACCATAAACTGTTCCACTGCAGACATCGAAGTGATATGACAGAAATATCATTAAGGCTACGATAAGGCAAAACCACACACTCACACACACACACACATGCACACACCATCTGTATTGTTTCTGCATAAAGAAAGCAACTGATTCAATCACCTGTCACTGTAGGAGTTACCGATAATCCAAATGCATCACCCTCATGCTTCTTGACCATGCATTCATCAAGCAAAATGCCATATTCATCTGTCACTGATGTATCTAAAGCATCATGATATTTTGCGATATCTTCTTGCAAAGAACATTCCAATTTGTCAATAGATTATGTGCCCAGAATATTAATACTTATGGAAATGTCATATTGACACACAAAATATATTTAGTTCATTATTATTCTCGGTATTATAACTGTTATACTAGGAATACCCCAATTCATCAATGTCAGAGTCTGACTAACTGGTCATTTCAGTGCTAGATAACTATTCATTTGATAACTTACTTCGAACAGCTTATCAATAATACATACAGTATTTAATAGCCATCAGTGTATTTGTATTGTTAGATACAAGTAGTTATAAGGCAAATAGACCTCACTGCATGAACCAGTTCTAACATACCTATGACTGTATATTCTCCAGACATAACTTGTCCACAATAACACTAGAATGTAACAGAGATCCCATTCACACAACAGTAGCGGCCATTTAGTCTGAATCTCATACACGTCCGATCTAAGTCAGGTTAGTTTTATAATTTATGTCGACACAAAATACCCGTTTGTGTTTAGTCATCTCAGGCAAAATCAATGTTCTTCCACTCTCTATATATGTTATTAACAGCTGTTAACTTTAATATTTTCACACAAGAATGTCTTCCTTCTGTTGGCAGAAATTAATAAACGAAACATGGTTACCAAGCCTATATTTTCTCATTTGTACAAACAAGCATTTGATATGATATGCTCATCCTTAAAACACTCAATTGTGTTGCATGGATTATGAATAAATGTATAGCATGTATGTATGTATGTATGTATGTATGTATGTATGTATGTATGTATGTATGTATGTATGTATGCATGTATGTGTGTGTATGTATGAATCTATGTATGTATGTATGCATGTATGTATGTATGTATGTATGTATGTACATATGCATGTATGTATGCATGTATGTATGTGTGCATGTATGTATGCATGTATGTATGTATGTATGTATGCATGTATGTATGTATGTATGTATGTATGTATGTATGTACGTACGTACGTACGCATATATGTGTGTGTATGTATGTATGTATGTATGTATGTATGTATGTATGTATATATGTATGTATGTATGTATGTATGTATGTATGTAAGTACGTATGTATGTATGTATGCATGCATGTATGTATGTATGTATGTATGTATGTATGTATGCATGTATGTATGTATGTAAGTACGTATGTATGTATGTATGCATGCATGTATGTATGTATGTATGTATGTATGTATGTATGTATGTATGTATGTATGTATGTATGCATGCATGCATGTATGTATGACTGACTGAGTGACTTCATTTTCTCTTCAGAAGAGATTCCATTCAGGTAATCTTTCGTTAATACAGAAAAGATAGAAGCATAGCTTGACAGTAATGGACTTACAGTAAACTACATATATAAATATATACATATAAATATATGTACATACATACACATACATACATATACATACATATGTATGCATGCACACATATACATACATATATTCATATACACACATGCATATATATATATATACACATACATATTTTCATATATATATATATATATATACATACATACATACATACATACATACATACATACATACATACATGCATACACACACATACATACATACTAACGCATATACACACACGCATGCACACATATACATATATACACACATATACACACTTGCATACATATAAATATGCATATATATACATGTATATACATATACATACATGTATATACATATATATACACATAAACATATATATATATATATATATATATATATATATATATATATATATATATATATATATATATATATATATATATATATATATATATATATATATAAGTATCAAGAAACGTAATATCAAAACATAAGTGAGAGAGGTCACTGCAAACGAGATATATAGGCAACGTATATTAAGAGAGGAAAATAAAGGAATTGGAATTATTTACATTCGACTGTAACGATGTAAACGGCTTATCATGTTCTCTCTCACTTAGAACACATGTAGATAATTTATAATATCGAAATTAAATGGGTCCATTTCCCTAATTTACTGAACAAGGATAGTATCACATATCGTTCTCAAGTTAATTTGTTTTTCTGTACATTGTGTCTATTCCATCAGCCACCACACACATCAATGCCTGCCAGCATTGATCATCCATAGAATAAAAGATGTCCACTCTCTTGCCCAAAAGGATATGAAGTAATTAGTCATTGTCCTGACATAAAACCCAGTGCTAGTCTAGAATGTCTATTGCATCTATTATTTTTTCAAACATAGGATTACGTTCGTCGTTTAGGGCTTGGCAGTAGAGTAACATATGCTTGGCTCTGTCTGTAGTCAATCTCTTGCAGAGTTTACAGTTATATTCATTCTCTGTTGAAATTGAACATATAGCTAAATAGGCAATATTAGCGAAAGTCCAAGTTTTATGAGGAAAACATTTACCAAGCGCCCAGACAGCAAGTGGTTGGCGATTAGCATGGATACTAGCATATTTTAAAAGTTCAGGTCTCAATTCAAGTTTAGATCTCCGCAATAATTCTTCGCAGCAGTGAACTGACGTTTTAATATTCCTCCTCCAGACAGGTTTCGGGACAGAATATAGGGTGTTCAAGTATAGGTGGAAAAAACCGCCAGGCTGGTATTTCAAAAGAACACGATATATATATTTAACAAAACCTGCGCTCTCGCTCTCGTGCATCAGGACGTCAAGAATTCTTCTGTTGAATATAATTTTCCTTGCTAGTGAACCATTAGCTCTGCATATTTTATTGAAGAAACCTATCTTGATTTTATCTACATATCCCTCAACTGACCACAGTCCAAGACTGCTAATGTTGTTTCTGTAGAAGAGCGCTGATCAAGCCCTATAATTTATTCTTGCAGCTTTTCTTTGACCTACTTCTAGATCATATACCTTTGACTGGCTCAAGTTGGACCATAATTCGCATCCATATGTCATTGCAGGTAGTACTATTTGTGACCATATTTTAGTACTATTAATTAGATTCATTCCATCCGTTCCAATACCAGTCCCAGCAAGGGAATAACATACTGATCTTCCTTTATCACAAGCATTTTTCACTGCATCAGCGTTAGAAAGATCTATGGATAGAGTACCCCAGGAATCATTTTATCTCCGAACATGATCATATATTTTTGTATGATTCTTTTTTGTTTGAGAAATGACAATCTTTTTTTTATCAGCATTATACCGGAGTCTCCACTTGGATGCATAGTCATGGAGGTTGCGAAGTAAAGCACACGTAAAACACAGGGGATAATTAAGGTACCAACTTCTATTCCAGATTTTATTTACTCCAGCAAGGATATTAGTTCATTTATCATGACTAAAGGCCATGCTGATAGCGTTCTTCCTTGTCCTACCCCTTGATTGACTGAGTATGGTTTCGAATGATGCCTGCTGAGCAGAACAAGGGCCCTAACTTCTCCAAAAGAATTTGTAATCAATCTCCCCAGTTTTCCTTTAACTCCGAGATAGAATAGCTTATAAAAGAGGCCATCATGTCATACCGCCATACCTTATTAAAGGCCTTCGCATTGTCCAGGAATGCAGCATACACTTTTGATTGACCTTCTCAATAATGGGCTATTCCAACTTTTATAATAAAGGCTGCAGTGATGCTACTGTTGTAATGTGTGAGGGAAATTGATAATTGCACTAAAAAGAATTAGCCTTTTCAACAATATTTTTTCAAATACTTTTTGAAAAACGGGAACGATTGAGATATCTCTATAATTATTCATATTTAGTCTGTATGTTTTCCCACCTTTAAAAATATGTATAACATTTACAGTTTTGAAGTTATCAGAATACGTTTCCAAGGAAATTATACTATTATACACTTTGCACAAAATATAACTAATCGATAGACAGGTACAAATTAAATGCTCTGCAAATATTTTATCATGTCCACATGATTTATTTTTCATCAGCTCTCGTACAGCCTCTTCAATGTCTTTCTGTAATATGGTTTCACACATATCCTTATCTGCTCCGTCATCAATATTTGAATCCACAATATTCTTCGTTTTGTTTCTAATTTCAGCTGCAAACGATTCTTTAAAATGAATATCTGGGACTTCAGTACCTAAAATTTTAAAATGCTGGCGCCACGCGTCACGATTCAAATCAGGGTCCCGTATTATTTCTCCTTCCACTTTTAGTTCAGAAATATCATGTCTCTGTCCCTTCTTATGAAGTCTTACTATTCTGTAGAGTTCCCCTACATCCAGTTCTGCAGCTTTTTCCAGCTCATTGAATTGTTCCTGTTTGTGTACTACGTGGCCGTTCTTCTTTTCTCCATAACGTTCGTTTTCTTCTCATCTCTTTATGTAGTTCAGCCACATTAATACATTTCCTGTAAGGTTTTAAGTGTGGCAGGAAGGTTTTCTTTGGAAGAATTTTATCAGCTGTATTGCATAAAACAGTCGCAACAGTAACTAGGGCGTTTTGTACATCTGAAATGTTGTGTCAAAATAGCTCCACTGAGTTTAAGTGCCCGTTGGTTTCACTTCTGTACCGCTCCTGCTGTTCTGACGAAGCTTTGCGCCCGTTGAATGTAACTGGATATCTGGAAAATGTTGATCCCAGGAGTTCGTCTGGAACTAACAACTCTGCTCGTGCAGATAAATGATCGGATAGATTGAGATGATGGTCATCATTATTGGCACTACGGACTATATCTATTTTGGAAGAGGTTATCAAAATGTAGTGAATCAAGGACGAGTGTTTACCGTCTGATGAGCAATATGTATATCCTGGTATTCCAGAAGGGAAAGTATCACATGTTGACATTAGATGCCTATTTTTAAGAAAGGATTGAGGTATGTAACCTTTACCATTTGTACTTTTTGGAATCATTTTTTTTTGTAGCTCCGCATTAAAGTCATCGCAGATAATCACAAAACCTTTCTGACTATATTCATCATAAAGGGATTCCACAGTTTCCATTATTTCTTTATGATCATTGAATGAGGCATTTGTGGAAGGAAACCACACACAGAACAAAAACAATTTGAATAACGCGGAGGCAAATTTCAACTGCAATAACTTTGTTGTTCCCGATATTATTCATAAGACGAACCGGTAATGATTTCCAATAGAAAATTGCAGTTCCCCCAAATCCAGAGGGACGCTTTCTTTCCCATGGACATGTATTATTATGTTATCCGGTCTCGAAAAGGCAGTAAATTTCCTGTCAATGCTTTGAAAAAAATTGCAGTTGTTCTGGATATAGCCAATGCTCTTGTATGCATACAATATAGGGCGTTCCGATCATAATGACCATTCGCATTCCAAGTCATTATGTTTAGAGCAGTCTTTCAAAAAGTAAACAAAATCTTTTCCACGTGCAATTTAGGGACACGGGATCATTTATATCTTGTACCATTCTCTGGCTAATACAAATTCCACCCAAAATCCCTGCTGTAAAGATTTGGTAAGCAGATTTTCCGGAACAGTGACACGACCGGTATAAGTTTCTCCATTCATATTTGACCACTTTTTAAGAATCCTATGTATGTATGTATGTATGTATGTATGTATGTATGTATGTATGTATTTATGTATGCATGGATGTATGTATGTATGTATGTATGTATGTATGTATGTATGTATGTCTGTATGTATGTATGTATGCATGCATGCATGCATGCATGCATGCAGGTAGGTATGTATGTATGTATGTATGTATGTATGTATGTATGTATGTATGTATGTATGTATGCATGCATGCATGCATGCATGCATGTAGGTAGGTAGGTAGGTAGGTAGGTAGGTAGGTATTTATATATGTATTTATGTATGCATACATATAAGATATGAATAAGAAACATTGTTTTCAAGATAAGAATATATCTTATTTTTTACCACTGACTGTTTAAACCATCTCTGATATTCTAGAGCAATAACATGATTTTCAATTCAGCTGCTATGTTGGATCATTTACGTCCCACAAAACATCATCGGAAGTATTGTGATGGAAATCCCATGTATGCAAATGGTAATAATAATAATAATAATGATAATAATGTTAATAATAATAATAATACTAATAATAATAATAATAATAATAATAATCATCATTATTATTATTATTATTATTATTATTAGTATTACTATTATTATTATTATAATCTCTCTTGAGAATTTCTTCAGGTAATTTACAGTTAAACATGAGTTTAAATTTATTTATGGATCTCATGGTTACTTGTGTGAAAATGTTAGGAAATGTCATGAGGGGTTTGCTAATAGGGGTAAGAATTTTAGCAATCAAAAGTTCACCGTGCCTATAAAAGGTATACAAGGAGTTGAAATACTGCTCTAATAGCCAAGTAATCTAAGAGATGGTTTACTTATTGCCAAGACAAAGTGCATAAAATATATAACTGTATGATTCTTAGTTGAATAGGTTTAGTTTACCTTTGTGATAAAATGAATTTGGAATGGGCATACAGATGAACAGATACAAGGACAAATAAATGTTTTGATGGATATTACCAAAATAAAAAGGCCATTGTTGCTATTGCAGTGGTGGCATACAAGCACTAACATGAACTTATTGTATTTATTCAACATAAATACTATTCCTACTTTCCCAAAATGTCGTATTTGAAATCTTGGCACATTAGAGCAAATCAACTTTAACTGACACAGAAAACCATTTGACATTTCCTAATACAAGATTTTGAGATATTGAGATCCCATCTGATGCAAATTTCAACAATTCTGTCATTATGTACATATTAGCTATTCGATATAATTTAGAAGCGTATTATGTGATTAGTAGAGAGTAATTCCAACTATTAATTGCCATTTATTTGGTTATAAAATTTGTTGCACATAAAATTATTTTTACATGGGACAGCCATATATATTTTCTTTACAAGCAATTTTTTATTACATCATTTTAAAGTATTGTTAATTAGTATCTTGCTTTGTAACTATGGATAAAATCTAATTCTAGTATGGAATTATTATGATAGTATGTATACTAATGTACAGCGTTTATGATTTGATACACTGAGTGAGCATATTTCGAAGAGTGTATGACTCTTAATTCAAGTTTTGCTTGTTGGATACCTGCCTAAGCCAACCTGAGTCATCTGACTCTGTGTGTCCTAGGGAAAAGCACTTAGCTCTAGTTTGTTCATCATGATATAGTCAATAATTTTTTGAACGTAAAGAAAGTTGATACTGGAAAATGTGCAAAATATCTGATGAAATGATGTTTGCTAGGACTTATCTTAGGAAAAATATTCCAAAGGATGAAATAGAGGATGGAATCTTATTTACTTCATTTTAATATATTTTAGTTGAAAATGTTATCTTTCCTGTTTAAAAGAAAATAATTAGATTTGAAATTTTAAATTCAGTTAATTTGGAAACATAAATGAATGATCCCGGACCCAACCGGTTACCTTTACTACATACAAGACGTAATTAATGCTAATATAAAAAGGGCACACAAACTATTCAGTATGTATACATACCTGAACTAAATATACAACAGTATCTTGGCTAGCGCTTCCTCATAGTACACACATATTCGACAAGTTTTCTTCTTATAAAACCTGTAATGATTTTCAAGAATTTAAAACGTTTAAAATTAAAACAAGGTTGATTGTCTTTGGGAAAAGGGTACATTTTTATATTTGTATATGTTTTGGGTAAAATGCAGTATCAGTTTGTTGAATTTTGGCCTAGATGAACAGAAGGATAATAATATTAAGATACAGATGTACAAATCCATTTAAAAGATTAGCATTCCTTAAAAGATATTGAAATTTTAACAAAAAGTTAACTATGTGTTGCAGTGGCACCGATTTTCTTGTTTCATTCTTTTTATTTTAAATTTTATTCTGTTTTCAGAATGATTCACTCAGCGTACATTCCATGTATTTGTTATTTTTTAAAAAGGAAATGCAAGCTATCTAAGTATACTTGTTGAAACAATTACGGTAATTTATGTGTATTTTTTTTGGAAACGAACAGAGTGACATTTGCATGCATGCATATTACAAACTAGGGCTGCATCGGTTATTTAATTCCTTAACTGGTGAACCATACTAGATTTACCAAAACCTAAATTGTTAGATTAGAAAAGTTCTGTTCAAACCTTTATATGCATCACATATTTAAACCACATTTGTAAACATATATTTACAGAGGCTGCAATCTGAATTACTTTGTATACATTTTCATATAATTAGTACACAAGAAACACATTTTGATAGGTGAGTCGTTGGTTCTTCCCGGGGTTTTCCCGTGTTCGTCCTCCACCATTAATACTGGACGCCATGCATAGCCTCTCGTGTGCTGGCGTTAAACTATACAACAACAACAACAACAACAGTTTGATAGAGAGCATATCAATAATTTCTGTACACAAGCGATAAGACACTATCTTAAACCAAGGCATATTTCCAGTAATCTCTGATATCAGCACTATTTGTGTCAAAAACTGTATTATTGGAAAACCGAACCAAACAAAATTCATACGTAATATAATCGTTTTTAAATAAGAAACAGTTCTGTGCTGCATAAGATCAGACTGATGCAGAAACCGTCATAGGGTTAACAAAGGTTTTGAAAAAAATAAAAGCTACATGATCATAGCTTTCGAGTACTAATTTTTGCAATTGTGTTTGCAAACTGAAGGCTCAGGATATGTCAGTAAGAGAGAAAGAGAACGAGAAAGGAGTGTGTACACAAATTGTGAGGACAGAATGTTTACCTCTAAAACATTTTATAATAATCATTTTAGAATAAATACAGTTCTAGATATAAATGTTTATACTTGACGTACTCGCTTGAAAATTCAAAGTAATATTGTTTTGCATAAATGTTTTTTGTCCATTTGTCTTGAGTGCTTTTAGTAAACTGCTAATTCCATTCTTTTACTTTTGCAAGTGATGGGGAGCCATTCACATGAAATTATTGATTATATTTACGCCCTTATATCCATCTTCTCTAAACTAGTACTGAATCGGAACTGTAAGTTCTGATACTTGTAGACCATTTAACCTAGGCAAATGCTGTGATAATTAACAAGGAAGAATGTATCATTGGACAAACATGCCAAGCAAATCTGTTTACTAGCACAGATAAAGTATAGCACTGAATTACTGTAATTAAGATGGACTTAGAACATTTGCACTAAGAGCTGAAGTAAAACAATGGCATATCAAATCTGTCTTCACTAGTTAATTACCAAGGGTCAGTGTTGGAACCCTGCAACCTCAACAGTTAACCACATCCTTTTGAATAGAGTATCACCCTGACTGTAGAATGAAGCTGGTCAGTGTTTAATTAAATGTATTAATTATAATAAAATGAAAATAAAAGTATGGGATACCACCCAACTGGCAATTGATACTGGTGCAATAAATTAATCAAAAATTGCAACCGTTTGTTACTCTACATGGGCTAGAGAATAATTGCTGAAATTGCATTTCGTTTAGAAAAGGAGCTTCTAGAAGCCACTGTGAACAAGAATTATCAAGCAAAACATAAATTCAGATAAAGCGATATTGACAAAAGTGTGCTGGCCACAGTGATTATACATGGAGTAAAATAACTTTATTTGTATTAGGTCAAAGTAAGAACTGTAATGAGTTACTAAGAAATGATGTAAATTTTGCTTTCCTTCTGATTTAAGTAACTGTTCTTAAAGTATGCTTAAGCAGCTATTATATTATTGACTCCTAGAAGCCAAATTTTAGTGGATGATTTTTTTCTTGCTTTTCTTGGTGTAGTCAGCACACTTTATCACATTGATGTCTATATCATGCCAATGAAATGTGAGTGAAATACCTTTCCCAAGGACACTTGAAACAATTAGCCCAGTTATGGCTTGAGTAAGTATCAAAGTGTGGAGTAAGTATAAAAGTGTGAATATTATGAGTCAGATTATGATTTCCTATGAAAAGAGCTACTGCAACTCCCTCTACTGGGTGAAAGTACATACATGCATGCATACATACACATGACGTCTATATTGAAGTTGAGAGACTATTGTGAATGGTATGGACGTAGAATTTTAAGAAACAAGTTCAAGTACAACATGTTAAAGAATGTGCAAAATAAATACAAGGAGGTTTAATGGCCTGAACATTTATAAGTATTCATATTTTAGTTGTTTTCCTCAAAAGTTTTGCTTAAATGTGATCAGAAGATTTTTATCTGAAAAGGTCTGAAAGGTTCACACCTAAGAGACCTACACGATTGTGCAGGAACACTTGCATAATCACATAGCAATACATTTGACTTTGTAACAATTGCGGTCAATTGCATTCCAGCAAACTGATACTGATAGTGCTAAAATAGTATAAATTTCATGTGCTGGAGTCCAGTAATTGAGTCTCTCATCAGCGCGAACTGCGTTCAGCTGTCTTGTCATTTCTGAGACTTCATCCTCAGTGAATTGTGACTGTAGGACAAAATGGAGCCCAAACAAAATTGAGATATAATACAATGTTTTTGTTTACAAATACATCTCTGTTTTGACGACAGAAATAAAGATACTACAGATATCTGCAGCAGCAATCAGACAACATGTGAAAGTATATGTTCCATGTTATGATATTTTAATCAATTGATATAATAGTTTCTTTCAACTTGAAAGCTAGTTTTTCAATTGTTTGTTTATAAGCTTTATACAAAGTAATTTACAAAAATACAAATGAAATCGAATAGGTTAACACAAAATTCGTGAATTACTTTTTATTAAATGCGGATACATTATTTATATTAGATTTTTTAAAGTCATATTCATTTTTAAACATAATTCTAACAGTATATTTGATTAGCGATATGAAGTATGTACGATAATGTTTTGACTACAATTCTGCTTAAAATCAATAATGCCCTTGTAAATAAAGTTAACTATGATTTGACAGCACTTTGTATATGAATTTCCTGTATTGTGACATTAGCAACACATCAAGAGGCCAAAGTAAACCTCAAACCACTCATTTGTATTACTTTAGTCTAAAAAACACATAATAGTGTATTATGGGTCAAATGGCTTGAATGATATTCTTCATTTGATCATTATAACAGCCACACATTTGTGAGAATGGTCTTCACAAGCCTAATCTTAGTAGAAAATGCATTGTACATGCAATGTGAAATACTCCTAATATATTTTATTCACATTGTAAGTATTTGAGGAGAAGTAATGAAAACAGATATCGTAGATATGCTATATATGCAGGATATTGGTAGAGAGATTACATAAGCACATCTTTTGTAGAAATTTTTCTTAAGTAAAATCATGTGAGACTTGTGGATTCGTGTTCAAAATGTAAACATTAACTTTCCTATCAGGTTACCATATAAAGCAGAAAACCGTATCGTTCTAACTCTTATAATCCCGCTGATTGTACGTGCTATTATTCAATATCGACAAAAACATTCTGTTAAAATATGTGTGTATGTACTTCAAAGGTGCAAAATGTTCAATTGTACATTTTATATATGACATAGTTTACATACAAATTATTACAATATGTTTTTATTGACCATTTATCCTGTCCTATATGCTATAAAATGCACGTTTCTCAGAAGTCACATGTTTGATA
The DNA here is from genome assembly GCA_028554795.2 of Sinohyriopsis cumingii. Taxonomy (NCBI): domain Eukaryota; kingdom Metazoa; phylum Mollusca; class Bivalvia; order Unionida; family Unionidae; genus Sinohyriopsis; species Sinohyriopsis cumingii. The sequence goes on from CM068830.1 coordinate 99,292,277, forward strand.
TCATCTTCAGAGTTGTTATGAAGCTGGTTATTATATTATTAGTAACCAATTAATATCTAAGTTTTGTTTCGTTGCATGAAAGAGAGTGATCAAGCGTTAACTCTCGTTAAATATAACAACATACAATTTTATCGGGGCTTTTTTTCAGAAGAAACCACCAATATACTTTGTGAAGCACGAACATCAAAAGTGCAACACAATTACATAATATCCATCATCAGCGCGATGGCAACGAAAATTGATACAAGGTACAAAAAGATTATACATGTAGGTTATCTGTTGTATATATTTCTGGACATGTTACAATAGACATAACTGACAAAAAATTAAGAAAGAGAAAGTGGAAACTAAAGTAATATTTACTTAAAATAAGCCTAACAGTCTTGTGACATGTCCAATAAATGGCTTTGACATGTAACCCAAAATTCTATGAAATGGATATTAACCATATGACATAATTAAAACTGGATTTGTAAGATTTGTGTAATTTACTTTCCTTCGGACGGTTTGATTCATGGAAGACATCACTGTTTCGATCTAAATTAAACACCTCTTTCAATCGTTACTGCTAAACTTAAAACGTCGAGACATAATCTATATAGGTATTTTCCTAATTTGTCAAGACTGAATTTGACACTATGCTGTAGTTTGCATCTTTACAAACATTGGATCTTACTATGGTAACCATTACTGTCAACAGCAATGTATATTATTCAGTTTAATGTGCCACAATGTTTAGGTATGTCTCCGTTAATTGATCAAGCAAAGAAGGCTTATTATGGTCTTCAGGATGACACACTTGATGTACGAATGACATGTGTATTTTATCCAGATATGATTTCAAAATGAAAACAATACCGAGTCGCATTTAACATGAGTAACTGTTGTGCCAGCAAATATTATATGCTATGTATATGTCTTCAGGGATTAGTTTAAATATGATTAAACATGTGAAATGTTTAAAAAGTTCCCATACAAGATACATGCTTCGTTTCATTTATACAAAATGTACAGATACGATTTTTCATGTTTTGTAATTTGTTGTAACCATGTAAATGGACAACGTCTATGGACACATAACAAATTTATAAGGCAGTATTGACTTGTTTACCTGTTGTTCAGTTGACACTGATGCATACAATCATGTAAATGGATAACATTATTTATAGCTATAGACTGCAGACAGTCAAGTTATAACTATAGAAGTTTGTGTTGTTATACTTGGCAATAGTAGAGGCAAAAACAGCTGTTTACAAAAACGTAAATTGAAATATATGTACTTCTATGCAAATAGAATATTACTACAAGGAGTTTGATTTACATTCTTATATACAAATCTAGGCAATGTAGTAATCTTGTTCGACTGAGTTTAGAGTTACATTTTTGTAACATTATTGTGAGCCAGTTAATGTCTTACAATGTTGCATCTGCTATGAAGAAATATAAAACCTATTCATTTCATCGGACTTATAAATCAAATTTATTCAAAAGAAATAAAGACATGTATAAATAAATGTTTTTTTCTTGCCATGTGAGAAAAAAAAGACTGCATGAGTGTACTAATTTCTCAATTCAACTATACGCATGATAACACATATCAGATGTACCACCAAAGAGACGTCACTAAACACACACACACACACACACACACACACATATATATATATATATATATATATATATATATATATATATATATATATATATATATATATATATATACACTTACTTCATTGACTAAATAAAGGTTTTGTTCCCTCTGTATAGGGGTTACATATGAGCTAAAAACTGAATGAAACACTGTACATGATTATGATGATTTCCAATATATGATAAGCTGATCTTAGCATTATAGTGTGTTCTGGGCTGATGCCAGCTTATATATGCCAGGCTGATCCAAGCATGAAGAAAGTAATCTCATTTTAATTGACATGCAACTTAATCACCTGTACTGAATATGCTCACATTCATATGTGTATAGATTGTTATGCCCTTTTAGAAACCAGTGCAGGATTGCTTGATCATGTGTCAGAACTGATCTTTATCATGAGTTCTGAATATGTTGACAATTTACTGGGAGCATAGTGCACACAAAATATCATCGTTTCCTTGTTTGCATCACTTGAATTGTTTTCCCCAATATTCAAATTAAATTTTATTTCCAACGTATTTAGATATTAAATAGAGCAGTCCCACAAACATGTTTCACACTGACAAATCTAGTTACATGAAACTCTTCAATAGTCCAATTCTGATTTTAAACAGGTGTTGTAGTAATAGATTTGATTGTTTAAACATGTATATTCTCAGTGTTTCTTCTGAACTTTCAATCAATTTTAGCTCGAAGTTGCATCGTGAACTACGTGATTTTGTGTCTGTCTTGATTAATCGTATCAGTCAAAGTGGACTTTATCTTGTGATCTGTTTATATTTGTATCATTGCACAAGTTATATTCAGTACACAGTTCAGACACTATGTAATATAATTTAACTATTGGTACTGTCCTTTGAAACTTGATATGTTTTTATATGTCACTGAAAGCTTACACTGTATATTTCTGTTTAAATCTAACATGTTATGCTATATGTTATGGTCAGGAAATTTCAGTAGTTGTTTTGCAACTTGAAAGTTACAGCAGTATTCACATTATGCCTTGTGACCTGGACTCTTCTTTTTAGCACAGAAATGTGAGAAAACGAATCCATCATTGTGCTTTAGTGTAGGATTACACATGATATCCTTGGAATTGCAAATTTAAATTAAACATTCAGCAATCTTTGGGTATGACATACAATTTGACCCTTGGAATGGAATTTGCCTATTCTACACAAAGTCATATGATGGGTTCTATCATTACTTAATTGAGCATAGTGATTGACAATGTTGACTTGGGAATGTCGTCACAGTTAATATCAGTAGAGTAATATTACTAGGTATGTGTGATTTGGATTCTTAATGTAGATTTAAGGACGTTTCAGTCATATCGATATGATGACTGTTTGGCAGTTTATAGTGACGTCTAGCACAGAGGCATCATGCCGCAGACATGTAGCATCATGTCCCAAACAGTCATACTATCGTGATACAGGGCTGACCATTCTTAACACCATCTCTTAATGCTGTGTGCCTATCAAGGCAGTTGCTTGTACCATTTTTATAAATCTCTGGTGTGACAACGACAGGGTTCAAACCTATAACATCCCGAATGTCAGGCGGACAGTCTATCCACTTCGTCCACCGGAATGATAATACTAATATGAAGAAGTGGTTTGCAGGTAGTAATGTTATTTAATATTAAATGCATAGATAATGTCCTATAAAAATATAGCACGGAATTTATTTTATATTCTGGAGACATTGTGAGGTATAGCTGTAATAATCTTACTACATGATATCTTTTACATGACAAAATGAATGCTAGAATGTTACCATGGAAACAGAGTAATGTTACCACATGGGTTCGTGTCATGTCAGAAAAGTTATGTATTATTGTTTTAACATCAGTTGTAGTATTGTTACTAGACAAGGCCTAGGAAATCACAAAATCAATGCCTGGATAAGGAACAATTTTACAACATATTTTTTGAATTACCAGTGTAGTATTTTTAGTATAGTAAAAGTCCATTAAAAAGGACAAGCGAGCAAATCCGTTTGTATTCTGACAGCCATTTTATTTGTATTGTGGTACAAATGACTTGTTCCTTCTTAAATATATTTTAAGATGTATTTGTTTTCAAGAATGTCATAGGAAGTCTAAAATGAATGTGTGAATAAGATCTTAACAACAAATGATACTTGTCGATACAACTATTGTGTCGGTAAAAGCATTGATGAATCGGATTTGGCCCATTCTATCCTAAAATAAGCATTGACGACCGTGTTTTGCAAATCAAGCATGATTCGCCTTTATAAAAGGTTTGGCTTTTTCAGGAGCATGCAGCAAACCACATTTGTTTCATGATTTGAACAACATATAACTATGATATGGGCATAACCGCCCTTTCCTGGGACTGTCAAACTCAAAAGAACTAGTTAGCTACTCAGGTTTTATCAGTTATGTCAATATCTAAAACCCCTGACGGATTGGGATTTCGAACAAAATCTGTTTAATGATCTTGGTTACTATGGTAGTCTAGATATTTACACGTCACCTTCTGGTATTCATTCGTCTTTACCAAAATAATTGCCACATTGAATCCCCATCTATGACATAATTAAAATGCCTCTTCACTTACATCTACATTCATTCTGCCACTATATGCTACGCGCCATCATTTCACGGAAGTTAGGTGCAATAAAGCAGTTCAATTATTGACCCTAACCTCGTGTCTATTACTGCAAAGACTCATTCACATTCCTCATCAACGCAATGTGCTTTCAAAAGCTACAAGGCGGCAGAACTACAATTTTCAGACCTAAGAACATATACCTTGAAAAGGAACAACCTAGCTTTAAACCCTGGAAGTAGATTCCATGGAAGTGAATATATGCGATGGGGTTCCAATACAACAGGGAAGGCAAGGAAACACACAAGCAAAAGTGAATACAAAGAAGAAAGCTAATGTTATACATACATACATATAAAATCAAGAGGATAAAAATATACAAGACTAAGACAAAAGGGAATAAAAAAAACTTATTCATTACCATCAATGAAAAAGAGATAGATGTCAGCTTTAAGAGGCGCGTACCAAGGTAAAATATTGACTTTTAGTTACAAAGTTGCAGTACGCTGCTATTAAAAAAAAATAGCTACACCTGATTTTAGAAAAGCGTTGAACGAGCAGAAAAACAAGCAACGCATTTGTACACATAAGGCTTCCTTCTCTTCTTCTCATGTTGCTTAACGTTGTTGGTGCTAAAAAATATTTGTTTTATCATCAATGGACACTTGTCCCATAAACTATATGTTCCTTGCATCGTCCTTCACCTACTGTAGATGTTGCTACAAAATACAAATATCATCGTTTCTTGCCAAACGCCACGCCAGCTCTTCATAGTCCTTCTGCCACTATAGAAGCTGCTTCAGAGTAAAAAGCCAGACATTCACCTAATAAACTATATGAAAAAGACTTAGAAATATTGCACTGCAGAAAGGGTATTTCACAAAGTTTATTCAATCTATCAAAACAAGATCTCACTCAACTTCGGCGTTGAAAATATTGGTATATGTATTTCAACCAATAAATCAAAACCGAACTTATATCAGCCAGATAAATCTTCGAGACAGAATGTAAAGTTTGTTTAAATGCATAAAAAGTAAGTGCTCATTTAATGAGGACGTAAAGATGGGATTAAAACATATCGTCATTTGCTTCAAAACATGACGAACCAACATATACAAAAAGGATATTTCTTCCACTACTGAACCAGTAGATTCAAACATAAACATACAAATATGCACAATACAGAAGCTGCAGATGTCAAATATGCATCAATATTTCATCTATATCTCTAGCTGACTGGTATCCAAATCAGCTTGATCAGAACAACACCATCTTAACAATACGATTACTGTTATTTCATTATCACATCAACGTTTGGAAAATCAACATATGTAGGGCATATGTAGATATGTTATCAACTTTAAACTTGAGTACTCTCTCTCGTTATGTATCCCTCTTGCTAAGTGTTGCAGTCATTGGCTTCATGACGAGCCGAAAGCAAATAAGATGCCGACCACGAAGTCAGCCTAGACCGATAAATTTGACTCAATAGCTAAAGTTATGAACTAGTGAAAAGAAAAGAGTAATTTCAGTATGCATATCAAATCAGCCCATACCTACAACAGTGCTGAGTCCTTGGACAAGACACTTTATTCTAATTACCCGCCTCGATTTATAACTTTTAAATCTGCTGTCCCATGACACACCATACACACAAACCACATATTCCGTCACTATCTCTCTCATCGCACTCTCTATCTCTATCTATATTTCTTTCTCTTTCTCTCTGTCTCTCTGTCTCTGTCTCTGTCTGTCTGTCTGTCTCTCTCTCTCTCTTTTATACGAAATACACCTTATCTTAGCCTTGTACTCTGCAATTCTTGTTGGCACATTTTAAACAATATCGGCGCCATCCACGATATACCAAAAGAAGACACAATCATTACACTGTTTGTATGAATTGCTGTTTCAAACAATAAGATTGAATCATAATCCATATAGAACACATTTCATGCCTTTTTGTCTCTGCAACAGACAAAATACTGCAAGTTGATGAATCGCAAAAACAGTTCATGGCATCGTTGTAACTGAAGGTATAATTGGACGATAAGCTATAGAAGTCTATCCTGCCAGCTTTCAGAGGAAGTAATCCATACATATAAACATCATCTATCCAAAAGAATGGTGTCTCGTGTGCTCTTCCAAGCATCACTGGAATGAGATCTGTGGCTAGAAGCACAGTAAATCCGCTGCAATACGGAGGATACATTGTTTTATTTAACAATCCTATGTGTTTCAGTTCAGAATCCTTTACATACCACTTCTGTTTCTCATCTCGCACTATTCGACCCTCCCCATCCATGAAAATGCTGCATATAATATATATAGTCTTAGTTTTGTACTTTGGATATACTATTTGTAACAGGTGATACATATCTAGCATAACGTCATCATCTACGTTTACAACCATTTTTGTTTGCATGCAATTTTCTGTGATCCATCGCCATTCCATGATTCCTTTGTTTGTCAGATTTCTGTACGTATCAATAAAATCTCCTTGCAGAATATCTAAATGTTCTTCGAATTCCCTGGAAATCTTGTGTTGATTCTCTTTATTTTGAACATTTCCCATTAAAAATAATGTTCGTATAACTCCCAAATGTTGAAAATACCTGTAATTACCCTAAGTATTTCTAATAATGTTTCTTCTATCGAAATTCAATGGATCAGTTTTCACTACAATAATAACAGATATATTAGCAGCCGAACTGCACAAATTAGCGCTATTGAGAACATATTTATCCCAAAGCATTATGGGATATATGGGTTCCCCGAAATTTAAAAAGTCCGATGGAATATTTGTATTGACGTTTGTTTCAGGTGATGATTTCATCACTTGACAGATAGTTGTTGAGATTGTATTGCAAATACCCGGAAGCTTATACCTTCTTGCAACAATTCCGATCTGTGGGGACTTGGTTACCCAGTTAATACAAATGAAACAAACAAATGTAATGATAATTAGTCTCAAAATGTATACCCTTTTTCGCATAACACTACTACAAATTGGTTTAGTAATTTGCATTGCCATACGTACTTTTTCTAGTTTTGAACTATACTATTGCCCTCAGAGTCACAAGAATAAGAGATAAATATGTTCGCATAAGTTTTAGTTTCCTCGTATCATTATCAATATAATTAGTGTTAAGAATGACATCATTCGACCTTTCTCTGTCAAACACAAATTGACATCATCTGTTTTACAACTATCTCCGCTGGTACACCACATGCAAGTCCAAATTGTCGGTTCGTTTATACGTTACATGTCTGGTTTAGAATTGTTCGACATTTGTTTCACCTTGTCAACCAGTAACCTTTCATTTCAATAGAATGCCGAATGTATTTTCACTCGGAAATATTTTTCTTTCAGACTGAATTTCCTGTCGAAAATCTGCCAGACATCATCACTACGAATTTATCCAGCAAACTGTACACAAGATAAACAATGACGATATAGAGATATCTCAAAATTAAACTTTGAAGTGATTAACGATTCAACTAAAAATGTCGACCTTTACAATTATTTAGCAACGTAAATGTAACTATGCACCTTTTCTATTCAACTTGTCAACGAGTTTGCTTTTGTATGTCATACACGTGCATATTTTACCCTCAGTTGTCGAAATATTATATTTCTACAACTTGGCGAGCAGATGACGGGGACGCATGGGAAAATACAAGAATTTTGTTTTACCAATTGTGAGTTTAACGCATTGTTCAGTACATGATAGGCTATACATTGCGGTCAGTATGTTTGTCTTAGGGAGACCCCAAAAGGACCCAGAGAAGAAACAATCAACCCACGGATAGCTACTGGAAAGTGTTCTCACACACGAACGTAGGCCGCGCTAAAACGTTACATCACATGGACAAACACCATATGAACGTTATCCGTAAAGGCCTGCATCCTAAGCCAATAGGCTTAAAAGGGCCTCAAATAGCCATTGTTAGGCCGCTAAAAATCGCCAGTTTCGTCAGTTTAAAAGTGGTTTTCTTTATCATTAACTAGAGCCCTCATTAACTTTTTACTCTGGCGACTTTATAGTCCAAAATTAAATTAAAAAGCATAATCAACAGATTAGTCAATTCAACAAATAATTTATTTTCTCTAGACTTGAAAGTAAAAAGTTATAAAGAACATACGTTATCGGGAATTAAGTCCCAATCGATCCTTAAAATTTCACCACAAATCCGATGAGTATGAGTGTGCGAGATGAATTTAGGATTGAATATATCGATGTGAAAACAGTTTGTATGTACCATAAGGATGTAACCTATGAAGCCCTTCAATGAATTTACAATCATTCCACATAATAATTTATACCCGAAAGTAAATCAGCATTTTGCAATTCCAATAAATAAATTAATTAACTGATTCATTTCAGATTATATCTGAACACAACTATCAATGATTTTAGAGTTGAACTTAAAGTAGGAGTGAAACATTAAATCTGTTTACAAAAACGTTTATAAGAATTAAAAAAAAAACATAAGACAAGATAAGATGACTAGGATGTGGGTCATTTCCCATCAGATCTGTTAAGTTCATGTATACATGTTTAAATATATTATTGTAGAGTTCAACCCACAATCATGGACAAATGTTAGCTATGCAATAAGTGTTTAAAAATGGCAATTACATTCTACACTCATGGACACATGCTAAACACAAAATAAAGATGTACATTACATATCCCCTAATACAGAAAAAACGATTTCTACGATAACTATTTCATTTAGATGTTAGTCAATATGATGCTATATTAATTCTCATTAAATATGTGGAGGTTTTACGAATGACACGAAATATACTAACGACAATGCAATTCGTATATATGCGTGAGAGTTTATATTTAATTCGATTACAGTTTAATTTGTCGTGCCTAACGTTAATTTTGCATTGATTCAATATCAACCTCTCTTTAACAATCTCTGAGTTTTCTTTTTCTTTTAGCTTATGAAAGTATGAGGCCTGGGATCACTGAAATAAATAATTTGCATTTGAAATTGCTTAAAAGCCTATAAGCAAACGAGTGATTCCTTCTCGAGTGTTGAGTTAGTTCTCTGTTATTTTGTTCAATTAGAAAAAGAGTAAACGAGATGATTCTGATTAGACTTGTTTTTACGTCTGATTGTTTTTTGTTTTTGTGAATCAATAGTCCATCAGCATGCACTATAAATTGTTGACATTTAGAGCGAAGAGAACTAGTGCACACTTAAGTATGACCTTTGATTTATCAAAAGATACCTCCGTCTTGTCTGAACAATGACACACGGAGTTCGTATCTAACAAACTGGTCATAGGTTGATCATTCCTGGAAATACTTACGCAAAATTTCCGTTACATAGGGGTCGGTTGCTTTTTAATGATAGGCATTGGGATTTCATATATAGCCTTGATAGTACGTTTCATAGCTCTAACGTAATCCTGTCCCACAATATGTCCTAAGCATGTAATGCAAACTCATTAGAACTGAATTCAATTATTCGATTTAATTGTTCGATTTGCATAACGGAGTCGGTCAAAGAGTTTCCGAATAATTTCTGTCTAGGTGTCGATGTAGATGATTACATCATCGTACGTAAATCATCTAGACGTTATCTCGTTCATGAAACGATGGAATGTTGATGTCAAAGTTTTTATACAAATTGGCATCGCTTGATATTTTATTAGTTCGAGTTGGAACATCTGAAAACAAGTGATCATATGCACATAATACATGCTTTAGTTTGTTCCTGTAATATGGCTGTAAATATGAAATTTTGTTTGTACAGATTGTTGAATATTTCTGCATTACAAAGACATTTATTACAGTCCCATATCATTACATAGTTTAAATACTTACTCTGTGAGAGTGTCACAATTAAAATATTTTAAAGACTAACATGGCTATCGCTGTAGACATACTCCTTTATTATATATATATATATATATATATATATATATATATATATATATATATATATATATATATATATATATATATATATATATATATATATACTGCAAACGTTTTCTTATATCGACCATCAAGTAGTGCTCATTATATAAGTTAAGGATTTGGTGAAAAATAAAAGAAGCCTTGAACTATAGCCAGGCTGAAAACTTTCCTTTTTATTTCGGTCAAAATTGAATTGCATTTGTAATTTAGCAGAGCGAATATTATTCCTTTATACTTCAGAATACTTCGACTATTTCAATTTGAAACCGATATCATTGAACTGATTCTTTTCACAGCAAACAATAGGAAAAGTGACCTCTCCTGTCCCAATCTTGTTCTGTATCAACGCAATATCACCGAAACATATTGTTCAAAGTTTTGATCAAAGCTTTCCTACAGCTCCATGAATTTCAGAGTGATATAAAAAAAAATGCTTAAATTATTGAATGCCCAATTCGTGTGAATCCCAGGCATAAAAGATTTAATCTTAATCAGATTGCAGCTTATTACATTCATTCAGCAGGACCTCGCGGTGTTAGTTGTGTTTGCCATGGTGAAAATGTTGGTAACAACATAAACCACTTATCATGGTCAGTCCATACAACTCAAAACCAACTATTAAAGTACAAGAATTACAACTCAAGATCGAATGTTGGTGAAACAGTGAAGAAAAAATGAACTAAATCATTTGATGTCGATGCCTCTCAATCACCACAAGCCTATTTATTCATCGTCTTAAAACATACTAAACGAATGGTGTGAAGAAAAATGTCCAGTCATTTACATGACTACCTTTAACAAGGCTACATAAACCAGCATTCGCTTGCATCCTTTCTGTGCTCCTAAACATTGATCGGTGCGCTGTGTGGCATTGGACGCGATTCAAGTGCCTCCACTTTATTTAGAAGCTAGATTTCCAAATAATATTGCCATGATTTTCTGTTCCAGTACGTCAGTTCTTTGAAGTCAACAATCGCTTTCCGCATGAAACAAATGCAAAAGCACCTTTTCACATATGGTTTAGCAAGTAATCGAGACACAGACTATATAACAATTATTCATGATACAAGAGGGAAGAGGGTCTTTGGGACGTGCCATTTACTCGATCACATTTAAAATATTATCATAATAAACATTTATAAATGGTAAGCCTACATTACAACCGACAGAACAGAGGTATATTAAGTTCACACACAAAGAAGAAACACGCTCAAAACAAAACATTTTTTCAAGGGAGACAGGTACTGCCGCCAGGATGTACAAAAAATCAAGAAAACATTGATGTTTAAATGTTTCCACTGCATCTTGGTCTCATCCCGTGATGACAATGTCAGCCTAACCTGTCCTTAGAATATTATTTCCCAACCTGTTAAAACAATAAGTTGGACACGAATTTATTTACGTTGTGATATATACTGAAAACACGATAATGATACGGATAACTATTTTGATAGAAAAAACATGACATTTCAAGCAAAGTCTCTGTTAGGTAACATAAGATTTTCTTATGCATGAAATAATGAATCGGATATTGTGATTTCAGTCATCTAAATAAGTAATATAGTTTTAGAGCAGCATGAAAGAAAATCGGTGTTCTCTTCAATGTGATTTAACACTATGGAGTATTATTTATTGTATCAATAATCTTTCTAAGCTGAAGAGTACGTTGATGACGCTAGCTTAAAACTTGTACATCGTTTATTTGGAGCAGTATCCCATAATCTGAATATAGAAATGACTTGTTATCAATGAGTACCAAAGAGCGTAACATGTATAATATAACATATATCAATACATACATTTTCTGCTTGTTGACCCATTTTGAAAGAAATTTGGAAGAAATTATTTAACAAGCTATTATTGTTCATGACCTAATTTAACACATTTATAGAATGAATTATTGCAGGTTCTAAAATAATTTATTTGACACATTTTTTATACCTTGCACAACAGACAAGGTCAGATAATATACTGTGCATACGTAAGTATGTGTTTACCGTATTCTAAAATTAACGTAATGACCTATAGATTGGTCTATTTATAAAGACCTAATGCAATTCAATTAATTGTTCTATATAGTAAAAGGTTTTTGCAACTTGCATTGGTTAGTTTTTTATTTAATGTTAAATACGGTGTCGTTCTCTGTTATTATTGAGCCGGTACGGTTGAGTATACTGGTGCGAATTTTATACTCGGAATCTTTGGTTGAAGTCTATATGCATCTTTGATATCTGTATTTGCGCGTAAGAGACACATTCGCAGAGTAATAATTACGGAATGACAGGTATATAGAGGAGTCAGGTTCAAATTTGTTCTGATCCACTGATGAAAGCCTTGTATAGACAAAACAACAATTAATTATTTTTATAGCAATGAAAGATTAATCATTCCAAAGATGAGATACCACGCAATACAAATCACGATTAGTATTAATGTTCCTGTACATTTTGTTTCAGTATACGAGTGTGAATATGAAGGAGAAAACATCAACAATAAATAACTGCATTATTTTATGTTATTTTTTACTTTTCATTCTTTATACTGGCAAGCGAATTATCTTCGTTGCTTGACACTGAAACACGACAAGGAAAATAACAAATTCCCACGTAGTCCTGTATCATGGAATTTGATTACCCTTTACACGATATGGTCAATATGGACCAAACATGGCTTTTGCATTATATGTTTCATGTTATTTGTATTTTCCTGTGTTTGACTTCATGAAACGTCCGGCAACAGTAATGCATTGTTAGAAGCTGCAGTTACATCGTACTGTATAGCACACAGTTTGATTGTATCGTTTAAATAATAAAGTGACAAACTGAAATTTAAAGCTTGTACTATATGTAAAGCATTTTCTGTCCTAGAGTAAAACTCAGTATATATCAGCGTGTGTTACAAAAGACAAAATACTAAAGTAAAACATTTCAAAACAGCAGGTGACACAATCTCATGCCATATCCGTCCACAATGATCTAGGATATACTAAGGATTGCAACGATTTTGTACAGATGTACATAATTAATTCATGAATGCAGTAGATGCGTTGCATTGTAACAATACCCCACTTTAATAATTACATAAGAAGAAAGGTAGACGATATTTTTATTTTTATGTAAAATGGCAAGTGAAGTCGATTTCGCATGTCCTCTTCGTTATGTGCCCATACCATTAACAGCTCTAATAATACATCGATATAAAGTAGTTCCAGAATTTTACAACAATTTAAAGACATAAACAATTACAAATTTACAAGTGCACATTTAGTTCTTCATGTTGTGAATATTTTCACAAAATGGACTGTATTCGCACGGAAATGAAGACATTTTTATTATTTTATTTTAAGCAGTTGTATCCGACATACTTCAGAGCGTAACATCTTTAAATAAAAGATTCTATTGATGGTGAGACTCCTGGTCAGGATTTTGGTTTCTCTTTTTATGTTTTATTGTACATTGGCGTTTATGTGGCTTGCAGTCTAGCTCGGTAGCAAAATCCGTATCCAAGTATCAATTGTCACTTATGTAATGATGGCAATCAACACCAATAAATACCTGATTTACCTATTGTTTACAAACACGAATATAATCAGAGTTAAAATAGGTAATTAGAACACGAATTTAAACATATAAATAGCAATGAGTTATTTTTGCCTATAACTCTTGGGTATAACTCTTACCCATATGTATTTCCGTCAGAGGTATCTCTCGTACGCTATGCAGAGCATATCAATACATGCTCATCAAAACTGAAAATTAAAGAGCATGTTAAACGCTTGCATAATTTGGTCAGAGGTACGCCACTGAGGTTAATGGAAACAATTGTTGCCGTGATACATTATATCATAAAAGCATGGAGCAAGTTTCCTCCATGTAATCGCGTGTTTTTTCAGTTGGGATATCAGTGAGGTGACCAATATATAGTTTCTTTATAGAGGTATGCAACTACATGCTCAGATGCATATCGACGAGCATACAAGTTACCTCGCTTGAATTGCATGTGAGTGGGTAACCTTTTAAAACTGTATTGTAGATATCTAGTGATATTTAATTTATGCGTGTTTCTGATGTTTGCAAATATATACGTGATCACCATCGTATTGACATATATTTATAATTGTCTTTCTTTTGTTTTTTCCTTTAAAAATGATGGTGAAGTTGATACAGTGTTTCTTGAATCAATTTTACAAACACGACTTTATTTTTCTAATATGTATTACTTTAGCGATAAAGCTTCCCAAATACTGATCGGGCAATGTACATCACGATTATCAAGCTTTCCTAATTGCATAAAGTCTTGTAAATTATGTTTGCACCTACAATGGGTATCGTAGATATTAGCACATATATCAGAACACACAAATACAACTTCCATCAAGATTGCAAGGTAGACAGTCTCAAATGAGCTACATAAGGAGCTGGTAAACCTTTCATACCTGACTACTAGGAAGTTCTGAGTCCAGAATAATATAATATAAACAAACAAAAGCTTAGTATGTAAACAAATTATTGAGTAAAACCCTTATTAAATGTGCTGGAAATATTAGAGCCATCTCTGAATTACACAAGAAGACATGCAGACAACTTAATCTGCTAAACATATTAGCGAAACTTTTAATGTGCTTATCTTTTATTATATCTAACTTAATATACGTATATTGTATTTTAGTGTGAAATATTTGTAGTGGAATATCAAGCAGAAAACAGAAGAAAGATGTTTTGGGAGAGTTTTTAGGCTTAAATGTTTATACCGTATACATGAACATTTAAATCTAATAGGTAACCGGGACAATACCGGAACAATGTACACTAAAAGAAACATGAAAGCTTGCATCCATTGACAACGAAGGATGAATATTTAAGGTAAATTAGAATCAAATTTACAATATATATATATATACGATTTATTAACAAATAGAGATAAACAGTTTTAGTAATATTAGTATTATGTATAATACACGCTTATTAGAAGAAAAGAAAATAAATTACAAAAAAAAAAAAAAAAAAAAAATTACAAAGATAAATGTAATCAACATATATACTAGTATAATCTTTATAGCTGTTAAAGTGGTTATCAGAACTCAATTTATTTAATAAAAATATGATAAAAATATGGTGTGCATTACGGTTACTATCAAGTATTTTATAAATAATTAATCAAGTAATTTATAAATAATTAATCATATTATATTGATAATTAATTACAAATTCAATTTCAATTTTTAAAGAATTAGTAAACTTATTTTTATGTTATTAGATTATACTTTTACCAATTAAGATTTTCTGCAAAGTAAAATAATATGAAATATTCATATCTAATTGTAAACAGGGGACATAATTCAGAAAAAAATAAAAAAATAAAAAAAAAAAAATTAATAAAAAATTACTAAATGTCATATAGTGTTTTTGAATTTAGACCTTTTGGATATACCGTGTTAAGACGGTGAATCCAATAGGTTTCCTTTAGTAGACGTTCCATTTCAGAATCAGCTTTAACAATAGGTTGGAAGGAGAAATCTTGCAATGTATGGGAATTTTTGTTAAAATGTGCGGCAACATGAGATGAAAATGGTTGATCGATATAATTTTTTATATCTGATCTATGTTGGTTCATACGTTTAGATATTTGTTGACTGGTTTGTCCAACACATTGGATGCCACATTTTTTGCACGTTATCAAATAAATAACATTTGATGTTGCACAATTAATGTCACAACGCATATTAAAAGTTTCTTTCGTATTATTACTATTGAAAGAAGTATTTTCATTAATAAATGAACAGTGTGAACATCTAGGTCTATTACATTTAGTTGATGATCCTATTTTATATGATGGTTTTTCTAATTTGGAATTAGTTAGGAAATCTTTCAGATTTTTAGTCCTTTTATAAGCAAGTGTGGGTTTGCTTTCGTGTAGCGATTTAACACTTGCTTTACATGATAAGTTTAATAAATCCCAATATTTATTGATAATCTTACCTATATTAGGCAAACTTGGATTATATTCAATAACAAAAGGAATGATATCTTCATTTCTATTTTTGATTTTATATTGTAAAGATTCAAGCTGTGTAAGAGAAGATACCTTTTGGAAAGCAGTATTAATGATGTCAATAGGGTAATTTCTATTTAAAAAATGCTGACCTAGCTCTGTCAAGGATGATTTAAAAACAGCATCATCCGAAATAATTCTTCTGTATCTTTTTGCTTGACTATATGGTATCCCATTTTTACATGATTTAGGATGGCATGAAGAATATTCAACATACTGATGAATATTCGTGTTTTTAACATGAACCATGGTAGTAATTTCATTATTTTCATTTTTCATGACATCAACGTCCAAGAATGAAACTTTAGTTTTAGAGACATTGAATGTAAATTTTATTGTTGGATGTAATTTGTTTAAACTGTCTATAAAGTAATAAAGGTCTTCTAATGAATAACTCCAAATCATAAAAATATCGTCTAAAAACCTTAACCATACATCCGGTTTTAAGAGGCATTTATTTAGAAAATCATTTTCTAATTTTCCCATAAATAAAGATGCATAAGCAGGTGCCATAGGACTACCCATTGCTGTTCCCATTTTTTGGAGATAGTTTGTATTACCAAATTGAAAAAAGTTATTTTCGAGCACAAGTTTTATCAAATCACAAATATGTTCTTTGGATAGTTTATACGTAAATTCGTTATCTTCAAGATAATATTTACACGCTTCGACACCATCATTGTGTGGTATATTCGTGTAGAGTGAAACCACATCAAGTGTAACAAGGAATGAATTTTCCGTTAGTTTCGGTAAAGATTTCAATTTGGTAATGAAATCAAAAGTATCTTTGACGTATGAAGGTAGTGATTTCATTAGTGGTTGTAAAATGTGATCAATATATTGCGATATATTATTTGTAACTGAGTTGTATGTAGAAATAATGGGTCTACCTGGATATCCTAAAGGTAGTGACTTATCAACAGCTTTATGTATTTTTGGTAAAATATAAAACTGAGGTGTGCGTATTTTATTTGGGAAGATTACCAAATTGAAATCTTTACCGAAACTAACGGAAAATTCATTCCTTGTTACACTTGATGTGGTTTCACTCTACACGAATATACCACACAATGATGGTGTCGAAGCGTGTAAATATTATCTTGAAGATAACGAATTTACGTATAAACTATCCAAAGAACATATTTGTGATTTGATAAACTTGTGCTCGAAAATAACTTTTTTCAATTTGGTAATACAAACTATGTCCAAAAAATGGGAACAGCAATGGGTAGTCCTATGGCACCTGCTTATGCATCTTTATTTATGGGAAAATTAGAAAATGATTTTCTAAATAAATGCCTCTTAAAACCGGATGTATGGTTAAGGTTTTTAGACGATATTTTTATGATTTGGAGTTATTCATTAGAAGACCTTTATTACTTTATAGACAGTTTAAACAAATTACATCCAACAATAAAATTTACATTCAATGTCTCTAAAACTAAAGTTTCATTCTTGGACGTTGATGTCATGAAAAATGAAAATAATGAAATTACTACCATGGTTCATGTTAAAAACACGAATATTCATCAGTATGTTGAATATTCTTCATGCCATCCTAAATCATGTAAAAATGGGATACCATATAGTCAAGCAAAAAGATACAGAAGAATTATTTCGGATGATGCTGTTTTTAAATCATCCTTGACAGAGCTAGGTCAGCATTTTTTAAATAGAAATTACCCTATTGACATCATTAATACTGCTTTCCAAAAGGTATCTTCTCTTACACAGCTTGAATCTTTACAATATAAAATCAAAAATAGAAATGAAGATATCATTCCTTTTGTTATTGAATATAATCCAAGTTTGCCTAATATAGGTAAGATTATCAATAAATATTGGGATTTATTAAACTTATCATGTAAAGCAAGTGTTAAATCGCTACACGAAAGCAAACCCACACTTGCTTATAAAAGGACTAAAAATCTGAAAGATTTCCTAACTAATTCCAAATTAGAAAAACCATCATATAAAATAGGATCATCAACTAAATGTAATAGACCTAGATGTTCACACTGTTCATTTATTAATGAAAATACTTCTTTCAATAGTAATAATACGAAAGAAACTTTTAATATGCGTTGTGACATTAATTGTGCAACATCAAATGTTATTTATTTGATAACGTGCAAAAAATGTGGCATCCAATATGTTGGACAAACCAGTCAACAAATATCTAAACGTATGAACCAACATAGATCAGATATAAAAAATTATATCGATCAACCATTTTCATCTCATGTTGCCGCACATTTTAACAAAAATTCCCATACATTGCAAGATTTCTCCTTCCAACCTATTGTTAAAGCTGATTCTGAAATGGAACGTCTACTAAAGGAAACCTATTGGATTCACCGTCTTAACACGGTATATCCAAAAGGTCTAAATTCAAAAACACTATATGACATTTAGTAATTTTTTATTAATTTTTATTTTTTTATTTTTTTTATTTTTTTTTCTGAATTATGTCCCCTGTTTACAATTAGATATGAATATTTCATATTATTTTACTTTGCAGAAAATCTTAATTGGTAAAAGTATAATCTAATAACATAAAAATAAGTTTACTAATTCTTTAAAAATTGAAATTGAATTTGTAATTAATTATCAATATAATATGATTAATTATTTATAAAATACTTGATTAATTATTTATAAAATACTTGATAGTAACCGTAATGCACACCATATTTTTATCATATTTTTATTAAATAAATTGAGTTCTGATAACCACTTTAACAGCTATAAAGATTATACTAGTATATATGTTGATTACATTTATCTTTGTAATTTTTTTTTTTTTTTTTTTTGTAATTTATTTTCTTTTCTTCTAATAAGCGTGTATTATACATAATACTAATATTACTAAAACTGTTTATCTCTATTTGTTAATAAATCGTATATATAGTTTTCAGTAGAGATATATGTATCTTTAAGATCCAGTTTTATATATATATATTTATGTATTAAGATATCATTAATCTTTGCTGTATATGCACATCTCCATGTAAATTATTCGTTAAAGTATTAGATAATTACGTTAAAAATGTAAGCTATGACGTCATCTTGTTTATATCATTGTTTATTTCATTGATCACTTAGAAACAACATATTTAATGACGTAGGCAGTGATATTGAATTCAGTTTGAATTCAGTCTGATGAAGCATTAAAGCGAAACCGGTCACACATTCTACGTGTTGGTGTTGTTTATTTTATAATTTATATATATATATATATATATATATAGATAATAAACATTTCGTACAATACAAGTCTAGCGCATTTAATTTTAAGATGTTTGCGGATTGATTAAGTAATTCATATATTATTAATATATTGTAAGAAATCTTCAATGAGGACATGTTTAAAACAGAAATAACGATTCGTACACTAAAAGGCCACTGGCTGAATAGTCACTAATATATACTAAAATGAGCACAAACGATACTTTTTACAAGCTTGTATATAAATCACAAAAATGCGTTAGATGAATGATAGCTGGACCTAACTAAAAAAAGAAAAGAAAATGAATGTTATACATATATGTTTGCATTCAAGTATTTTTTCGAATGTAATGCACATGTAAGACACCAGCTTGTGTTAGACGGCGCAGTAATATGGAACCTTTAGGTTACATAAAAAGTACAGATCGGTAAAGATTTTGAAATTATTTTTTTTTAAAATAACGATTACAATAAATAATGTTAACGGCACAATTAATCAAATGGAAACATAATTTTCGTACCTCATTTTAAAAAAAAAAAAACAATATGATTAGGGAAAAATATGGAAATGCAGTAAATAAGCAAAGAAAACAATGTCGCCAACTATGCTGTTATTCAAATCAGGGGATATTAGTTCATATATGGTTATTACAATAATCTTTCTTCCTATTAGATGAAATGAGGCATTCCTTTTTATATTTACGAAATACTAGGAAGACCATCATAATTTTAAAGTACATCTTAAGTGTAAAAATATGAATAAATTAGCAATGGCAAATAAGAAAAACATCCGTCTCCAATGACAAAGGAGTCGTGTAAACTATTATAGAACAGTTGTTTAATAAAAGGAATACGAATTTTAAAACGTAATGTTTCGAACGTTGTAACAAATATGGTTTCTTTACAAGACGAAGAAAGAAACAAAATAATACTTCGGGGAATTAAAGATCGCATCACATGAGCTGGGACTGTATGACTTGTTAGTTACTATAGGATATAAATATATTTCAAGTTGGGTTGTATTGTTACCTGAAACCAATCTGTTTCTCATACAGTTTTGATAGGGTTTTACATAAACACCTCGCTCCTCCTGGACCTACAAAAAAGGAAACATACATATAGGTCTTCTAATTTGTCCTCAAAAGCTATGCAACAGTGTTTACAATCTTTTTCAATTTTAATTACCTTCAAATCATATTATGGCATCGGGAAATATAAACCGAAAAAATGGTTACCAAACACAAAGTAAACGTTTTATTTAATAAACACGCTTTCTAAATAAATAAGTAAAATGATATCACGTGTTTTGAGACTTTTACTCCTCCACGTCTTCAAGAAATTATTGCAAACCTTCGTTAAAGCACTCATTCTCACAGTATACGAAGGTCCACATTGTCCACTTCTTTGCCAATACTCACTCAGATATAAAGCTCATTATATACATGCATATAATTTGCACAATGCTCGAATATCTTCTAGTAAATGCTAGGCATACTTGGCGCACATTATGTGAAGAAAGAAACAGAACAATCCACATTCATGGTTTACTGCATGTAGGGAGGAGCATTATCACAGATATACAAATATATGCATATATGTTCTGAATCTTAATTTCTTTTCCTCACACTGTGCAAATTTCATTTTTTAAAGCGTATATAGGAATATTATTACAAGTAACATGGTTAACTATCTCAACCTAGTCATATCCTTGCCGAAAAAAACATTAAAAATTCAGAAAGAAATAATCCCGTCAGTAAGTATATTTTACATTCAATTGCTTGACACTATCTCTTAGCTGGGTGAAGGAGAGGAGACATGCGTGAATCAGAAAAGAAGGAAAACTTAACCAGACTTCTGCGTCGTACTGACTCATGGCCATTCATAGTTTCATTTAGGGCACAGCACGTATCGCAATCAATAATTTGTCCCGTCTAATGGAAGTGTGAGTCTGGAAAATGTGAAGTAGCACAGCTACTCATAAACGCTGAAAATAGTACCTGCAGACAGAAATATGACAATACAAATAAGTAGATACCAAGGTATAAATATCTCGAATCAGATCAGAAACCAAGAGAAAGTGAACATTAAAGATAACATCAACAATAATCATTTGTGAACTCCGGCTAATAAAGAAAGGGATGGAGATCAACAATATCCCTGGAGAAGTATACGCTGAAAGTCCACAATATAGTACTACTTGGCATAACACATACATTAAGAATAGCGCTCTTAATATGACAGTTGGACAGCCAAACGTATTTGTTTATAATTGATGAATTGCTGGATCATTTCTATCGGATAATACGATTATATGGCATTTTATTGTATGCCCCTTTTCCATTTGAAATTATATTCCTTATAAATTGCGTTGATGTTGTTTTAGCCCTCACTGACGAAACCCTTCATTGAAAGTACGATTCCTTCATAATGTATTTATTGTTTTATATTTAGTAATATTCTGACAAACGAAATGCATATATGTCATACGTTTTGTGTAATAAAATTTCTTTACAGTATTTATCCTTAAACTGCTTCTACAATATTAGTATCGGTGTATTAAACTACACACACACACACACACACACACACACACACACATATATATATATATATATATATATATATATATATATATATATATATATATATATATATATATATATATATATATATTAATATATATAAGTTTGTCATTTTAATAATTTCTCTCTGTTCTATGTTTCTTTACTTTCTTTTCAAATTTCTTCCTGAAACAGTAACCGACATTTAGCTGCAAGAAGCTAACTGAAGGGTTTATGTATTATGATTTATGCTTTGACACATTCTAGTTTATACATACTGTATATATTAAATTTAACATAGCTGTAATGTTCTATATTTGATAAATGTCAATGCATAGTTTAATAGTTTTTCATAACTTAGTTAGCCACCGTCGACCAGTTCATTCAGACTTATGAATGTGCATTGTTTGTTGTTTTAATTCTTCTATAACTTGATATTGTTTTCTATACAAATTACTCGTTGTTATCGTTCTGCTAAACGTGACGTTAAAAGAGTTATATTTTTAACCATCTTTTCGCCTATTTTGTTTTTCAGATTTAACTAAAACTTCATTTCACATAATCAACTTTAGGACATGTTCCAGAAATTGTTCATAATGACTATATGGTTTAAATATATATATATATATGCCTGGTTTACTACAGATGCATACATTCTCCTTTCTTACATTTGTTTGTGTATACATTTAAATAACTAACTGTGCAGATTTATAATTAGCATGCAAAACATGATATTCAATAGGGACTAAGTCTTGCCAAAAAATCATATTCGTTTATAACGCATTGCCTTTGCTTTTTGTGACTGAATTCGTAGCAGTAAGATCTCATCGTTCTCTAAATTTCTTTATCTGTCGCAAATCGTACTTTCTGGATATTTTGCAATTGCCCATAGGACATTTGTGCTTATCTCAATGACTGACAGCAAATGATCGCAACACAGATAAAAAAGTTAACATAAAAATAGAACATTTCTTGCGATTGCTTCATATGCTTTTAGTGATAAAATGTATGGTTTCCTTTCTTTGTTTACACGTATCACATACCAATAACTTTAATGTAAACAATGTATGTCTTAGTTAAATTGCATGGATATGTTTAGGAGAAAAGATGATAGGCTAGAATATAGACATAAAAGAGACGGGACGCACAAAACTTTGCAGTATAAAATCACATCTCTTATAGTATTCATGCTAAGGCTAGTTGATGCGGGCTCATTTTTGTGAGTAACAATGGGGACAGATATAGTTAAAAACTATATATATATATATATATATATATATATATATATATATATATATATATATATATATATATATATATATATATATATATATATATATATATATATATATATTGAGAGGACACACCGTTTCCATACAACATACATATTTTAATCGACTGTATAAAGCCGTGGTACTATCATATATCCATTTCATATTTTCGAACTAATTCTCTGTTCATAGCTAAAGTTGCATCCGTATATTTATACGTTGTTCCTGGCGTTCAGGCGTAAGCAGCTAAGTATGTAAATGGGTTATGTCCCGAAACATATTTTTTAGTATATTCTACCTTGTTGTCACCATGTCAAAGAAAATGAAAAGAAATATTGTCTGACCAATATAATAAAATACCTTTTGCTCTTTCTTATATTTTCGCTACGATGTTTTTCAGCAACACATCGAATACGCTGGTACAGTATTGTAGTGGACTGCGTTGATAACCTGGACAAAACATGGATGTACCACATATTTTCCATGTAGCGTCTCTAATGAAGCGACAATCAATCATCATTTGATCCCCTAGATATCCAAGCGACAGTTCGTCTATGATAAATAAGATATTAACAAGCATATAATCGTCAATTTTAAAATTGCATTTTTCCATTTTTGCAATAGGTAACAATCAATATATAGCCAATATATAACCTAATGAGTTAGGTAATTGTAATCATCAATAAAATCACCTTTGACACTGTCTTCAAGTTTTTTTTTCTTTCTATCTCATGAGCGTTTTGAGAAATGTTGGTTGTTGTTTTTCCTACAAGAAAAACTATTCGGGATGAACGACTTTGTAATAATCTCGGTTTAGCCCATATATTTCGAAGTGCTTTTCTCCAGTCAAATTGTTTGAAAGCCATATGTACCATTAACAAGAACATTAGCATTAGCGTTTCTGTACCATTGAGCAGCAGGGAAGTTGAACAGACCAGCTCGTCCAGCCAAAATAAACCTTCCTACGAGAACTTTCTCTGTAGAAGCCTCGGAAAGCAGAAATAACGCCTTCTACGGAAGCTAATTTTCATGCATTTCAGACCGGGTGCATCGGTTGGTCGCGCCGGTGTGTTAGTAAACATAGCATCCGAGACAGGAAAAATAAAAGTCAGGAAATAAATTTTGTTTTTTGTTGCAACGTGGGGCTGCTTTGGCCAATTTTACGTCGCATTAAAATAATATACTTGAAAATAATATGAGTCAGAAAACTAGTACAGTTGGAGAGCCTCATTCTGCTAGATTAGCGCGAGAACAATTAGCGGCACTAAAGAAACTTATTCCAGTAAAAAAATTATTCAAGAAAAATGTTCGTGATTACGAAGATACGCAATATGGAATTACCGAGATATCGTCAAAATGGTTAAAGCCAGTTACCGAAACAACCGAGCGAATCGCATACGGTGACGAGAAAGGTCCGGATATCAGGAAACGCGGAATTGTTCCCATGTTGAAAGGTATCGAGGAACACTCACGAGTATTACCGGAACGACTAGCAATACTAGCACAACAACACGGGCAACAACCAGGAGGAGGAACCCCTGCAATTGGTTTTAAAATAAGTAAAGGAAAACCTGGAGGAAGAAAACCACCTATAGGAAGAAAAGCGTTCCATCTCGAGAATTTAAGAGAAAATTTCACCGAGGAGGGATGGGGAATAATATCACAGCCGCTCTCGAATTGTATAGTAATATAGATCAATTTGGTGAATTTGCGGAAAATTATTTTGATATTCGAAGAGGATATCTGACTGATATAGGGAAAAAAAGATACGCAAACCGTGAAAATTGGTATAATATGTTATATAAAGTTTACTCGGGAAAATCGCAGGCGAGAGAAACGGATCCATATTACAGAAGATTTTTAACAGCCGCAAAGGAAACGTATAATTATAATGTGCAACAAGCGAAAGAAGAAAAGCAACAAACGAAAGAAGAAAAGCAACAAGCGAAAGAAAAAAGACGACAGGAGAAAGAAGAAAAGGCTAAATCTTCACGGAAAAGAAAAGCAAAATTAAAAGAAGATATTCAACCACAGGAGGAAGATATTCAACCACAAGAAGAAGATATTCAACCACAGGAATTGGAAGAAGAATTAACTGAGGAAGAAATTGCATCTCGTTCAGGATCAATTGATTATAGTAAACCTGCCGATCAATATTTGAGAGAAGACAATATCGATATGCTCGATGATAAATATACAAGATTAGTTGTCGCTGCGGATTATACTCCAGAAAATAGAAGATTTTTCTTGAAAGAAAGGTACTTTGATTTATTCGGACCAGGAACATGGCCGCAGTTAATTTATTTTGGTAGTTTAAGAAAACCGATGGATTTACTCGATATCGGATATTCAAATTTTAAAGGGGAGGTCGATGAATACAAAGAAAGGAAAATGAAACGATTATCATTATCATCACCACAATATCCTGGAAAAACCGCGACGCCAGGGGGAGATCCCCCCCCCCAGGTACGCCACCACCACAAGATACTAAAATAGGAAGCGGATATACCATTTGTCCTGACAGCGTTGTCAACGATGTATCTCGCCTCGAAATATTGATAGGAGGAAAACGAGCCGGAAATAACTCTAATGAAATAATCAACGAGGCCTCAGATATTTGTCGGCGATTATTTCGCGGTGGCGTCATTGATTCTCACATTTACAAAGAGCTCGTTGACGAACTCATCGATTAAAACAACATAATTGAAATAACATGATTGTTCACAAACATCAACGCAGACCTAGACAGGTCCGCACAGTTAACTCTCGATTGCCCGTATACAAATATATTCACGGCAATGGATTCGGCGACATCGTTAAAAGTTTCGTTACAAGGATAGTTCCTAAAATAGGACCCGTAACTAAGCAATTCGCGTCAAAAGCAATAGGAAAAATTGGCGAGACTGTCATCTCTGGTATTGGTAATTTAGCCAGTAAAGGCTTCGATTTTGTCAAAGGTAAAATATCAAATTTGGTGCGCAAAAAAAAGCAGCCTATCAAATTACCTAGCACCAGCGAAATGCCCGCTGATGTCAGTAAAGTTATAAACGACGCAGCAAATAAAAAAATAAATGATCTAGTACAGGAAGTTGCAAATACAAGTTTTGTTTCGGGTAGCGGTCTTCGTTTTAGATGATATTCTTAATAATAAATGTTCGCACAAGTGTCAAACGAAGTGTTCGACATGGACGAGCCTGTAGGTAGAGACACATCCGTGCGTGATTTCCAGTATTTCTCGTACGATGCAGTTGAACCAAATACACCTAATCGTTTGGAAATTCAAGTTCACGATACGACAAGATATTTTCTTCCATCTGAGGCGTATATCGAAGTTACCGGGGAAGTTATTAAAACGGATAATACCGCTTATGCAGCAGATTTTAGGGTCGGATTTGTTAACAACGGTATTATGGCATTATTCAAGAGTGCCACTTACATGATCGACGGAAGAGAGATTGAGTCAATTACTAATGATACTGACTTAGCAACGATGATTATAGGTCTAGCTAGATACTCGGATGATTTTACTAGATCAGCTGGCCCTAGTATGATGTTTGCCAAGGATAATTCTGATCGTCCCGAAAGTAGGCCGTTTCTTATCAGACAACCCAACGATCGCGCCGCTCCTAATGCTGCTCCCGCTGCTATCGAAGATATGATCATTAAACCTTATCCTGATTATAATCTCGGATTTTTCACGCGAAAGTCTATGCTAGCACCAGGTAACAGAAGATTCTCTTGTGCTATCCCGTTATCCCATATATTCCGATTTTGCAGACATTTCAGGAAAATTATCTACGGAGCAAAACACACCGTTACGTTTGTCAGAAAGGAAAATAGCAACGATGCTATCTGGCGAGAAGGTGCTGTCGATTACGCTACTGGCGTGATAAGTCCCAATGACGCCACTCAAAATAACGGTATGGTAAAATTACTTAAATTTACTTTGTGGATGCCAGCGATAACTCCATCAATAATCGAGGAAGAAAAATTATTGTCATTCATGAACCAGGGCGGTAAATCTGTTATGTCTTGGCTGACAACAACAACAGATTCCACAACTACCAATATTAATGGTGATTTTACCTGGCGTATTGCATCGCAGCAGGGTACCTCTGCACCTAGGCATATCTTTATCGCTTTTTTGCGTACCAATAGATATCATCAATTATACAGTCACATGATATTTGATCACATTGGAGCAACAAATGTGTCGTTGAGAGTAAATGGCCAACAAGAACCAACCGAGGAAATATCAATTGATTTTGAAAATCATTCGACGGCTCGTGCGTATCATCGCTTGTTAAGTTTCATGGGTCGTGATCAAAATATCGATACCGGATTGCAAATATCACAGCTAGATTTTAATAAACTTTATCCTATCTATTACTTTTCCCTGGAGCATCTTGATCTGGTAAAGCAATCTGTTGTTGATATCCATTTCAAAGCCAGAATTAACACAGGTGGACTTAATCACAAAGCAATCGCGGTTATTCTCAGCGATAGAACAATGATCCTAGAAGGAATTAGTGGCAGAATGAGAGTTATCGACGCACCTGTTGAGAAAATGTAACTTTAAAATGAAAATCGAAGATTTTTAAGATTTTTAAGATTTCTAAATTTAGATTAAACGATTATTAATATGCCATACGAATACGTCAGCGTAACTCTGACCCCGGGTCAGATGAAAAAACTCCAAACAGCAACAGCAAAGCGATGCGGTGTGAAATTAACCCTGAAAAACGATCAAATTCAGGGCGGGCCTAACAAACTGTCGCTAACTAAAAATCAACGTGAACGCTTTACCAAAGCCAAATCAGCGAATTCCGGCGTTCATGTGAATCTTAGTATAGGTGCCATCAGAGACATGGTCAAAACGGGCGGAATTTTCCCTTTCCTAGCCGCTATTCCTGGATTATTATCCGGGGCTCTTCCGGCAATTGCAAAAGCGATAGGATTAGGTGCGGCCGGAGCTGTAGGCGACAAACTAGTACACAAAGTAATGGGAGGGCGATATGGTAAAAAAAGGGAAGCGGCCTTTATCTAAGACGCCCCCCGTACGGATCCGGCCTAAGATTAGCGCGCCCTATTCAAATTTAGATTTATTCAACGAAGCAAAGAAAAAAAAATAAAATTTTTCAGAGGCGTATTTATGCGGGATCAACTACCAGAAAAACCAAACCCCACCGAGACAGGAATAATAAATCTCGATTCAAATACTGGCCCTGGCACACACTGGGTCGCCTACGCGATTAATCCTCGCGAAGTTGTTTATTTTGACTCGTACGGACTAGCGCCACCAAAAGAATTTATCAATTACGTATCAAAGTTAAATATTCCGATTTGGTATTCGACACTTCCAACGCAGAGGTTAATGGATCCACCGATATGCGGCCCAGAATCAATTGATGTCCTCGACGCAATTTCAAAATCATCCGGTCCGTATCATAGAATCGTATTTGAATATGTCGTAGATAAGTATCATGGTTGATATTTACGGAAGATTCCTCTACAGGAAGAAGGAAGTAGCCGACGTCGATCTATCAAAATTCGCAACCAGGGATGATATTAATAATCTTCTATCGCTGTCAGAGGTAGATCCTGGCGAAGTTGCTGTTTTTCAGAGCCGCGAAGGAAGATTACAAACAAGCAACGTCAAAATAACTGATATAATCAAGCGAGACGAATATAACGATCGCATTAATCAATTTACTAGCCTGTCAGATTCGGTATCAAAATCCATCGCTGATATCGCCGATATTATAGCGAAGTTACCCCTGAAGGCTAATATCGCGGATGTGGAAAAAAAGGACAACGAGCTACCAGCAACGTTGCTTCTGAAGGCCGATAAAACATTATACGACGATCTTCAGGACAGAGTGACAAAAAGACTTAACAGGCTAAATAACGATCTTAAAAAACTCGACGATACCTTAGGTAAACTTAGTAAAAAAATTGACGAGAATATAAAAACATCCGTCGATAATATCTCCACCGCCGCAGACGAGCTTGCAAAGAAAAAAGCCGATCAAACATCGCACGATGTTCTCAGCGATAAAGTGAGAAAAATCAACGAGGATATTACTAATATTCTCGCCGATATTACCGAAATAAATATCGTAATGAGTCAGAAAAGCGATAAAACATTACACGACGATCTTAGCGAGAAAACAAAAAAAATCAACGAGGATATTACTAAAATCAACGAGGAAATTTCCATAATACGTGATTTGGCGCGTCAAAAGGTCGATAAAACATCACACGACGATCTCAGCGAGAATGTGAGAAAAATCAACGAGGATATTGCTAAAATTAACGAGGAAATTTCCACGACGCCTGATTTGGCGCGTCAAAAGGTCGATATGTTATTGTACGACGGAGAGATTCGAGATTTGAACACGAAACTTCTCGACGCAACTACAAAAGTTAGCGATATTAACACAAAAATATCGTCAATGAATCTTGGAATATTAGCGCGTATTTCGATACCAGCGGAGGTAGAAACAGAAAATATTCCTTGTCATGTACCATTTGTGGTAAAAATACAGGATCTTACTTGGACACCTGAGAATAACACATTTAGCTTTACCTCGCCAATTACTGGCGTATATCGAGTATATATTATCTCCTTGATAACAAAATTCAATGTAACAATAGACGATGGTTATGATTTTCGTGAATATTATCCTGGGTTTTTTGTTATGACTATATTTAAAAATAAAACGAAAACCTTTAGGCTAGAACCACCAACTAGAACCGTGATGATGTCCGATTGTCAAGTAATTTTCGAATATTTATCCGGAATACACGCAACTGGTTAGATAACCTAACTAATAAATGACTGCATCGGATTACCGATACAATCAGGCGCGTTCATGGCAGGATTCGCTAAAAAGCTTATCGACGAATATCAAACAAAAATAAAAAAATACCAGCGTAGATTAGTTGCCATCGATGTTGCTGTGTACGCGGTAAGTGCAATAATCGCCGGTGCGGGAATAATCTTATCCGCGGTGACAATAATCGCGCCAATCGTAGCAACGATAATAATCTCGTCGACAACAACAATCGCCGGTGTTCTCAATATCATCGCAAAAAAAATATCCTCATGTACAAATGAAAAATTGTCCTTGTACACGAGTAAACTATCCCAGGTCAACGAAGCGTATTCGAAATTATCATCGCTGCTTTCTGAGAGTCTCAACGACGGCGTTATATCCGATCTCGAATTTTCCGTGATGGTAAATATCTACTCTGAGATTGAACAAATGAATATCAATAATGTCGGAACTAACTCAAATCGTGACAAACACGACACCGCCGATAACAACGCTGATAGCTCAACCAGGCCAGAATTTAGTATCGATTTTCCAATACCAATTAGCGTCAAGGAAATTGCGCTGTCACAGTTACGCGTCTATAACAGCTGGCCCAATGTTAGGTCGAAATCATTTGGTAGATTATCATCGAATAATTCGTTTGTTTTTGCCAATAAAAACCGTCCCGATGGAACTCCCGATTGGATCGTCGTTGGCATACCAACAGGCAGTTACAAAATTGAGCAACTAGATAAGGAATTTACCAGTAGAATATCAAATATAACCGGCGATGCTAATCCAGGAATAAAAATATTAGCACACGAACCAACGTTGTCATCGATAATCGAGGTAAAATCGCCATATATCGTCGATATTTACCAATCATCGATTAGGACAGTGCTAGGTTGGCCTGAAAACCCACCTCTGGAAAAACCAGAAAAATCTGATTTTATTATTCCAGGTTGGCACGAAGAAGCTCCTCCAGAGCTACCGGAGCCAACAAAAATCAGATTTTACCACCGACGAAGGATGGTACGGAGATATCAGACATAAACCTATAATCCACAGCGCCATTAATCTCATGAATAACCACAAATTTAACCTGGTGATGTTCGCTTTTACTTTTAGGGACGAAAGAATTCTCTCGTGGTTGCCTCTTCCCAAAATTCCCCCCGGTGTGAAAATCTTCGACGCTACCAATATTAACAGGATAATAACCCCCGTAGACGGTATCTTGATAAGAAGAACCCTCGACGAATTTAATCAAGAACATAAATTACATTTAAATTTATTGCGGGAATCCTTTCATGAATGCATCTTAAATAAATCAGGTTCATGTAGCGAAATTATCGAACGCGTGAAGATTTTAAATCAACTCGCGAATGATGTTGAATATTATCATGGTATGTTCATTCGGGCGATAATCGACGATGTATCAATTGCCGATTATGTTCTTCCTATTAGCAAATTCGAGTTGATCAGAAGTTCAGGAGAAAAACAAAAATTCATGAGAGTATTTGGATTAACCGAGGAAACGCTACCAAATTTCAAATTTCCCGATTATGATGTTGATAAAATGAGAAAATCCGTCGTTGATACCATCGATGATTTATTTCCGAAATTACATGCCGCGTGGACTAAAAAAATACAATCAGAATCGATTCTCAAACATAATAATGATCCTGCCGGGCAAGGGCGGCATATCTCGCCAGGTATCGTTAACATAACGGAGGTTATCGCGATTTATCTTCACGCGGATGTCGTTGAAGGTAGCTACAACGTGGATTCGTCTGTGTCAGAGCAGGCACAGCAGGGATTTATCTTATATTCGTTTTCACCTAGCGCCTCTCCGGGTTTTTTGATAATAAAAGAGCCAGTAAATCCGTTTTACCTGCGATGCCACAATCGATTATTATCGAAGATAAATTTCAAACTGACGGATCAAAATGGAAATTTGCTTGATATACGCGGGGAAACACTGAGTATCAACTTGCTGGTGAGATCGTAGAATCGAAGATTCTTAAATCTGCCCGCCAGAGAAAAATAACCAAAAAAATAAATAAAAACCAGGAAATTTTTCAAAATTTGTAAATTTCTTAATTTTGATGGGGTAAATACCCGTCAAATTGAGTAATTTATATAATTTAGTAAATTTGTTGGGGTAAATACCCGTTAAGTTGAGTAATTTATATAATTTTATGTTTTTGATGGGGTAAATACCCGTCAAAATTAAGAAAATTGCACAATTTCAGTAAATAAATTAATTTAGTAAATAATAAAAAAAATAATAAAAATCAGGGAAATTAAGAAATTTGTGTAATTTTATGTTTTTGATGGGGTAAATACCCGTCAAATTGAGCAATTTACATAATTTCGTGAATCTGCTGGGGTAAATACCCGTCAAATTGAGTAATTTATATAATTTCGTAAATTTGATGGGGTAAATGGTAGTCAGAAATAAGAAAATTGTACAATTTCAGTAAAATGAATAAAAAATAATAATAAAAATTAGAATTGGAATCGAAGATTCTTAAGATTCTTGAAATTTTGTTTTTTTTTTGTGGCAAGAATGAAAATCAAAGATTTTTAAGAATCTTTGACGCTAATTTTACTTTCATCGACCAGCTTTTTTAGCTGCCTGACGCGCGAGCTAGTAATTTTTCTTGACTCGTACTCGTCAGACAAACTCGACCTAACTTTTTCTACCAGCGTCGATAATTTAACAAAATCCTCGATTTGATCATCGCTGACAGTCGCAAGAGATTGGTACATCGCAATCTGGATTTTCTTTATAAATTTGTATTCTGACGGTAGCGTGTATCTGTATTCGAGTTTTCCTTGGACGATCGTCTCAAATTCGGACCGGATTTTACCTGTGTCCAAATCTGAGGCTAAATTTACATTTTTATTTTTTAAATCCTCGATGGCCTCGATGATGTTATTTATATTCTTCTCGTTCATTATACAAATTTGTAATATTTAATTAATTTTTAGAAAATCCTGAAGAATCTCCGATTCCTTATTTTTAGTCTGAAATTATCGGAATATAAGAATACTCGATCCATTCACCAAATCGATAGGAAAATGTCGCGTTGATTATTTTTTCTGTTGCACGTCGCACCGAGACCATGTGAATACCAAAGTACCTTGCAGCGGCATTCATCGATGTGAATATGATTTCTTCATTTGTTTCTTTATTTATTGATTTAACCCCCTTAGCTGGTCGATATCCGCGGCCGGTATTGCCGGATATGCAATTTTCACTCTGAGTTACCGCGCGAAGATTGGACAGTTTGTTGTTAAGTTTATTTCCGTCAATATGGTCGATTACCAAATTATTCTTGATGGGTCCGTGAAAACACTCGAACACAAATCTATGAAGGGTATAATTTGTGTATCTTCCTTTTCTACCCCCGCTGAAGGTACATATCAAATAACCCGAATTGCCAACTCTACCAACACGTTTCTTCGTTTTGATATGTCTGACAACACCATCCGATGACGGCTCGTATCCCTCGATCGTTGGATGAGATTTAAACTCGCATGTCATTGTTGTTTCTGGAATCACTGATTTCAAGTTCATTATATAATAATTATATGTCTAAATCGTTATTTGCCTTGAATCGATTAATATAATCTTCTTCACATGTTATCACCGACGAGGATCTTCTTTCATAATATCGCCGCAATTCCCGATAATTCTTTCCTCCGCAGGCCAAACACAACCGAGTTTTTCCTCGCGTGCCAACTTGGCAAACTAAACATCGCTGTGGTCCTTTACTGCCACGTCGAATCGCATGTATATGAGCGCCGCAATAATCGCCTCTGCAGGATTTGTCACAAAATTTTGTTGAGCCGATTAATATTCACTTGCATTGATTCATTATAATTTAAACATTTGTCTAAAATATAATCATGGATGTATTTGATCTTGATGAGGCAGAATATATTATACCTGAGGCTGATCTGGCGAAGAAAGAATTTTTCGATGACGGAGCCGTTCACACTTGGTCGACATGGAAAACAAATTCCATCGATGCCACGATGAACCTGGAGCGAGCTAAGAAAATAATCGAGTACATAAAAACCGAACACAAAGAAGAGCGATTTATCTTTGGAATAAAATTTATCGCACAAATGCCCGACGATACTTGGATTATTCGCGATAAACGAGATCCAGTGCGTGGCGGTAAGAAAAATGTTATTCTCGATAAAAATTCTAAGCCTGGATTGTTATTGGGAATCGATGGTCCTTATTATGCTAGGGCATATCCATCTAGTGCAGTCGTTTATGGAATTTATCGGCTAAATAATAATCCGGATGTGAAAAATCTACCTGCGATGAAAGAATCGCCGATGATAAATTGCGTGGCTGAGCGTGTTATCGAACATATGAAAAACGCTCGACGTGGATCTGGTTTGACCCAGTTGAGGTGGGATAAAATTAACGCGTGGGCGAAGACCGTCGCTGATGGTGCATCGGTGGACGATGTAGCTGCGTTGAGTAAAAAACTTAAATTTCCGATCACGGTGAAAACGTTATCGGGAGAAATATTATACTCGTCTCCGTATAGATCTCGAGGAGCACCAATCGAGATTGTCGATCACAATTCACATGCGTGGTCGCAGTCGGTGATGATATTTCCGCGGGATCGTATTGTTAAATTTTATCCCGTGGAATTTTCCACGGCAGATGTTGAGAATAATAATTCCGATGCCATGTTTAGATTTATCAAAAAATTAAACGCATCTGATCCAATATCGATATGGTTATACTCGAGTGAAGAAAAATACGATCAATTTATTTTGCCATGTGGCGATATTTACAGAGACGAAATATTACACGAGTCGATGAGAAAACTTGCGGTGAAATATTCGTCGAATCCCGATCAGTTACTAACGAATTGCTTTACAGTTCCGTCTGTTGCCGCTCATGCCGCTAGAGAGAAAAACTCGTGGAAGCCTACGAGGAACGAATATCTTGCTGATATTCAACTTAGTTGTATCGAATACGGCCATGGTGGATTGTGGAATACCAAGTACGATTTCGAAGATATGATCTCTGTTGACATGAGCGCGTGTTATCCTGGAAGTTTCCTCGGATATGGCGATTGTGCAGATTATTTTGCTAAATTCGGCCATCCTACCAGCGAAATGACAAGAGTAGCGATTAACGGACCGTTGCCTGATTTTGTCATGACCGGATTCGCTTGTGTAACGTCGTTCGAGTTTGCTGAAAATTTGCATAAAATCTGCTATATTTGGTTCGGAAGGCATTTATCTCAGCGCCGTTGGGTCCCTACGGTGTTGTTGAGATATATGCTGGATTCGTCGATGTTAGTATCGTTGACAGTGAGCGAGGCGATTATATCCTACAGAAAACAAACTAATGTGTGGTTGCCGACGGACGGTGACAACGCAAAAGATATAGGAAGAAAAATAATTGGTAAATTTACTCAAGGCGGATCCGTTGATCATAAACACCGGCACGCTAGATTATTTATCAACGACGCCGAGATGGATTTTATAATTGCCGATACGGTATCACTAGGAATATTTTGCAACAGAGAGAATATTATGATTGATGGAGCAAAATTAGGTACCGTGATTAGCTATCTTGACGGAGAATCAGCGCAATATACGCATTTACGGTCGTCGATGCTCGCTTATGTAAGTATAAATTTACTCTCGATGATAAACAAATTTTCTGATATCGCGGTAAGAGTCGCAACGGATTCATTTTATATCGATAAAAAATACCAGTGTAGGCTGGAAAATTTAATCACCGATGGTAGCTCATGGGGAATCTGGAGGATAAAAAACGAGGATATCCTAGATTATTGTGAAGACGCCGATGTCGAAGATTGCGATGAATTTCATCAAGGTAAATTTGGAGAAATATCGGCAGCCGCATCTGCGTTTGACCCAATTTCACGCAGCAAATTCGTTTACCTAAATGGACCTGGTGGTAGCGGTAAAACAACGCGAGTGATAAATTTATTTGCGAACTCCGATATGATTGTATTAACTCCGACCCATAGATTAGCGCGAGAAATAAAGCAGCGTGGCGTTAATTCGTGCACGTATCACAGTTATTTCAAATACAGCGGTGGATCATGGGACTCGGTGCGTATGGGAGACAAATATATCAACAAGATTATAATCTTCGATGAGATTTGTACGGTAAATTTAGATATATTAAAATCGATATTAGCTTGGCTGGAAGGGAAAAATACCGCCGTAATAATGTGCGGCGATCATGGCCAACCTAATCCGATTGATGGTGAATCGCCTCACGAATGGCTCAGAAACTTTGTTGATTATTACGAGGAAATCGACGCTGATTATAGATCGACGGATATTTTGTTGACCGAGTTTAAAAAATTGATTCGATTACAACCGAACAAGATTCAGTGTGACGTCATGAGGAAAATAATCGACGAGACTCCGATGAACAATTTTCTAAATTTGTGGCGTCCCGATCATCTGATCGTTGCTAGTAGAAAAATTATTCGTGATATTATTCAGGAAATGTTATTTAAGCTGCATTGCGAGAAATTTCCAACACTGCAGGTACCATTATGCTACAGGCCCACTGATACTCGACGACAAAATATTAATATTATTTTGCCATGTGGAAGGGAAAAAAACTTGGTCCTAAATGATGTTATCTTTGTTGATATTAATCTCGTTAATGACGCGATAAATGCAGAAAAATCACCGTGGAAATTAGGCTACGCAACAACGATACACTCGTCACAGGGATTGACCGTAGATGGACAAGTTTGGATCGTCGATGACAGAATTTCTTGGTCAAATTTGGTATATTTGGCCGTATCGAGAGTAAGAAAATTATCTCAGCTAGGACGAATTCGAGTAAATTATCTCAATGACGCTGGCGGTAGTTGAGTATCTTCTGGTACTATTTGTAATTCTTCTTTGGTAAATCCGCGTTGAGGCGCTAACGAATCTAGGATATAAATCGCTGGTCTTCCTGATGATCTTGTTACGGCAGATATTTTGTGTGTTGTAACACTCCAGGTTGTGTCGGTTGCTCTTTTTCTGCCTCCTTCAGCCTCGCCTTCTTTATACAAATATCTGACTGTGACGCTACCTAGTACAGGCTGAATTGTGGAATCTCGCTTTAGGGGTATATTCGATTTTGTAATTGCAATTGCGGGTTTCATTGCTATCGTTCGAGTTACTTCGTTATTCAGTGCGTTAATTACATGAGGCAATCTTGATACCCAATCGTGAGATCGATTATCCTGAATAAATTCACGCGCGTATTGGTATCCGAATAATCGTTCTGCGAGAGTTTTATTGAATCTTTCGACGATAGCTTGATTGTGATGAACACCTACGATACCGCGTCGGATTTTCACATTATTTTTTTTCATCAATGAAGTAACCGCGCCAAGAAATTCTCGACCTGGATCAACCTGGAGAAGATTAGGCCATGTTAACGGGGATCGGGAATAAATTTCGCTAAACGCCTTAGCGATCTCCGTTGCTGTTTTATTCGATAATGGCTCGGCTTCTTTATACCTACTAGCGATATCAACGATGGTCAAAACGTATTTATATGTGACTCCGTCGACGGTATCGTGAGGAAGAAACATCAGATCCGCTTGATGGACCTCATTGGGGACGCTGACGGTGAAACTCGCGTACGGTATTTTCTTGGGCGGAGGGAGATATATTTGCCAGATTGCCTGTTTCGATAGCCACGATTCAGCGACGGATTGTTTTACTTTAGCGGCTTTGGCGAGTTTGGCAATTGCTGATTTTCCTCGCCAGAATCCTCGCGGAGAATAATATATCTGTTCCATATTATTTACCAGCACCGAACACTAATTTACCTTTCATCGCGCCTTTTACCAGCCAAGTTGCCAATTTCTCTTTGAAATTTTTATTAGGAATCGCGTCTAATGCGTGAATTAGCTTGATATCAGCGAGATGTCTTTGTTGTAAATCTCCGCTGCGATACGCGAGGTCGTGATAGTAACAAGCGTTATCGATTGCGTTTACCGGATCTTCACCTTGTTTTGGTTGGTCATTATCGTCGAGTCTGATATCGAGCCTCGTTCCGGGTCCACAATAATTATACCCTGGCAGATGCTTTTCTCCGGGATATTTTGCCCAGGGAGTTCCGGGTAGATTTGACAAGGAGGCTGCGATATCTCCTCCTGTTCTACTTTTTTTTTTACAAATCTAAACTTTGGCGTCTTGCAAACTTCACATTCTCCTGCAATTGCGTTCCTGTTGTTGCGTGTAACGATTTCGGTTGGATTTATCGTAGCTGTGCGCGTGCGGCACTTAACACAATATAGATCCATGTATTCTAGTAACATGAATGTAATTGATTTTTCAGCCACGAAACGACGCGAACAAGTGAAACATCATGCGGTATTACCGAATTCGATTAAAATGATAATCATCGGCCCGTCAGGATCTGGTAAGACGCAGTTGTTATTGAATTTGATCATGCGATGGCTAAAATGGGACAAATTGTATTTGGTTGCACCATCCGTTGACGATCAACTTTGTTATCAGGTGTTAAAAGAATTCAGTGACAATACCGACGAAGGCACAATCGAATTCATCACAGATGTCAATGAAGCTCCATCCGTGGAGAATTTGGACGGCGATGTTAATAATCTTGTTGTTTTCGATGACGTTATGCTGGACAAACAAACTAACCCGGCTAGGATATTCTCGCGTGGCAGACACAAGAACACCGATGTTATTTACGTAACACAGAGATATACGCAGATTCCAAAGGTGATTAGAGATAATTGTAATATTTTATCTGTGTTCAACGGCGTAGACACGCACACGCTGAGAAATATTCATCAGACCTGGTGCAACGGCGACATGGATATAAATAAGTTTAAAAATTTGTTCAGCCGCGCTCAGGCAACGCCACATGGTTTCATCACGATAAATCTTCATGATCCACGCAGTCGGTATCGAATTGGTCTTGATCAAATTTATTCATGAAAAATCAGCCCCACGTTGCAACAAAAAAATTAACACAAAATATTATTCCCAATAATTTATTTTTCCTGTCTCGGATGCTATATTTACTAACACACCGGCGCGACCAACCGATGCATCCGGTCTGAAATGCATGAAAATTAGCT
Source organism: Sinohyriopsis cumingii (assembly GCA_028554795.2). Taxonomy (NCBI): domain Eukaryota; kingdom Metazoa; phylum Mollusca; class Bivalvia; order Unionida; family Unionidae; genus Sinohyriopsis; species Sinohyriopsis cumingii. The sequence goes on from CM068830.1 coordinate 99,331,521, forward strand.
TCCGTAGAAGGCTTTATTTCTGCTTTCCGAGGCTTCTACGGAGAAAGTTCTCGTAGGAAGCTTTATTTTGGCTGGACGAGCTGGTCTGTTCAACTTCCCTGCTGCTACCATTGCATATATTTGGCTTATTAATTAAGAAGTTAGAATTAAAAGCCATTGTATGAAAGGTGTAGTCGGTGTATTTTATTGCTTCGCCATTTTTCGTCTTCAGGATGAATGGTCTTGAGGGGTTTCACTTTACTGGATGTGGAGTCCATGCGTTCTGTCCTGGAACTATCATATCACCACGTACCTTGATAATTTCACTGTCACTGAGACTTGAATTAGTTTATGTTGTAACCGCTCGTTAGTTATCGATTTTGCGGGAATTAAATACACTTGATTTAGGTAAACGCACTTCTAAAAAACATTGTCCCTGATAGATATATCTGCACTATAAATATATGTATTCATAATGACGCTTATCACTGAAATCCCAAACGTTTACTTTCGGTAGGTTTGATTGCGCACAATTGCCATTTGCTCGATATATATCCAAATGTTCTGAAAATGTATAAATAAAAAGATTACATAACAATTTAATGTTTAGTGAGATATATATTCTTAACATGCAGACAAATGAACATGTTTAATGTTTTATGCATTTATTTCCATATATCTATGTATGTCGCAGACTGAGTTAGTCTCTCTCTCTCTCTCACTGACACACGCACGCACGCACACACACATATTCGGATACAACGCGGTTGTGGCATGACTCCCGAAATTTCGTATATTCATTCGCACATGAAAATATATCTTTTCGAAGTACGTTGAAACAGGTATACAAAATTAATTATCGTTTTGGAGAAGAGATCGTGTATGAATTCCAATATAATGCGATCGTGACATGGTTCTTGAATTTGTAAATACATGTACGTGAATTTTCCTCGAACACGGACAAATATATTTTGAAAGTACATGAAATAGTGTAAACAAAATTGTATTATCATTTTGGGGAAAAGATTGTGTATGAATTAAAATATAATACGATCGTGGCATGGTTCCTGAAATTTTAAATGCATGTACGTGTATTTTTATCGCAAAGGAATTTGTGTTTAAAGAACGAGAAATAGTGTGTAAATTGTTTATAATCATTTGTCGGGAATAGTTCTCATATGAATTCGAATATAATACGATGGCGGCGTGGCTTCTGAAATTTAACAATTTAACCAGGTTATTTAAGTGTTATGACAAAATAAAAATTATCGGAAATATTACTTATTACTGATCCATGAGCAAATTCAGTAAGTCGTCTTTGTGATTGTCCTCAATTAATTATGCATACATTAGTGGCTCAAACAATAACATACATGTGTTTCTTCTTTAACTGTATACACAATCAAGCATAAGACACTGCGGTGGTTGATACAAGATTCTCACAATTTAATAAACGTCATAAAACGAAAGTCGCCAGCATGTTTGCTGGTCTTGGAGGTGTTATTATACGTAATCAGTTGATCGGTAAATAATGACCACTTTATTAGCTGGAAATTGAAGGGATATGATATTGTACATGCGTTTAGCTTTAAAATCTTTTAAAAAAGAGTATTTTCCACATTTTTCTTTCGATATTCACAAAATCTGAAGCAAGTGTTACATGCACGCTGAAATCATGTGTTGTTTGTTAATTATTGTTGCAGTAGTCACTCAAACGAATAGGCGTACAATTGTTAATTATTGAACATTTACAATGGATAAATGTACATGGAAATGCATATGATACAATACTAGCAGTATGAACTGTGTGCACCATTCATATACCCTGGAACGCAATCAACCGTACATGTGCTTCGTCTTCCTTTACCTAAGTTTGCTAAACAAAATTATAATTAAATTCAGACACATAATGATCTGTGACAAAACTACTGAACATTTTAAATATGTATGCAATTTTCGGAATGGAATTACGTGTATTATGGATTAACTGCATGCCACGATGTTAATATATCAGACGACAAGAAAACAGTGTTAATACTTTGTTCATTCTATATATTAGACGCTGAATTCAGACACAATTATTTGTGACAAAAGTATCGAATATTTTAAATTTGTGCAATTTTTCAATCGAAATTATCAATGAATTGTATGCCACAATGGCACGAAAGTAAATGGCATTGACGCTCTCTTCATGATGTACATTAGACAGTAATAAACGTGCATGAGCCAATGCGTTGTTCTCTGAAAAAAGTCAAATACTGTAAAAACCCGCATTAATGCGACCCCGCTATTAACGGGAACATATTTTTTGAACCCAGATTATCGCATTATAGCGGTGTTTCCCTGTATATATATATATATATATATATATATATATATATATATATATATATATATATATATATATATATATATATATATATATATATATATATATATATATATATGTATACATATATAGACAATTTTTTATCTTTGGAATATATATATATATATATATATATATATATATATATATATATATATATATATATATATATATATATATTCCAAAGATAAAAAATTGTTTTGTGTACTATGATCGACTTGGTAATTGATTATGCTACTAATGCAACTACTATTAATAATGATATTAATAATACTAATATTATTAAATACTACTACTACTATTACTACTACTACTAATAATAATAATATTAATAATAATATTCGCAGCAGCATGATAGTATTAGCAGATACATTGTTGTTACCGTTGTCATTAATTATGGCTGTTTTTTTGACGTCAGTGCTTTATGATGACTTAATCAACAAAGATAAAATATGTACCGATGGTAGTTTATTTCCAAGGCTGAGTTTCGTAACCTGTTAACGTTACAGGCTTTGCCATTTCTTCCTAGTTTCGCTTTGCTATAGAAGTTCTAAATGAAGACAAAAGTAAGGCCATGTGCACTACTACCCCGAAACTGTGGTTGCTATTACAATACCAAATTTAGTTTGCATAACTTAATGACAGATGTTCGACCTTTTGTCTATGGAAATATATACTGATGACACATGTAACATTATACTGACAGTGATCAACATAATGAAATAGTTGTAGATACTGACATAGACAACCCTACTACAAATGCCTCTATCAGCAACCCAAAACAGCATAACAAAAAATACTGACCTTAACTTTTTTTGCAGTTAACTGGGAATGTGCTACAATTCATTCAGAAACTTCCAGTTCAATAGTCTATTACAAGTAGTGAAACAAAACTGGCTTACAATGAAGCAAAGTTGTAGAAGCTTTAAATTTATCTCCACATATTCGCTATGTCTCTTAATCAGTTTTGAAGTTATACTAGTTTCAACTTGCACTCACTTCGTTTTTACTTGAGAGACTCCAAGAAAGAACATATTGAAAATTGCCTTATGGTGCCATTAACAACGTCATCAGCCAAATTCGGTAAGTGAAACTGAGCAACGGTGGATTTCGGAAGCAGTGCATTTTAAGGCTTCACTCTCTTTAAAGGTGACTGAAACAATACTACATGCGCAAACAGTAAAGCAGTTTTGATTAGAGAGCATATAAAATATACAATCGCTTCAAAGAAAACAAACATGTAAGAGGTAAGTGTTTGTCATGTACAAATTAGCAAGAGTAAATTGTAATTTAAGGAATATAAAAGTCATTTTAAGATTGAAGTCACTGTCTAAAATGTATTAATAATTAATTTATTTAGTTTTAAACCTAAATAGTTTAATATAAATAATCATTATTCGGTGCATGCTTATTTTGCATTGGTTTATTTCAGGAGTGTGGTGTTTGCTGCCGCTGTCAATGTTGATGCTTAACTGCTTCCTGTTAGCATTAGTTGGGTATACATGTATGTCAAGAGTAGCGATGGGAAATGTAATATTTGGCAATTGTTTACGGGACCACTAGACAACACACCTACCACACCTACGGAATAGCTTCAGAAATGAAACGAGAGTACTTTTGCCAATATATTATCTAATAGCTAGGATGTTTAGGGTTGACGGAGATATCCACGAGAAAAGTCGACCATGTAAGATCATCGGTTTCTGTGTACTGTAAGAGATAAAGTAGCAAAGATCTAAAAAGAGCAACAAATGCCAACAGCAAAGAATTTGTTCCTACTTACATCGTCATATATCTTCTAGCTGGTTGTGTTCGCTGATAGAAACGTTTTAACAATAATCATTAGAATGAGAACTTAAAGATCGTATTACCTTTTTTTTGGGGGGGGGGTATTAATATATATTATAATTATCATGGAAACACAAAGCATGATATATTTTATATTACTAACTGAGACAAAAACTTGAATATAAAACTCATTTTCTTTTAGAGTGAGTTAAATTCAATACACATTTAGATTTTATTGTATTTCGCAACATTTCCATGTCAATTTTATATTTTTTTAAAAAAATTGTTGTTGAAGAATAAAACAAGGTTTACAAAGTTAAATTGAGCAGCAGCGATGGTGAACACACCTTTGGCTGAAACGTCATTTTTTTAATAAAAAAAGCCTCCTACGAAATTAAAAAATATAAGCGTAATAACGCCAAACCGAATCCTCTAATTTAATGAGAGTTTCTCTAATTGTGTTAGATTTTGTGTTACTTTATCATTGTCATTAGTGTTTTTTCTGATTTTGTGTATGTGTGTTCGTTTACCCACCGGACGTTTTATTGAGGTCGAAAACTCTGCTGCCATAATTAAATCAACATTATATCAACAAACATTTAATCAAGACCTACACGATATCGTGTTCTAGTGTCGTGTGAACGTATTCTTATAAATCCGTGCGCAGCAGATTGTGCTTTTGAGAAAATATTTTTTAAAATCTATATCCATATCTCCACTACTCAAAGTTTGATCAATGTTTCTCAAAGTATGAGCATCATCTCCTTTAATCGCAACTAAAATGGTACAGTTATCTATGATTGCATTAGGTATTTGTGTATAACGCTGCGTAACATAAATCACATCAGTATTTGTATGTCTGCCTCGAGAAAATATTCTTGCTTGATTTGTTTGTTTACCTAGGATTACATCTTCATATCCTATTACATCAGTAATAACTCCATCGAGGTCATATACAGATGGTGCTTCATCAATATCTATGATAACATTAATACTATCATCACCCTCTTCGTCCAACAATTTTGCATTTTCATTAAAATCTTTAAGTGCATCGTTACATATCTGATCATCAAATGACATAGCTACTAACTACAACTTATCCCATGCGAGTCATCTCATTATCATATTAAGCAGTAATTGTGTTTTACCAGACCAAGATGGACCTATCAGCATCATTGTCATATAATTCGGTAATGCTGAAATGTTTTACTGGCTCTTGTTTTCGTATCACTGAGAAATCATTGACATCCATGTTGGAGAAATATAATAAATAATATGAATCGATATTGTGTTCGATGTAGAGCATCAACCAACACATGTGGATTAACAACAATACTAACACAGAACAAAACGCGTACACTTACTACTAATTGTATAAATTTACTACAAATAAATATAAACTTATTTCGAATAAAAAAATTGATATCGCCACTTCATTAGGAAAATTACCAGGAACACCATGGGCTAAATACAGAGGAGAAAACATCTTTCTAGATATATTTATTGTGGTCCTGGAACCATTCTGACTTGACGAACGACATCAGCTAAGACCTGAAGAGTATTCAATAAATGTTATTGATCAAGCATGTCACGTTCATGGTATAGCTTATAAAAGTAAAAATTTACAACAACAACATATTGACGATTTGAAGTTGATTCATGCATTAAATTCTATAAAAAATAAATCTTTCAGAGAATCATTAGCTAAAGGGTTGGTAAGATCCGCTATTTAACTTAAACTATTATTAGGAGCCGATAATTAATACAACGATTAATATAAAATAGAGGATATTGGGAAGATAGGGCAGCGATTAGTAATCTAGCCGATGCAGCACATGTTATACGCTCAGTTGCTGAAAATGGTTACCACGACAGGCATTATGTCTAATGTATCTACCACAACCTAAAACAATGCTGCATGCACCTTTTGATGTCAGCTATCCTAATGAAGTTCATCAAGCAGATATGTCTTGTACCACATAATACTAATACAATTGAAAATACGTCACTTGCATACAAATACGCTTTAAATGTCGTTGACATTGCAAGTACATATAAAGAAGCAGAGCCGTCATCAACTAAAACAGCAACTGAAGTTGCTTCTCCTCTTGAACGAGTTTATCAGCGAGGACATTTACTATGGCCACAACTGTAATAGGCTGATCCTGGCATGGAATTTCTCTGATGAAAAATCATAGTGTCACAAAAAGACGAGGCCATGCTGCAATTCATACTATTAATTTTGTCTACAGTAAAGTGTTTGGGATTATTATTTGAATACAGCCACATCATTAGTGTGTTACAGTTCGCACAATGGTTATTTTTTTGTTGTTGCAATGTCATAAATTCAGCATGGAAACCTATTTCGCGCTTATTTTTATCAATTTGTTTATAACTAGCATCTATATTACCAGTAGCCTATGTGAAGTCTATAACAATTATCCGCAGATGAGATATTATTCTGACTCGAGATAGTGCAAGATAAACTAAGTCTGACCATTCGATACGATCATTGACGGTCCAAACATTTGTATCAGAAATGGCTAATCCTTGTGATGAATGAATTGTCATTGCCTATCCGATAATCCATTGCGTTGTTCCATGGTTAACGCGCTTTGAACAACATTGACAGCAACTAAGACAATACCATGCAATATGAAATTTCGTTTTTTCGGATGATCCTAATATTTTTCTTTACGTAACATAAACAATTGTTGTTGAAATCTATCACTAACTATCTTAACACTTTCAAAAATCAATTAATGTGGCCTCGATAAATTCCAAAAAATTTTACTATGAGTTTCTGTAATTATTTCACGCAATATTTAATATTGAATTTTAATCGCTTGTAGTCTGGCTAATTTCTTAAACTCTTTTAATTCTGGATCAAGTGCTCTATGATCGTCAATTATTTATTCATACTGGTCTAGTAAATTCCTCAGCCATCGATGTCGAGACAATCCAACAAAAGGTCGTGGTTGAACATGATCGCCACACATTATTACAGCATTATTTTTTGTCAATAACCGATCAATAAATATGTGTAAAGTTTCTAATGAAACGGTGCATATTTGTACCCTAACAATAATCCTTGGAATATGTTTTTCTCCCATTCGTGTATGAGTCAATTTATCTCCCATCCATCGAAAGAATTAATGATAAGTAAATAATTTAATAATTCTTTCTCTCATTTCTATTGCGAGTCAGTGTTTAGATGTTAATACAACTAATTCGGAACAAAGTCCACATATTGCATTTGTACAATGTTCAGTTACTCGTTCGGCTACACAATTTGTTTTTGAAACTTTCATCGGGTTTATATTATTGAAGCTGGGTTTATCGTTTATTGGATAAATTCAACAAGTAAATTGTGGCAATGAAACTTGTATTTGCCACTCAAAAAGAGCTCGCATTGGTAAGTCTAGGGATAATCCGTCAAGATTAAATTTAATTTTAAAGGCTTAATTGTAATCATGGATAGTATCTCGTTTGTATTATAATAAAGACAGATATATATTTTACATTGATATTATATATACACACACACACACACACACACACACACACACACACACACATATATATATATATATATATATATATATATATATATATATATATATATATATATATATATATATATATATATATATATATATATATATATATATATATATATATATATATATATATATATATATATATATATATATATATATGTGTGTGTGTGTGTGTGTGTGTATGTATATATATGCTATGATTCAAAGGAAGAAAAGATGCATGTGGCTTATGGTTGGTGAGGCAGTTAAAATATTTATGCCAGATCGTGAAAAATTAAATAGTAAATAGTAAATAGTGAAAAATATTTTTAATGTAGTGACGAAAGTGAAAATAGTAAAGGTGATTGAAAATGGAAGTATTCACAAAAACTTTGCTGATGAAAATGAATGTTATAGTAATGAAGTGGTTAATTATCCTCTGACTTTTGTTCTATCTGAGAAATAAAAATAATTAATTAGACTTAACTTGACTTGTGCTATATTTTGTGTGGTAATATACCCATCCGTTTTATCGGGTATGCAATATTTTAAGCTGATCTGATTCAATACAAGAATGCGCATAATTCATAATCTGAGCTATATCGCATGTAATAATAATGTTATGTTTTCGCTGCAGTTCTTGTAATAGTTTCTGCGTCAACAAACATTTTCTTTGCCGTATTCGTCAATAACTATATTAACACTAAATTGTTCTGTATTAACTGTGGGTGGTGTCATTATTGTTCTGATAGCGTTTTCAATTACCTCTTTGTTGTGTATGAAAACTTTCACATGTTGGTATATTATATAATACCCCTTGATTAAATAATTAATTGTAAAACACTTTTTAATAACCAAAATTTGTTAAGACTTAGGAAATATTTTACCATCATGAATAATATATCAATCCGTGCTAGTCCACCGATATAACTTTCGAAGTTGTTATAAATTTGTTTTGTTAGTGGGAAAATCATCTCGTTGAGGTTCCGTGAGTCCTTTTCATTTTAGCATTTTTTTCATGCCAACCTAAAGCAGATCTAACTGACGATTGATACATATCTACAACGTAGTCGGGATAATATATTTCAATTGCAGATGATAAAGTTGGCCCAGGAATTGCCACCGAATGATTTTGATCTGATAGTTGGCCAACTATACCATACTTGTAATTGTGCTAGAGCGATTTCTTTCGCTGGAATTACAATAGGAAAAATAACATAAAATTAATTAGTTGAGCTTATCGATCTCATTTTTTGATGTTGTTGGATCTGTGTTGGTTAATATTTGTTGAAGGAATTCGTTCGGAGTTGTCATTATTTAAATCCCGATTTTCTGAGTCAGGCTTGGATTGTATCAAATTTATTACTTTGTTTTTTTAAACTAAAAATATGATATTCCTCCATCAGTACGACTTGTTGATAACATCGAGGGTGATTTGGTGTATGCTAACCACGCCTTATGTAACATTTTTTTAAAATCATGCAATTTTGCGTATGTGCACGTGCATATTTTTTTGTCTCACTGATATTAAGAATTCTGTCAATCGTTGTTGCAGCTGAATCTCAAATTGTTACAACTGCTGGTCCCATCACAATGGATCGTTTTGTTGTTGATAATAATACACCGACTTCAGCAATAACATCAGACGCTGATAACATAATAATATCAACAACAACTAAACGTCTGCGATTTTTTAAAAATAATTTTACTGTATCCTCGTCAACGGTATATTTTAACTTTATTTGCCATTCACTTGCATGATTGTATCTAAAACAAAATGTTCATTATATTTTAATTAGTTAGTAATTTAGCTACCTATTCAAGACAACGATACTAAATCAAGCCGATTTTTTTTTATTTTGGTTCCACAGTATAGTTTTCCTCGTCGTTTTCATCTAACCACTAACATAGATCCAAGAGAACGACGCAACGGAAGTCATGGTACTTATTATAAATGTTACAACAATGAGCACTCAGATTTTGTATATACCGGTAACCTCAGCGCGATGTTTAATTGTTTTATGAAGTGGTGACCTTAATGCTTGGTCAAACGGTACTGTACATATCACGTTGATAATCTGCTTGTGGGGAATTTTAATCTGATTAATTTTATAACGATATCAGTAATTAAGAGTTATTCTAGTCTTTTTCTAAAATACACTATATTACCATGCGCTTTCGTGATTAAATCTGAAAATGATTTAGTCTATATGCTAACACCTAATCGTTAATTATCATTTCAATGTATGACATAGCTGTTTAAATAGTGCCGAATTTCATGCAAATATCAACGAATTTTAGGTCAACAGTCAGCGGACTTTCATATAATTCATCTGCGATTTCATCATATTTTCAAACATTTTTACGACGGTTTGTAAAAATATTTACGTGAACGTCATACTCAGCTAGCAGAATGGTTAATACAGTATCTACTGTACTAAAGTTATTTTCTATATATGTTTTGTAGCGGCTTCTTCATCAAACTGAGTTCACCTGTCATTATATCACTATAAGATCGCAATTGATTAGCAACGCTTTTTGCACTTTCAGTTCTGATATTTGCTATTGATATGCTTGAGTCTCTGATTATACCACTGTCAATAAATAATGGGATGTTACCCTCAGTAGCAACAAGAACACTACGAAATATGTCATTCCAATTTATATTAAACGTCTTTAAAATCTCTGAAAAATAACAACGTTATCTGGGTCAAATCCAGAAAGGTTCATAATATCGACAAGTTCATCTTTAATCGCGCAATTTGACAGATCAATATCATCTTTTTTATCTTGTCTTTGACACAAAAAACGATCTTCCGTAAATATCCACCATTATACATAAGATCTGTTAACAACGATTAACGGTTACTTGGTTATTCGTGGTCGTTTTTATGAGGTGATAATGTTGATGAAGATATAGGGTTGAGTACATTAATTACTTCATACCACATATTGGCGGATCGATTATAGCTTGTGTTGGTAATGTTAAATACCACAACTTAATGTTTTTGGCGTATTGTAAACATTATATTGGCAAAGGAAGCCCATATGAATCAAAATAATTAGAACCACATGGATAAAATGCGCATGCAACCCAATGAGTACCAGGCCCAGAATTACTATCAAGATTAATAATTCAGGCTTTAACATTAATTGGTTGATCTGGTAACTGATCAAGCATACACAATCCTCTAATAGTATATGTCTCTTCAGCTTATTAGCTAAATCGTTTAGATCATAATTAGACATTGGAAGTATTAGCGATGTGTTAACGGAAGTCACATACCGTTTCCGTATTGGTAAGGAGTTCCTGCTGGTACCAGACCTCTTCCCCCTTTTTTTACTATACTTCCTGTTACGTTTTCAGCTAGCATTTTGCCACTTAAAATAAACCAAGTACAGTTATTTAGTGCAATGCTTGGAGCTGCAGCGGCTATTAACCCTGATAAATCTGAAAGAATTGAAATTATATCACCTGTTTTAACTGAGTATGTAAGCGCACCAGCATAAATAATGAGTTTAACGTTTGATTTGATTGTTTGGTGCAATTGAAATGTCTTAGTTGAGGTTTTGACAATAATAGTTTATTCTGACCACTTGTGGTCTGATCATTTTTAGTGATATTTTTATTCCGCAGTTCTTTGCTGAACTTGACTGAGGCTTCTTAATCTAACCGGGAGTGAGACTGGCAATAACATGAGGGTATAACATAAATATCATGAGTAATTTAATTACATGTTTTATACTGTTACATCAATAACACATTCTTCAACCAATATCTTCAACTAGCATTGCTTTATCGCTAATGTGACTACAATTACTCTATAATTAACACCAGCATGGTTTACTGGAACTCGAAAGTGAATATCAAGGACAGATTGTCTAGATAAGTCAAGATGTTCCAGCGAAAAGAAATAAATTAGATACCGATTTCTAAAATCTAACTGTTGTATTTGTAAAGCATGATATATATTTTGATTACGTGCCATACATGTAATTAAACGATGATATGCTAGATGATTATTATCAAAATTTAACAATATAAATTCAGATGGTTATTGATGTAAATTTATCCTGAAAGAAACTTCACTACCTTCAAGGTCATCAAATATCAAATGACAAGTTGTTAATGAATTTAATGGAACAGTATTTTGTAAAGTAATGAAAATATGTCGTGGTGCAGAAACTCCTTGTTGTGAAGCAATATCACATGTAAATACCCCAACATTATTACTTTGAACGATTTATGTGGTTACTGTTAACAATGACAACAGTGATTTACCATCTCGATCCATAAAAGAAAGTAATCTTTGTCCTTCAGCAAATGAAGTAGTCAATACTGGCATCCACAGTGGAAGTTTTGTAAGTACTACTTTAGCATCATCATCTACAACGCCAGATCGCCAGATTGCATCATTATCATTACATTTTTTCACAAACACAACTGTATGCTTGGCTAATGAGATAACTTTTCTAACATTTCTAGAGAATCCAAACATATGTGAAAACGGAATTGCTCATGAAAATCTTATATTTGCGCATTTTAACATTGATTTTCGTGTAGCAATGGCTAAATTAAATTCGGTATTTTATCCATGTACCACCGGCTACACATTACGCCATTAGCGTCGGCGAAGTCTCTTGGTCGTATTATATGATATGGTCTAACATCAACACTATCAACGTTATCTTTAACGAACATCATTGACGGATCATATATAGCTTTATCATCATCTGTATATATTGCTAAATATATTATCGTTGTAGCAACATCAACGTCGTTTTTAATTTTTTCAATATTTATTCCGTCCATCATGTACTTAGCGCTGTCAAACAACTTCATAATACAATTAACAAAACCAACTATGTCATTAGCATTATATGCAGCATTGTCTGTTTTGACAATTTGTCCTTCCACCTCAGTTAATTCTTCAGGAGATAATATATGTCTGCTTGTATCTTCAACATGTAACTCTATTCGACCACGCTGATATGGTGTTCATGCGTCGTAAGAATAAATCTGATAATCATGGGTAGATTCATCTTTGAGAATTGGTGCGTCCATATCAAACTCTGGATCGGATGAACGCTTAAAAATCGTTTATAACTATCTTTATCTAACACAAAGACCACTTCCGTAAATAAGTTTAGTCAACTTTGTTGGAACAACGTCATTAACAGCAAATTCTGCTAGTTCTTCATTTACAGTTTGATTTATTATTTTAGTAATTTTGCATGCAAACCTTCAGTACTGGATAATTGTACTGGTTTCTCTTTTCTTCATACTAATCGAGCTAATCTTTGTTTGATCGATGTAAATGCTTTGCCCGCAACATTGCAAATAGCACTAATACCTTCATCACGAGCAGCATCAATAGCTTTCATCTCTAATCGTTTTGCAATCGGTATTGCTTCTTGAGATATTCTCTTAGCTAAACTCATAACAACATCACCGAGTCCATCTCTGTAAATCGCTTTGTAAGTTGGCAATGTTTGGTTTACTACCCTAACTAGTACAGGCTCTCGTTGAGCATTGAATATAATCATATTTTGTAAATTACATGGTGGTTAATTAATTATTTCAGTCATTGTAATAATCATCAGCGATATCATTAATACGAGACAAATAAATGTTACGATCCTTAACACCGCCTGAAAAGAACCTTCCACGAATATCATATATGTAACTCAAACTATCTGGATAATTACATCCTGCATGTTTTCCTCCGATGAGAACTTCTAGGTGGTGAAATATTGGCAAGAGCGCTGTCATGACAAGTTCCTAGACAACTTCGTTGACTAGAAAAAAAAACACTTCCAGTAACTCTTGGGCTAAGCAAGTTATATCAATCTTCTTGTTGTCTCTTTTTTAGTTCAGCAACACGTGTAAACTCAGGCAAATGCGAGTCATCATTTTCTGCAGCTATATTACTAGATATGGAATATACATCCTTAATCCAAAAATGATCTTTATTCCAATGAAGAGGATATTCTGATTTTACATCTTTTCCAATTTAACGAAGTCCATCTGCAGCAATATCAATTACTTTTTAACGTACCAATTTGTTATAAGGCTAATGCCTCTAAACGTAAATTTATGCATATCATTAATTAGTTATGATAATTGTTGTTGAGGCGGTTGTAGTAGTTTTTGTAGTTCTTTTTGTTGATGAGGTGAAGAAAGTTGGTATAAAGATTACTGTTGGGGAGATTGTGGTTGTTGTTGTAAAAGTTGTGACTCCACATACATTTATTTATGTCGTCAATGTATTTATTATATAACTCATCATTATTTCTTGCCTGGGGTTTGTTATAATTTACAAAATATAATCATTTAAAATAACTATCAATATTTATGTTAACACACTTAGGTTTTAAAATTTCCGACCATCGAAAATATCTATCAAATGAAATCTTTCTCTTTAATCTCTTTACGTTCTTCAATAACTTCTTTAATTTTTTAATTAATTTAACATTGTCTTTCCTTCGTTTAGATTTTGGTACAATATCAGTTTTTACATCGCCATTTCAGTACGAACTTTGCCATTTCTTCCTCCATGGGGCGATGTTGAGCAGCAGCTATTTAAGTTGGAAGATCTCTTACTATCTTTTTTGTTTGTTTACATTTTATTGCTATATTTTCAGTCTGCTCCGCAGTTTGTCTTAAATCTGGACTAATAGTTTCAGAAACATATGCAACTCTTTCAGTAACCTTTGTGATAGGTTTTCATAATTATTCTGTACCTTCTGCATATTCAACATTTGATTCTTGACGTTCTTGAAATTTTGTCTAAGAGAATCACAAACAGGCAACAACATTTGATAGCTTCTAATCTTTCTTTAGCTAATCTAGCTGTGTAAGACTCCGTACCCGACGTCATTAGTGATTTAATAATATTTAATTTTAGCAGCAGAGAGGGTGCAACTTTAATAAAACGTCCGGTGGGTAAACGAAAACACACATACAAATTTAGAAAAACACAACGACAAAATAAAGTAATAAAAAACCTAACCCAATTAGAGAAACCCTCGGTAAAGTTAGAAGCTACGGTTTTGAGGTTATTACGCTTATATTTTTAATTGTCATATCACTTATTTGAAAACTCAATACTTGCTGCTGATTGAACGCAGACGTTTCATGCAGATCAATTATTTTTATTTTTATTTTGCGAGCCTTCTTGTATTTCTAAATTAAGAAAGGATTCCTAAACTGAACTGTCTGCCTATATCGACGATTTGGGTTATTTTATTTGTAACCAATGCTTTGCAAGAATACGACCCGAACTAATCATTGTTGCATATACACAAAATCACGCAAAGTCTGTCAAAAATATACGATTAATCGTGACCTGGTTCAATTATCAGTGTGTGGTGTAACTTGGCAGAGGGAATTGACGTTTCCACTTATACCTCTCTATACACTTTTCAATACCATTGAATAATAACATTTATGTTAGAGTGGTTGTATTAGCCTATCAACAGGTTCTAGATGCAAACTTACTGCACAATTAACCGATTCAGATATACTTCAATAACGGTTCAGGTTTACACAATGAATAAATCAATAAGATATAATAGCCCCTTCTGACTTGATGAAGCTTTGCAGTGATATAAATTTCCAACTATCCAGAACGTTCAAATATTGTCTTGGTAATATCATGGTTTAATTGCCTGAAAGAAAAATCAAACATTTTTAGGAAACGTCGAACATTTTAACAAACTTAAATATCATCCTCTGATCATTATTGCTGGACAAGCGGGTCAAAGCAAGAACTGTCCTGCATTCGCACCGCTACACAATCAGGAATACGTCTGTACATGCAAATTTACAACACGCTAAATAACAGATGCTTTCATATATATGAGGTATAAGCGTTCTTTTTCTCGCAATTACAATCATTATGGGGACATACAAACTTTATAAATCTTTCAAGGTATGATCTCCATAGGAAATAAAGTAGCTGCGTACGTATTAAGCAGAACATGGGTTACGTTTGTAATGTGAGAGATTAATATGGCACAAGGAAGATATGTAGTGTAAGTTTTATAACCACTAAATATCAAAGTAGGTCGGTTTTCAATGATTAAAAGCGTGTCCTCAAGCTAAATGCTTCGGACAATATATATAGTTATGCAAATGTTCAGCATAAACAAAAGTTTAAGCAAAGGTTTCCTAATAATTTGGGCAAACGTAGCATGTCATCTACCATGTTACGAAATACTTGCAGTTGAATGTATCCACTGAGTGTCGAGACTTTGGGACACTACATTGTTAGTAAAGCAATAGCAAACCAACCCCAATATAAATAAGCAGTGGTTGGTCCGATGTGGAGATTCTTCCCAGACGAACTAGATATCATGAAAAGTCATTTAGTAAAACTCATATGTTGATCGAAACATTCTTTCTGTATGAACAATGTTAAATATAATTAATCTTATTGTTAAAATTATTTGTTTAAACAAATATTGTTCCGTTACATGACATTATACAGTATTAGTGTTTACTCGATTTGACATTGTCAAGAATCAATTTTTTAAATTTATTTTAATTTTTTTTTATTTTCGATGTAAACTACTAATAAAACAATCACTGTATCTAACTTCTGACCTTATTCCAAAATTAGTGACATTTTTCGTAAAGATTGTTTTTATTTTTTTTAATAATATTTCTCAGAGTAAGAATCAGTAAGTTGAGTCAATGTCATACCTGGACTAAATATCATTAAGCATGTGTCAATTAAAAAGGAAACGTCTATTTATTTCCAGAAGGATGAACTTTTTGGCAAAAATCCAAAAACCTGTTTTGCGTCATAATTAGATGTATAACTGATGGTCTCATAACATGTTCTGGTAAAAGGTATAGATCAGTCGTACTTTAACATCTGAACGTTAAGTTGTATTATGTTGTGACCAGTTTGGGCTGAATTTTATTTTCTCAAATTATTGAATTCAAGTGAGCATTGTCTCTGAAAATACAAAAGAGCTATGATATAATTCGTGGACAATTACATTCACTCGACTTTATAAGGAATTCAAAACTGTAATAATAATTTATGGGATTCAATAAGAGACTGTTGACACATCAGTAGAACGCTAAATATTACTCACGTCATTGCCTTCCATCTTGAATTTCATCTGAATTTGAACTGAGATTCATTAAGATCTTTTGCATTGATAGGAGTTGACTTTATTAATTCTTGAATTATGCTTGGATTTAGTTGTAAAACCGTAAGGTCTTCTTCCTCATTGTTCACTTTGCATTCTAGAGAAATAAATTATTTTTTATATTTTACAAAGTTTAATGACTTTCCTTTTTCTGTTACTTATTTTCAAAGCATAGACTCGTAACAAAAACCTTTACCAGAGTCTCAAGATCGCAGCTGTAAAAGGAAGTGCGACACAAACTATATTTATAAACAGTCATAGCAATAATCCACGTAGTTGAGAAGTTTCTATAATAAATTGGCTGCAATAGACCGATATTCGAAAGTCAGCAGGTCATCTCGGACGATTTTCTGGTCTATAAGCATTTGAGATAAAACTTAATTTAGACAAATGTTTTGGCAATGGCCAAGTCGGTAGGGATCCGTTTTACAACAAATCACCCGTACGAGATGTTTTTGGGACAAATTTAATCGTTTGTTTATTACGTATTTCAAAACAAATTAATGTTTATTTAATTGTATCTACATTTTAGCTAACAATTATGACTCAAATAAAGAATGTCGCTGCCCTCCTCTTTGAGTGACATGAAACCATCATTGCTGTTATCTCTAAATGAAGTCAATTCTTGCCTGTTTTATTTTTCCATACAATAATGACAAGACGCAGTTCTATGTATTTCGCGTCAATGCAATAATATAAGTTTTTAATGTATAATCAATCCAAGCATTTTATAAAATAGTTGCCTTTGTTACTTGCAGGTGACAGTTTAATTGATTGCAGAGCAGTCCTTGTTCCCTGCTTCAATTTATGCATGGAGAGTGTATTGCTTAATCATTTCTTACTAATATGCACATTACAGAAGAATAAAGAATCGTCGATATAAATATTACACAAAAGTCTTTAAAAATCATCCAGTTCTTATGTGTTGGCTCAATTTCAATCATAATATGTATATGCCAGTTATATCTTTTTTGTGATGCAAGTAAGAAATTTAATTTTTACTGTTTAGCCTATGATAGAAATAAAATGAGCTATACGTGGATGGATGGGTATGTATGTCAGGGAAAACTTGCTAATATGTTGAGTTTTGATTTTTGGAAAAAGGACATATGATATGATAACATTTTCTGTGTCAATAGTTTCCAAGTTATGAACAATGTTTTTTGGGAGGTTTTTTTTGTTTTTTTTATGGGGGGGGTTCTAAGCTTAGTTATATATCACAGTTTATAATCTATGCCCAGGACTTTTTTCTCGTTATGTTTGGTTTATATGTGGTCTTTCTGATTATTCAATTGATTTATAAAAAAGCCATGTTGAGCATATACTGATTTGTACAGATCTTGTCAGACGAAACAGTCTCCAAATTTATATATATGGAGAGCAAGTGCCTGTAAAACTTGGTCAAATCAAATTTTATTATTAAAATGAAACGATTGCACTTTTTAGTTAAGAAACCAAACGAGGACAGGGTACGACGAAGTCTTTCCGTATTGACTCCAAAGTTGTATGATATATTAGCCTAACTAGATTACAGTGATTGTGAAGACGAAATTAGTGATCCCTATCTAACAGCAGCTAGGCCCATCTCCATAAAAGACAATAGGGTTGAGAACCAACAAGAATGAAAATTGTTCAGTGTCTCCCGTAAATTGGCAATACATTCAAGAGACGCAAACATTTTACTTCCGCAAAGTAATGGTCCTGTTTGAGTACCATATAAATGCAATGGTTGTGGTGGCATTTTAATGTTACTTGATGTTTGTACCTATCCAATGCAATGTTTTTGTTTCAGCAAGTATCATCGCTACCCTAAGAATTTAAACGAAGTACACCGTTGTTGTCAAGTACATAGTGGCTTGATTCAAAGGTGAATTCTGCCATCTTTACTAGCACGGAGGGTGAAAACGTGTATCATGTTCAACATGAATGTGTACATCATTGCTATCTTTCTGTTGGGACAAAATAGTATGTATTGGCTTGAATTCTTATAATAGCAATGCCATTTTCCGTTTGTCTCTTACCTAAATAAATACACCAGACGGTTCAATAATCGCAAAGTTATTTGATAGCAGAACAGGACACTGACACTAAAGTAAACAAAAATCATTTTTTTTCTTCACAAAAGCGCTAATAAACGGTAATTATTCCATAAATTTCAGTCGTTCGGTTTAACACCTTGTACTTTTTGTTCAACTATATGATGTAATATGAAGCAGTATGAAAATAACAATTTAGACTCTCTGTTAATTACTGGAAATCGCATGTTGTCCATTGCTGCTTGTAGTAGCCATTAAACATGGTACATACTTCACGCGATAATCGACAAGGTAATATACAAGATTACATGACAAGACATAAAACGACACAATACGGAGACGATATAATATTTATTAAGGAAAGATATATCAACAGTGAAAATGGCCGTACAATTATATGCATCTATCAAAAAGTAAACAATATTTTTAGCTTTCCAATTTATTTGTTTAATTTTAGAATCATCAACAGTTTCAAACTTTTAATTTCAGTCTCATTCATATTGCTTGGTTGCCATGCAATATGATCCTAATGTTCTCCTCCATGTCTTACTACTACATGGTCTTAAACTGAGCGACAGAAAAGTGAAAAGCTATGACGTTTTGTTCATAAACAACATTATGCAAAATCGAGATCAAAATGATGTAATAAATTCAAAATAATTTCAAGATAGTGAATTAGTCCGAAACGTATCATGTGCGCATTGTGGTTGTATTTAATAACTGAAATAAGTAGCAATTAAGTCATTTCCGCTGAATACAGCGTGACTCAACAAAGAACGACGATAAGATATGAAATGAGCAATTCTGACTTGAACAGAATTTATATAAAAACAAAGGCACAATAACATAACCTGGTTGAACGTCATTTTCACATAAAATCTGTAAACAAAGTTAGCATAACCATAAATTACACCACACACACAAAACGCATTAAATGTTCATAGCGCCTCTCCTCGTCGCTAGAAAGATTAATACGATAAAGATGTTCTATATATTCTAATATACATATGATATATTAATAATTGACATTGTAGGGGAAGATTTCATACAATTGCCACATGATGTAGCCATATAATGCATTGAAATATTTATATTAAAGTGAAAATGCATATACAATGAAAATGTGTTTTTCCTTGATGTACCAAATGTTATTATTTGATTCAGGCTAAATCAAACCCCAACGTAACAAGCTCTGATTTTTGTCTTGGTGTCAATGACATTAAGCGGCTTCTGATGAATAAATTACAAGTGATGAAGGATCTGAGCTATTATACACACTTAGTCGCCTAAAATACCTAGCACTTACTATATTATAATCTATATATTATTTCCTTTGTTCGTCTCATGCTAAAGTGCATTAAAAATTATATCCGTCCTGACGTTGCGTCACTTGTAAACACTGCTGGGATAAAAGCCGATTTTGGCTCCCACTCAGATTCCAATTAAAGTCACATAGATTAAATAGGTCCCTTTGTCTTCCCTAAATATGTGTTTCATTCAAGGATCGCTTTTAATAAATACAATTGGGTATCAAAAACAAATGGCGTTCTCTTTTGTTGAGGACCCTAGTTTCGTGGATTATATATGTATGGTACCAGTTCGTTTTTGCTAGCCATCAATACTATCAATGTTGATACATGCACTGTAAAGACGATGAGTGGATGTTCACTATATTCGTATATATGTTATATTCATTGCGGAAAAAGAGAGAAAATAAATACAACGGCCGACAGATGTTTCAAAATGATTTTGTTTCAGAGTGAACCCGGCATCACAACATTATTTCATCAACGTCATTACGGACACATAACCAATAAGAAGTCTTCTAAATATATGCCACCAAACCTCATTTACTCTAAATGAAACAAATAACAATCCTTGCATACAAGTACACAAAATCTTCAATAATAGTAGACAATGATAAGAACAAAATAAATTATTTACGTCTGATAAAAGTAGGAAATGCTTCCCTTTTACATTTTTTGGAAATCGTTTCAGAGGAAATATTTATGAACACACACACGCTTGAGCGCATACCTTCATATATGACATCGAGCTGTTCGGCACCTGGTATGTTATTAAAAGGAGGACCATATTTGAGGATACATATAATGTGTACCCTGTTTTAGGCTGGAAATCAGTCTATTGATTTATCATTTAATCCGAAATATTGCAGCAACTTTGGTTATTATCGTTGCCAGGTACTTACAAGACGTCAATTTGCCTGTATGTACAATCACAACGGCATACAGCACAGACTTACAAATCATGTAGAAAAAGAAAATACAATATACATAAAACATTCAAAATTGCGCAATTGAACCCTGACAAAATACTAAATATATGTTCCAAAAATTACCATCAACGACATATTTTTCTACATTAATAAAACATCGCTCTCTTTCTCTCTTTCCCTGTATGTTTCTCTGTCTCTGTCTGTCTATCGGTCTCTGTTTCGGACGTAAAATTGATCCACACAAGTCGTATGCGCCAAATGTCCTGGCCCATAAAGATATGTATAGTTGTATATTTAAGCATCTGACCAGAGTCCTTATGAAAAAGCATCCCCTTGAATCGTTTGACACATTAAAGTATAAGCAGTCAGTTTAGATTGGCGTATTTAAAAAAATCTAATATTTTTTTAAACTACTGATTATACAAGTATTTTTAAGTTCCTTATTTAAACATATGAACGGATATTTGTGTTATTCATCCGAATATGTAACAATTGGAAAGTAACATAGAAACAAAGGAATTGTGGTTTTAATAATGCACATGAATAAGAGAAGGAAACTTAATATACACTATTTATAGGTGAACATTACGATAATGAATACGGCCTAACGTTCGTGCAAACAGCTACTGTTTCCCATAGTCGTGAGTGTTCAAAGGAGACTCATCTCGCCTCTAAAACATCGACCTCACTAATCCGTATGTAGACATTTAAATAGGTATAAGCAACAAATAGACTGGTTAAGTTCCTTTTGGTAATATATATCAGTTTATTGGGATTTTCATTTTAAAAATAGACAGCAACATATTTTATATATATGGTTGCACTATAACTAATTATAGTGCACAATATTCCTTTGTTCCATTAAAATTTATTTGATTCTTACTGCAGGTTGTGATCAAGTATACTGGTAGTTTCATGTTAAATCCCATTTACCGACGATTATTTGAAGCTATAACAATTCGTGAGAAAAAAAAAATCAACACTGACACGAACTAAACCTGCATTTTATTTTACTAAGTTCTGTGATTAGTTGATCTTATTTCTCCGAATTAAATATGTTTTGAAATTATGAAAGGCTACAATGTAAATAATACAATAAACTATGTACGGCCCGGTAAAAATCATAATAAATTAATACATTTCATGGGAATGTGCTACATAAATACTGTTTTGTAGAACAGTGCTACTTACATTTACTATTTGTAGGCAAGATTGTAAATCACGGTGGATCCTGGTTCTATCTTGATAGTAGGTAGTCGACAAAAGTGTTCGATCCCATTTATAAAGATGACCGACACACGACATTGCTCAAACAAACCTAGATAGAGCTGGATAAACGTAGTGCGAAACAGGAAACAGGTTCATAAATTTCACCTTAACACAAGATAACGGTGAGTTTGCTTTACTTTTTAGCCATATAGCAAATCCAAATAGAAATGTGAGTAAAATCATCAGAAAAAGTTGAGTTATGATATAAATTATTGCGTAGTTGAACAATCACACGAACATATCAGTATTATGAATTTATAATCTTATATGTGAAACTACTGACAACTGATAGACATGTTCATTTTGTCACTGCAGTTATTTTCGTAAGGTTAATTAAGTATAAATGCGGCCTACATTGATACTATTTAAAGCCTCAGCCTTCGTATATGCTAAATGTATATATGTTTCGCCTACAGGACCACAATATATATATGTTTAGAAACAATGCATGTAATAATGTAAATATCATCTTCGTTTCATTTGAAGGCGTATGGTTAAATTAGCGCTGACATATTTAGTCAACTGAAGAAGGCAAATTAAAAATAAATCTAAGAACAATTAACAATATTTGTTTCGACATAGATAAATAATTAATATCGACGTAATTAAGATTAGTGAATATCAAGCTGAGGTGATTTTGTCATATACGTTAAGTTATATGATCCTTTCTGATATCATTGACATGGATTAATATCCAAATAATATAAGTTACTGTTAAATTGATTGTAACTTTGCTTCATCGTTGAAATGAGAAAGAGGTAAGGTAATTGTAAGATATATTTGCATTATAATTAAAATCATTTAACAAGATGAAAATCCGGAATCGTCACAGCTTTAATATCATTTTAGGTTCTAGAATGATATATATTTGTCGAATGATTCTCTTTTGTTAGCCTAAATTGCTGACCACAAATAGACAGACTCAAGCTATCCGATCTTTTTCAATAAAGGAAGTTCAATGTTAAATATAAAATCAATCACAGAAGTTCAGACATTCATGCTACATTCAAAATTCGATTCTTGTTTGATAGCAATATTTTTACAGGTAGAGCTTTGAAAGATTATAGTAAACATGTTCTGAAATATAACTTTACAGGCTTTGTTGTCATCACAATTAGGAATAGGAATGGTTATTATAAGCTATCTCCCTTACTAGATCTTACACACATACAACATGAATCATACTTGATAGACTTTCTTCACATTATTTTCTACATGGTTTTAAATTTCTGCTTCAATTTGAATACTGCTTACGTCCATAGCAATGTGTTAGTATTTTATCAAGTCATTGCGTCGAATTCTTAAGACCTTGATGTAGTTTGGTTATCTTTTACAGACCAGTCACTCGTGAAAGATAAGTGCCCCATTCAACAGGGTGGAGAATATACGGAAATTTTCAAGCTGCAACATTATGCTGTATTCGGGCTGGAAGCCGAGAAAAGCTATACTTGCGGTATGCGGTCTTCTTGCAATGTCTTTAGCTGGAATTGTGTTCACATTGACGGAGATACAGTGCCCAACCATGAAGAAGGTTTGTACGGTTTTTTAAGGCATACCTGTCAACAGTGTCTTAAACATGCGAAGCAACATGCAAAACAAAGTCATCTTGTTCTAAATAAAACCTGCATGTTAATAAACATAATGACACTATCAATTTAACTCGAACTGTTATGAACAAAAGGTTTCTTCACCTAAATATAAATGTGTATGTCAAATAGTTTTGCTCTAAATGAAATATTCACTTCCATAATTGGTTTGGTGTATATAACATATCAACTATTTGCAGGGATTCAGTCTAACACATATACAAATATTTTTGACAAAAAAATTCTTGTATAAAAATAAGAACTGAACTTTGAATTCAATTCACAGCATGAATGACACTTGCATTTGTGTGTTTGATTATCATATTAAACGTGTAAAGTTCAAAATCTTCTGTGTTTGGTATGGAAACACAGTTAAAACATATGCTGGTCTTCATAATCATCCATTAATAAAAACTACTTACTGATTTCAAAAGTGAAAATATATGTCTAATTATATTTCAAAATATATTAGTATGGTGTTAAGGGCTTACATATGAAACTAGGTCTATCCTAATATTCTAGAAACTTGGGTACATTTAAATATTCGTGATGAATATGCTTGTTTCGAGGAGCTGCAGTAGTGATAAAGACGAAGGACAGTACGTTTTCCAATGGGCACAACAGTTTTGACTAATATAACAAGTTTCCTCTCTAGCTAGTCATAACAATCTAGCATGGTAGGTAAAACACACTTATAAAGACGAATCAAGATAATTGCTTAGTACATGGCGGACAACAATGTATGTTACCATGTTTGCTTTCGATTCTCGAAAGAATATATTGTTAAATAATAATACACTGAAAACAATTTAGTTCACATGAGTATAGTGTCCAATTATGAGCGTAGCTGTTGCAATGCAGCAGTCTGTTTTTTACATTCCAATCTGACATTACTATTTTCTGCTGTTTTCGTAAGGCATGAAGAATCATTTATAAAGGTTATTAGTTAAAAATATATAGCTGGTTTGTGTGCCTTTCTCAAAAATAAATATGATGTCTTAATTTTCACTAAGCTACCTCTGGTTACTAATCTACCTCGAAGTTTCGTACCCCATATT
The DNA here is from genome assembly GCA_028554795.2 of Sinohyriopsis cumingii. Lineage (NCBI taxonomy): Eukaryota > Metazoa > Mollusca > Bivalvia > Unionida > Unionidae > Sinohyriopsis > Sinohyriopsis cumingii. The sequence goes on from CM068830.1 coordinate 99,356,545, forward strand.
GTCGTCCCTAACTCCCAAATCGATACTCGCTAATATGAAAGCTACTCAGATAGACTGTTGACAGTGCTAGCGAATATCTACGAGACATACTTTTTATTACAAAACTATGCATACTTAAAATTAACCTGGGCCATGTACAGAAGTGCACGTTTATATACATTTATCACTATTGCGATATGTAGTTTGACATTCGGTACTTTGCACTTAGTACTTATCAATTATCAATTTGGGATTATAGTTTTCTTTATCTTTGTATTAGTATCTGAATTGATATTGATATTACAAAGGTGTTTACAAGTGGTGGTATGAGATCAGTTTTACTGATTACTCATCTAGATGGAAGCCTTAAATCCCACATGTCTATCTTCTACTGTGGGCACTTTTTGATAACTTACACACCTGGGCTTGCACGCAAGATACTGGAACAAACACACGCAAAGTAAAATACATCAACATTGATCAGTAAGAAAAGTCGATCTTATCAAAATCTGGTGCCAACTGTCCTACATGAATATGCGACAAGGACCGCTTATATGTAATATACTGGTCACATTTGATTTTAGATAATATCAAAAATATAAATTTTACATTGAAACTGAATTGTGTGGCAACTCTTGAATTAAATAAAATGTTGCAGTTTTGTAAGAACTACATATGTGGAAACTGAGTTAACTAAATTGTAAAGGGTGTGAAAAAATAAACTTATCCACTGTGAAGCCGTACAATTAATTTAAATTAACTATATGTTTCACATACATTAAGTTAATTGATTCACTAAAACCCGTGGTACACATACATTAATTTCATTGATTCACTAAACCCGTGGTAGAATATACATACATATATATATATATATATATATATATATATATATATATATATATATATATATATATATATATATATATATATATATATATATATATATATATATATATATATATACATATATATATATACATATATATATATATATATATATATATATATATATATATATATATATATATATATATATATATATATATATATATATATATATATATATATATATATATATATATATATAACAATGTTTAGGGATTTAGTAACTTACATATAATTCATCATTCCGATGTACACACACATTACACTGATACCATCTCACATCAATTGCAAAACAAATATAGATGTATGTATTATGTTAAGGATGAACTATGTAGACTAGTCTTCAAAATCTGCACCACGAGTGGGCAATCGAAGCCCTTAACAAAACGGACACGATCTTCCATTGTTCTGGGAACATCATTCAAAAAATATCAGTGAGCGTGTGATATTGTTAAATTTTAGAGGAACTTTTCAATCCACTTGTGATTTTGACTTATGTTAGGTTAGAAAAATGTTGAAAGTAATTTAAACAATTATAAGTAATACCACTTCACATGTTAGAGTTCTATATTTTCTTTCTAGAATAAATTATACGATAAGTATTAACAATATTGAGTGAATTTAAGGTATGGTTTATTTTATTTTATACATGTGTTTTGTCCGTAAAATAATATTTAGTTTAATTATGATTATCCGTAAGTTTTTATTTGATATGAACGTTATGGAAAAGTAGAAAAGGTTTCAACATTATTTTAGGCACGAGCACATAGCAGGATATTAATAAAATTTATCACTCGGCGTCATGATGCTAAAAACAATGTGTGTCAATAATTTTGTAATTAGTCTTTATCGTTAACGATGACAACTGCGGGATTAATACCATGTGATACCTTCTTAAACTATTTAGTTTGAAATGTTAATGTCGTAGGTGGATTAGATTACTGCCTGACCAACAAACATTGTGAGAAGGGGAAGGGGTAGAGCCTCAATCATTTTCATAAGTTGATTAATACTCAGGATCTATAACCTGACTGTAGGGCCGAAAATAAATAAGCATTAAGCGTAGTAAAGGCGTGCCTCGCACAATTAATTTACTGTGTAGTGTCAAAAGGCTCAGGCGACTTTGCAGCTTTAACATTATGAACGCTGTAGATAAATCCCATGGAAAATGTTAATATACCGGTAATACAGGCCAGGTGGTTATATGTTATTTGTTGTAAGTACACTTTCAAGGGTTTGTTAAACCCACTTCCTTTTTCTCTCTGTCTCGAGATGTGTACCTCTATTGTTCCTTATAAATGAGGGTGGATAAAGAAACATAAAGCAATGAAATGATGCACTATTTAATATTAATTTATTAAACGATGAATGCTATTATTTTTATCGACATTTTCGTATGTCTCTAATGATTAATCAGTGCAAATTCACGAATGATCTATATGCATTCGATACCATAAAGCTGAAACAATGTTGAAACAATGTTGATGTGTAAACATTAATGCGCCTTGGATGAACCACAACTTGATATTCCATTATATATAAACTTATATTTTGGAACATACTAATATTATTTTGTAATTAAGGTGATACACTACAAGTATTGCTCGATTAGATATTTCATTTATTTACAAATATATACATTTATACACATATACATTCAACTTTTGGCACATTGATTAATTTAACCATTATATCGGAAACTAAGGTTGTTTTTCATAATTGACATTAATGTAAGATATCAAATATATGCGCGAGTATATCCTCCTCCTCGTTTCTCTCTCTCTCTCTCTCTCTCTCTCTTTCTCTCTCTAAATCACCATAAGTTGAAATAAATAGATCCAATTGCTACTTAGATGCTGACTATAATGCTTGTATATTGTGTACATTTTATATTCTTTGCTAGACATAGCTGTTGCACAATTTAGTTTTAGCGGTGAATTAATTTCACCAAAAGTATGAGTCCGAAATACGACTGGGGTAATGCGAAATGAATGTAAAAGTGAAATACTATTTGCTAATCATGCCTAATTCTTTAACAATAATAACTATTTGATCAAACTGTGAACATAATACAAAGTATGTGAAGAATATTTCCATCCTGAAAAGGTGCTACATTTGTTAACAGTTATCTTCTTTCGTCTGAAAAGCCATTTGAAGAAGAAATTGCACCAGCACAGTCTGTTGGCCATAACTACGATAATGTGGAAACATTTAGGGGTCAGATTCCAACGGATGCTGAATTGGATAATATGTCGGACAGCGATGTTGAGGACCTTTACTGGAGGTACGTTGAATAGCAAAAATAAAGGCATATACATGTCCATTTTCTTCTATTATTATTATCCGTAAATCGTTTATAAGAGACATTTGCCGAGTATGTCTGATTGATTTCAAACTATAACATGTTGCGAAGGAAACACTGGTACCCGATTGGAGCTTCTTATAATAATATAAATATATTATTTTGCGGCGGGTTCACACTCATCTCTTTATGTCTTAACTGTGTTTATAGTTAATGTGATCTTTTTATGGTAATTTTTATCTGACTTCATATGCAGACAGTGTACCTTTCAGCACGCTATTACACTTCTTTACGAGTCAGAAGTCTGAGGCGTCAAGAAAAAGAAAATTAAAAAATATATTAATATGGTCAGGCAATGCTATAATTGTCACAGGTCATATGTATTTTCGGGACCGAAGCTTTATTAATACATTCTCATGCCAAACGAAAGATACCATACTATATACATGTAGGCACATAATTCCGTTTCAGTGGAAACATTTTGCCAACTTACATACGAAATGAGTACCTTAAGCCTCTTTGTTGAGGTTCGCCAACTTCTACAAAACGCATAATGTTCTAACCTACATTCTAGTCAGACAGTGTCAATACGACAGCTTTCTTGTCCAAATGTTCAGGGTGGTAATGGCCAAACAGTGTCCTAATTAGTTTGGCCACTCTGCGTCCTACCTTGTTATGTCACATTAGCTATAGCTCTCCTGAATGGAGTTTTGACCAAACTGGACCAGTAATACAAAAGTTGAAGGCCAATCAGATATTTATAAGTCTTCGTTTAAATGTTAGTTAATGTGAAATATAAACACTTAAACAAATATCTGCCTTCATGTTTACTGACGAGACAAAACTTATAAAAGAGTGTTATTTACTTTCTCCCCATTCCTTTATCTAAACCTTAAATATGTATGACAGCTATGTGGAACCATTTTGTGAATAATACACCAATATGTATGCAGTTTAATCATAAATTATTTCCATTACGAACCGTTATCATTGTAAACAAATAGCTGGTGTGCAATGGAATGAGTTATTTAAACAAAGCATGCCGTGATGCTCAACAACCTTTATGAAAGTAATTGTAATTTCCGCTGCGTGTTTTGTGTCACTTATTTCCTTTTCAGTTATATCAATACTATTCAGGTCTTATGTCAAAGAATAGTACGAGTAGGAAATATGGAGGATGGCGGTAAGGAAGTATGCTTGGATGATCCATTCTTTCCCAGTCGACCCTGTCTGGTGTATTCGTTTGGGTATGTGCTCTATTTCAAATGTTACGATCTAATCAGGATCCAATCAAATACAGGACACTTACGAAAGTTTCGTATAGTCAGCGTCCCGTTAATACTAGTTTCCCCCAAGACAGGCGAACGAAGATATAGATTACAAGAACATATCCAGGTGTTATCCCACGTTTGCGCTAACATTTCCTAAACAGAACTCATAGTTTTAATTTCTGATTATTTTTTGCTAACGTTTTTTTATGACATATAGTGGTTTCTAGTAATGCCAGTTTTATTCCACCAAAGATACTGAACAATAAATTACACTTATATTCAGCTTTTCAAGGAAAGCCGAACGAAGATATATATATATATATATATATATATATATATATATATATATATATATATATATATATATATATATATATATATATATATATATATATATATATATATATATATTGCTAGAAATATTGAATGGTTTCTCAGTTGGTGTTTTTATTTCTATTTTATGGTGTGGGTAATGAAACATTTTATCTAGTGGCTTGTCTTGTCCAAACTCAGTGACAGTTTTCCCAATTAACTTGATTTTATTTTTGTCTGATTGAGGAGTATTATCGTTATCTGAGTCAAGAACATTCTATTTGTTATAATTATACTTGACTATGTGATTTGCGTCACTTGCCTCATGGTAGCAAAGCATATGCCCCTTCTATAGCAATGAACTTGTAATCCTCATCCGGGGTTTTGTTTTTTGTCTGATGTCGTTTCTGAAAGTTCCTTTCTATTTTTGAGGCCAGTAATTTATTTGGATTGAAATTTATTTCTTCACATTCGGGGATTTCTAGTTAATTCAAATCTGGAATTATATTATTGTGATCCAGCAATAGATTGTCGGTATAACTTTACGTTACAGGCACAATATACAAATCAACACTTTAAGTGCTGCAACTGATTTGAATTTCTACTAAAGCTTTTTACAACGTTTATAATTAGGAATTGTGTCCTCAATTATACGATTAATTTGGGATTTAATACAATTTGTCATTTTCATTTTGTATTCTAAGGAAAATATAATGTTTTGGTGAATTTTACAAAGTTTATTGCTACCTACTATGCCAATTAATACACGGAAGTGAGGGTTCCATTTTTCCTTATAATATTTGCTTTTATATATATATATATATATATATATATATATATATATATATATATATATATATATATATATATATATATATATATATATTAAATATATTACACTCTTGTCGACTAGGTGTGAAATTAAAATGCACCTGTAGTTCACTATGGTTATGTAAAACTGATTGTATGTCAATATAGTAAATATGCTTTCCTGTAAGGTTTGTTTCAGGCCAATCAGTATCCACAGTATCTGCAGAAATGATTGCATGTTCAGGATATAACTAAAGGCCAGTGCATAACAAATATATGGAGTCTTTTTACAAGATGGGTATAGTTCCTGACAGGAACTCTTATGCCTTTATTGTGCAAAATAGGTTCCTTGCCTACAATGCCAATCAATATACACAAGGGAGGATTCCATTTTTCCTTATACTATTTGCTTAGTCAGCTGATGGACAGCTTTATCGTAAAGAAACTAGCTTATACAAATGATTCGTCTACTTCGTTTGTACTTTACCCATTCTTGTCGTTTACATTGCACAGTTTACTTTTGTAGAATCGGATATCATTGGGATTTTGACGAGGACGCCGCCAGAATGTTTGGATGCGAGGTTTTTTGTTTCGACCCAAGGTGGGTTGTATTTTACAACACATGCTCTCCGTGAACTTAAAAGATAGGCTAAAAAAATAGTGACCCTAATACAAGTTTACATCAGTAATTTACACAATGATCAGTTATCCTGAACATGTCAGCTTTATTATTCATTTGCCAAAGATGACTTTCACTTGCAAAGATAGATTAATGTCTGCAGCCCGACTCATATTGGCTAAATCATCCCTGGTAACCAGTTAGAAAACAATGCTATATTGTCGTATGTCCGAAATAAGCTATAATCCCTCAACGTATTTGAAACCAGTTAGAGCTTAATTAACCACATCAGTTAATATTATAATACTGGAAAACAGAGCAATACAATACATTGTAAGACGATCCTTCGTCGTGCACATTTACCATATAATGATATTTAGTGGAGCCTTGTCATATGAATGCTATTTTCTGTCCTGGTTTTTACAATCGTTGGTGTCATTCTTTCAAAAAAACACAAAAGGTAAAAAGGTGATGCAACCTGTATGATTCAGAGACTGGTAATATGCATAGTTAATTTGGAGGACAAATATCAATTAATAAAGAAAGGTCAAAAAAATGGGCAGGGCACTTTTATTTTCCCTCGTTAAAGTAAAAAACGAAATAGATGTATCATAGAATATTGTATTTTCTCATGTGATAACTCAGAAACGCCACACACTCTCTCTCACTCCAATAACTCTGCCGCTTATGCCTCCCTGTCAATGACAGATAGATAGATAGTTATACAAAATGTCTTTCTTTCACCAATTATTTCTTCAGTTTTCCTTTCATTTTTATTTATTATCAGTTCCAATCTGCTCACATGCAATTTCGCATGCCTGATTCTAAGTTTACGTCTATGTAATAATTTAACTGCATTAACATATTTTTTATACAATTTTGTTTCGATTACATCTTATATTTGTTGATTAGATAACCACTTTGTCGTCAAACGTTATTCATTGATTTAGTAGCATACTTAAACACCAATAAACACAAGTATTATATATAGTGACGAATTGATTTGTTAGTCAAATTCCTTCATTTAGCATGCGCGACAAGGGGGAGACCTACAAGTATGCTGACAATATTACATTCTACATGTTTGGCCTTGGTGAGAAAAATGAGATATTAGACAATCAATGGAACATGAGAACCTTAGAACAAATACGGCGTGATCTCAATCATACAGAGGTACATATTCGTTTGTAGTCCCCAATGAAAACAATTACATGCTTTAATTTATATTAGTATCAAGTTAACCAGAGATATATTAAGTTTACATTGTCTTCATACATACCCTAAATAATGTTTCTAAATTACTACAGACACTGACTGTTCAGACAATTATGTGAATTAAGTTCCTTTTATTACAGAAATAAAGCTATTTGTATGATTTGATGATATGGACATATCAGAGTTAACGGACAAAACATAGACTATATAAAATGTAAATAACACATTTCTGAACAGCATCTCATTTATACTTATTCTTATGTTTGAATTTTATGTATACATATACCCAATACATCGAAAATATAGAATCAAAATTATTACCCTTTGAACTTAGAGGTTCAGAGTTCATCTTTCCAAAATATTTCATGTTTAAACGATTAGTGTCTGCTCAAGTTATTATCACATTTGCGTAACACATGATTATGTATAAAACACTTTAATTGTTTAACGTGTTATTTGTTTCGCAAGTAATGTTATTTCTTCTTCAGAAAACAATAAGTATTTTGAAAATTGACATAGAAGGTTCCGAATGGAAGTCAATACCACAGATGGTGCAGTCTGGAACTTTACACTTTGTGAAGCAGATGCAGATAGAGTTGCACGGCAAAGGGAGCAAACATGATATGAAGGTGTTACGTATGTTGAACGTAGCTGGCTTCAAGATTTTCATGAGAGACAGAAACCTAAATTGCAAATATTCCAGAACTGGACTTATTAGACATAGAACGAGTTGCATGGAGGTTTCCATGATCCGAATCACTGATAACGAATAAACTGGCAAACTCATTAACATAATATTGGTCGATGATGGCGTCAAATACATAACATAAAGTGTGTATAATCAATTATGAGATTGTCAGTTGATAACAAAAATAATGGAATTGAACTGGATGACTATTGCAAAATATATCAGTCACTTACCTTAGTATCATAACTTAAATATTAGAAGAACGTTGCATTTGATTAAAACATTAATCGTCTCAAAAACATGAATACATCACAAAGCAAACAAGGTAACATATGGAGAGGTGTGATAAGCTTGAGGATAAAAACATATTTGTGTTTCTTCTTTTTTTCTACGAGGTTATCATAATAATACTAATGACATCGTATGTTGTCATAATATCGACATTCAAACAATGACAAAATGTTCTATTCTTTAAATATATTCTTAGTTTCGACTATAGCGAGTGCTGGATTAGAAATGCCCCTTAACGAATCTTGGACTCAATATTATTACAATTAAAGAAGAAATTAATAACTTTATGTTAGTATACTTATTGTACTTCAAGTGCATTCTGTCTGTGGAATTTTTCAAAATGTTTTGTTAGAAAATTAATTATCAATTGTCATATTGTTATGCATTCAAATACTGTGGTTAATTTACGTTTTTTCAACTGATCAACCTATGTTCGTTTTACAGCACGCTTTGTTATGTTGTGCCATTATTTTCTACTGATGAAAGTAAATTCAGAGCAGTCTTGACAATCTGTATGATACATAGTTTGAAAGACATATGTGTCAGTCCCACTCAAGTAGTCTTTCCTATGTGAGTTATGTTTATGAATATCTTGATTAACACCTATTTACGATAGGCAGTATTACTTTAGGAGCCTGTACATGGGTATTTTTGTGCTCAAGTATTTTTTTAAACTTTTATGGATAAAGTTTAATTTCGAAACAATTTTATTGTTATTCACCTATGGGAAAATTAAAAGTGATATCATGCATTTAACAAGAATATATTTGTTGCACCAGAGTCAAGAATATAAGGAATATAATTGCACACATTATAAATATTCTGGACAAAATCTATTACGTTTAATGACATTTTATAAAAATAAATATATTTAGTTTTACAAATAATCAATTTTTGACAAAGTTGTCATTATTTATATATCAGTAATATCAGATACACATTGCAAAATTTCATACATTTATGCAAACTTATTGCAACACGTTAGTCTAATTAAACAATAAAGGTTCACACTTCAAACGTGCAGTATATATTTATTTATTTACATATTAATATATACTTTATACTCTATGTACATATCTATATAAGTATATATATATATATATATCTTTCTCTGTCTCTTACATGTATATATATATGTCTGTCTATTTGTCTCTTAGTATATTTATCTATTTATCTACATAACTTTTCATTCTAGTCTTCTGTTGCTTTTGTTTGTCTCAAATTGAAATGATATCGTGTACTGTACCTATGTTTGTGTCAAATTTTATAATAATAGTAGTTTTGAAAATAAAAATAATACATTGAAGTTTGACATATGTACTCCGTAATTTAGTTGGTGGCTCATTAATTAGTCCAGTTGTAGTGTAGGGACTAATAGAAGCACTCCTCTTGCGAATTTGTAGTAAATACTGTTTAGCAAGTGCAAAAAATGAAAATAAAACCAATTTAAATCCAACATTACGCGCAAATCATTTTTTAAAGCTAGAAACGGTAGGAGTATGCCGACACCATAACGTTATGGTCAGGGATATTACAAAGATGATACGGCACAGTTAGGAATAGAACGCTGAACAAAGCTGAAAGAGTGAACAGATGAGACGGTAATATTATGAAAACTGTTTAGAACGAAACGAAAAGATAAGATAATGTTTACCAATTCGGACGATGACATAGTATGGGATAAACATTGTTGTATCATTATTTGTGTCCAGTATTTTGGGAGGGGCTGGGGATGGTTTCCTAAAAGTATTTAATTCAAGTAATCGTCTCTGGAAATGCAAAAATGCCCTGATACAATTGTTAAACAGAGACATCCACTTGAATTTATATTGACTTCAAACATGGATTGTGATTCAGAAATAACTGTTGATACGTCAGCCATATATAGGCTATACGAGGCACATCAACACCTTCAGCTTTACATTATTTTGACTTATGTATGTTATTTTGGGACTAGATTTGGATTTAATTAGCAATACTGTAAGTTTTTCATACTTTGTAGTCTATAAAATTAAATCATTTGTTGAATTTTATAAAGCTAGAGGCGTTTCACTTTGTTAAGTTACTTATTTAAAGAGCATATATATATTTGTGTGTGTGTATATGTGTTTGTGTGTGCGTGCAATTACATCTTAAGTTTTGATTTTCATGCTTTTTAGTATCACCATGTTCATAGCGTTTCTTAAATTGTTGCTTCCTGATTGTCTAGTATATTTTGAGGAGACGTTGGTAGTGGTACTATTATACCTTTGTTAATTCTGTAATACAATTCAAGTTCATAATATCAAGAAAAGTCAGCGAAAATAACCTCAAGAGGTATTTTAGTGCATATCCAATTTAAACGATCTTAGGAGACGTATGCTATGTTTTACCCTGACCTATTTAGAAAACTAATTGCTTTTCTCAGTTTAGCGTTAGCACTACGCAATATAATTTTGCAAATCTGTTTTTAAGACTACATTTCATATGATCACGCATGTTCACATCTTATTTATAAATTAACATTTAAAATTGCGTTCAATAATAATTCATCAGCATTAAATTTGCTTTTATAACATAAAAATACGACAGATATTATTCAGTAAACGATGAAAAACTAGCGTACGTAACGTACATTACCGCATATTCCCATAACATGTTTTGTGTTGTAAATATGAAGCAGGCAACAATTTAATTCACTAAATAAAGGCACACTTATAGGCAGAAGGTCTTTATTACAGAGATTTTTTTCCAGAAGGAGGAACTATTATACAGATAATTTCTGGTGTGTTTGATGTGCAATAGTACGATGAACATATTTATTTTGCATATTGATCCCCTTTAGCTCCTAACTGAATTTTGCGTGTTAATACGCACACACACTCACACGACTTGACAGATCTAGTTATAGAGGTTAACGTCTCGTCCCGATAGAGTGGGCCACAAAGCATTTTTTTTTAAAAAAAACAGCATTTTATAATATGTTGCATTGAAAGGAAAATACAGCTGAGTGTACTTATTTACGCAAGCGTATGGCAACTAATGTGTTTTCGGTCAATGCTCCCTACAGATTGACCTGTTTTGATTTGTATTCATAGTACAGTTTAATTTATACAGCATGTATACCTCCTTTGTACTGCAAGAAGGAGGACAATATAGTCAAGTTGTGAATATTTGTGCAATAATCAGATGACTATTGATTATATACCATTTACACCTCGTCAGTAAAGTCACAATCAAGACCACACTGAGTGGTGATAGTCTCATAAAATCAGCACCATATACCTTTTTCAAAATGTTTGATTCGATGGCTGGTAAATTCAGCTAGACTTATGAACAGTGTCAATATCCCGCCTAAACAATCTTTCTTTTGCTTAAACAGTTATAACTAAATCAAAACAATTAATACAGGTTTTCACGTATGAAGACAATGTTGTAAAGCAACTTTTGATTACACACTTCAAACATGATTCAGTCTTCCCCTGCATGCTATAAATTCACATTATACCAGTTTCACATCGTCGGCAGTTTTAACAGGACATTACTGGGTTGACTATACATTCGAAAAATCAGCATAAAATAGAGTGGACTAGATGTTTGTGAGTTTCGTTTCATTGAGTCCTATTACTGTGTTTCCACTCAATTTGTCGTTTTAAAAACTAATGTTTCAGTCGTAGCACTGCTGTTATTTTGTTGTCGATATTAGTGTTATTTAACATCAGTGTTGTTTGTTGACTACACATATACACCGATTGGACTAAAAAAAATACGAATAATAAACTCCATTCAAACTATAGATCACAAGTCATTGAGAAAAGGGTACAATGACTTGAATTATCGGGATCATTTTCAGGGTGGTAAAGATCGCTTGACTATCGCTGTACTGTCTCATGGTCGATTGATGGAAAACACCAATAATCACATTCAAGACCGGAACATTATATCAGTCAATATGAGTCTGTTTTCACTGTAAGTTTCTAAATATATCTTGCTATATTACTTTGTAATGTTTCATCCAGGAGAAGGTACCAGTGTTTAATTCATATATTGTACTGTTTATTTTATGTAGTATGTATTGTCAATATAATTTTCCATTTGACTGTCACATAACCTTTCCTTGTTTAGACTGAAAGAGGACTAAGTTATGCATACTATATAAATAGTCTTGACTTTTGACTATTACATTTAACTTTAAATATATAAATGCACACAAGTAAATATTTTTCTGTTATAGTTTAAGGAGATGTATATTTTTCGTGAATATGACCGTTTTAAAATATTTAATTTTGCTAACTTTTTTCTAATATTTGAGGCATAAAACCTGCTTTTGAAATATGCAAAATTAGGATAGCTTTTGTCGGGTAAATGTTATGTCTTGCAAGTTGAATGAAGAAATTAACAATATCACATTTCATACTTCCTAATTTTCGGTAATGCTAAAACACAAGGATGACAATTAATTTCGTATGAGTTTTCCATTTTTAATTTCGTATGAGTTTTCCCAATAACTGTAAGTTGTTCTATCTTGAAAGAAAATGTGTTTGGTGTTTTGTATATCACTATTAGCATTGCTTTTATAATGTTGTTAGTACAAAATTTTTGCTTAGATTAAAATAACTGATCGTGATGGGTTAGACTATTCCCATAACAAGAAAATATTATTTTAATATTGTGTCAGCGTAATTCCTCTTGTCCAGGTTGATCAGAAGTCAATATGTTTCTTCTTTTTTATTTTATCTCAGTTTGTTTAAATATATATATGCGGTTTATTACAATTCATATGTAAAAAGTCTCTAAACAATTACGCTTATTAGGTGACAACAGGTCTCTGGTCTTTTCTTTGTATCACTGTAATACCAGTTAGACTGTATATAATATACTGGTTCATAACATTAATTTAATTTGGATTATCTGTGTTATTTAGGAAGCATAACCAGTTAACATGGTGCATATGAAAAATATAAATTAAAATAAACTGCTAAGCAATTATAACTACACCTACCTTTGGTTATTAACAACAATGGAAAACATATAAACCGAATATAAGAACACTATATGTAACTAATATGCTCATATGTATAAAAGTCGGAATAATCTGCACATTGAACATAAATGTGGACACCGTTTTGTGCTCTCGAATCAATTCTCTAATAAATTTTACATGGCTAATTGCCAGAGGATCGCAGCATTTATGAGTAGTCATTTGGCACAACATGCATATCAAATTAAACCGAAACTATATGTCATGTAAAGCAATGTTAAAATTAGTAATATCATTATTAAATTATTCCTTTCTCACCATATGAACTCATGTATGGCACATACCTAGGTAACGTATCTGCATACTAAGATAGTTTGTCACATATTGCACGGTTCTCATTAAATTATATAACTATAAAGGAGACTCAGCTATCTTGTAGCATCTACTTGAACCTATAGGGTTCATTATGCACGAGCAAACCAGTTATGTTTACGATATATAGAGCAGCGGACATTCATATCGTGATTATTATCAGATCGCGGTGCTATCTTCCACATTTTAGATGTGCTCATACGCGTGTGGGAGAACCGAAATGCAAGTGCAAATGCTGCAAATTTGTTTTACTTTATTTTGTGCAAAGAGGAGAAAAAGCCACATGTGACTCTTTGATCACATGTCTTCGATTATCATACTTATCATTTCTTTTATTTCAGAGCAACTTGTTTTCAGCCAAGCAAGAGAATGTATATTTCTAACAAAAGTAAGTTTTCTATTTCAGTTTTATTTTTAATAGCATTGTTACAAAAGCTTCAGTTATCAACATATTGTTCTTCACAAATGTTTAATTTCAAAGAGTAACTCAAAGAGATATCTAGTTATAAAATAATCTACACTCTGAACTTAATGCATCAAAACTTTTGGTACCAGTTAGATTAGCAACCACGTTATATCATCGAATTAAACTTACAATGTATTTTCTGTTATCGTTCTCTTAACATAATTTCTAAACTGTATATCAACTTCGGACCAAGTATTATATTATTTTAAAACGTTCAGAGCAAATAAATCAATATTCAAAGCGACAAATTGACAGGACATTAGAGCATTTCAAAAAGAACGTTGACAATGTTGTTAACTTAATAAGTAGCATTATGTAGCCTAATGCATAACGTAACATTAGAGATAATGCTGTAAGTTTCCTTTCTTATTGTTTGTGTCATGGATATAAGCTTTCAAGATATAATAATATAAACTGCGAAGATATAGGTCAATGAAAGATACGGCTTTCCATTGGAGTTGTATTATAAGTAATATAATGGTAAAATGCATGTATGTGTTACGTATGAACAAAATTGCCACCAGATCAGGCAGGACTAAACTTTACGGTCTCTCTTTTTTCAGCAAAACTAATGCTGATAAGTGTTTGTTGTGCGGTAGTAACTCTCGTCATTTGGATATCTGCACCATGGAATACCTTTTCAACACTCAGCGAGCAACAAAGGCTCTACTCTTCTGAAAAGCTTGATTCTCTGAGATTCGAGCATACAAAATTGAATTGTTCAGAAGATGGCCAATCTGTCATGTTTAAGGATGTAAAAAATAATTTAGTGGATGTACCACAACTTTTCAGTGACGTAAGCCCACGTTATAATATATCAGAGGACGTAAAGAAGAAAAATGTACTAATACAAATTATCTGGTTCAATAAACCTATATGGTTTGGAGAAGAAGAAGAGTTGTGCAATAGAAACATGAAAAAATGTTTTCATGACAACTGCATAGTTACGTATAACAGGTCATTTCTTGAGAATGCTGGTGCTCTAATATTCGACGCAACTTCGTCCAGTTTTCCGCAAGATCCACCGCTTATACCACCAAAACGAAATCGTAATCAAGTATGGATATTTTATGGTCTTGAAAGTCCCTTTTATTACAGTGCAAAACATTTCCGAGGAAGCCAGTGGAAGTCAATGTTCAACTGGACCATGACCTACCGTTTGGATTCAGATATTCCTCACCCTTACGGCGCTTTGCTGACGAACATATACCCTCCTGAACGAAACTATGGGGCTATCTTCCGCGCTAAGACAAAGTTTGCAGCATGGATAGTAAGCAATTGTAATGCTCCCAGCAAACGAAATGAGTTTGTAAGTCTTTTGAAAAAATATGTTCCTGTAGATATTTTCGGAAATTGTGGTACACAAAACTGCAGTAGAAGCGGTACCAAATGCAGGGATAGCGTTGGAAAAGATTATAAATTTTATCTCAGCTTTGAAAATTCTCTTTGCAAGGATTACATAACGGAAAAATTATTTCACTACTTTCCATTGGATTTAATACCTGTGCTGCGAGGATATTCAGACAGCTATGCTCTCCTACCAAATTATACTTTTATTAATAGCGCTGATTTCTCTACAGTTCAGGAGCTGGCGAAGTTTATGAAAAGACTTGCTCAAGACGAGGGTACATTTATTCGCTACCTGAAATCTAAAGACAGATATGTATCGAAGAGACATACTTGGACATATTGTAATGCATTATGCAACATCTGTAGTAAACTAAATAATCTAGAAAAATACGAAAAGTCATACAATGACATCTCTACATGGTTAGAAGAAAACACATGTAGTCAAGCATCGGACATTAGAGAATAGCATCGGGTCATAAGGTGCCCATCCTCATTAGTGTTATTTTCCCGCAGTCGGAAAAAAGTGTTACAATACAAATTTTATCGATATATTCAAGACTGTATTTTAATGAGCTGGATTAACAAGCCATTTATATAAAAGTAACGCAATCGTATTTTCTTCTGGTCACGACCTCACATTGATTTATGGAGCTATTTTAAAAACTAAATAATCTTTTAGACCACTACTCTTACCTTTTAACAAAGAATTAAAATAAATATGGAAATTAATAACGATATTCCTTAACATCCATCAGAGGTTTTAAAAGCAGATATTGTCTGAGGAGATACTAGATTGTTTATGTAGATATATTACCATATTACCATATAACAGTTTAACACTAACTTATGTGATTGGCAAAATCTGGCGTAGTAAAAATACTTCATCGTTAATTACAAAGCACAATAATCAGCATTACCCTATTGTCATGGTAACAGTGTTATATTTATTTGGTTGTTTAAAATATCTGATATTAGATTATTAGAGCTATGCCTCACACACTGCCCCCAGAACATAAAAGAACATTATGGGTTGTGGAACACATTTTAAATCATTGTTTGATTAGTATGTTTTACATATATTGCATTTAATGCTTGTTTCGATTACTGGAAAAATATGTTCAGGTGATTATGCAAATCAAGACATATTTGATATTTTGTGTGCTCCTAGTAAATGTGTATATGAATGTGATAATATCACTATATTGATAAACATATCAAATACCTAATTAAATTTAAGGCGATTCCTGAATAGGTTTACATGTCATTTAGAATCATTTCATAGTTGCTTATACCAAGAGATGCTAATGTTAAATGTGACTAGTCATAGATTTTATTTTGAAATAGTGTCTCGGTACGAAGAAAGATGTCATCCCTACATCAAATTTGTCATCCTGAACACCATGATAAGCCTTCTTTCCCTGATCAGAGCACCGCTAGATACCTAACACGTGTATCACTTTAAACTGATTAATGACCATTGTTCTTGATAGTAAGGGCTGTTCCATGGGACCCTAGGAGGGCACTTTTAAAGCGGGGTACTCATCGAAATATACAATTTAGATTTTTCTTATTATTTTAATATGCACTCTTTGAAATCAACGTACCCTGGAACATATTTATAAAAATCTGCCTTCCCTGGGTGCCATATATGTTTAACTGGAACAGCCCTAATAGTTATAATAGCACGATCATATCCTTGCAAAGAAGCAGACAATAGCAAGCGTGCACATGCTGTCTTCCCAAAATAGTACAAAATACTTAATAAATGGATTATGACATAAATTTCATATATCAGCATTAAAGATTGAAAAGGTTTATAAATGTTGCTCAACACAATCATTTATTGAAAGAATTAAACCGGTCTTAAAATAAATCACACAACTCGTACGGCAATTTATTTTTGTCACATGATTAATATCAATTTTGCAGTCTTGTGACACAGTGTAAAGATTGTTAGACTTATTTTAAATAATTTCTTACCTTAGTTTTCAACTTCTTCCTGTCAATAATTTTCATTGAAATTTTATCTTTGGTGATACGTCCAAAAAATATACACACTAGATGAGCTGTATGTATAATCTGTTTGTCTTTTCTATCAAACTTCATTGACATTTGCTGGTGTTGTATGACAATTTCTCTTTTTGTTCTTTTGCTATAGGTTCTTTACAAAATATAAAAGTGTTTTTGTCTGAAAAATGCCCATATAAAAACTTTGTGTGGTTGTATTCGACAGGAGCTAACTCATGGTTTGTGCCTTCTGATCCTTTTCCTTCCTGCAATCAAATCTAGAAAAAATTAGTTTGTTATTACTAATCTAAAAACACAACTGCATACAAACTGTGAAGATGAAAGAATTAAGGATATAATCTTGAGAAACATAAATTTTACGACATATAAATATGTAATTTTCTGTCATAAATCTCCTGGACTATGGAAATTCGATAGGTGACAACCTGATTATTCTTAGAGATTTCAGCTTTCACTTTGACTGTCCAGGAAACTCAAATACTTTAAAACTCATAGATTCCACTAATGTTTTCAACCTCAAATAGTCAATTAACCTACCCACCCATAAACACGGTCACATTTTAGACAGGATTCTTCATAGACCTGATGATAACATTATACGGTCCTCCCTGGTATATCATGACCTTGCATCAGATCACCTCTGCATTATATGCCATCTTGACGTATCAATCCCTAACCCTCCATCTGTTTCTGCTACTAAGAGAAACCACCGTATGATAAATAAAACCAAACTAATGCACGACATCCAAGCTAACCTAACAACTTGCTTACCTCCTACCACAGAACAACTCGATAGCTGTATGCGTTCATTGCTTGACAAACATGTCTCAGCTACCAAGTGCAGACAGCGGCAGGGCGGGTGAACAGACTTTAATAGGTTTACCTTGGAATTGTCATGCCCTCGAACTGTAAAAAAAAAATCACTGATTGGTACCAATATGGAGTCGCACCCCCTGCTGCCATATATTTCATTAACATATTTTATCAAGGCCGGTTCGATATCTTGTTCGAGGATCATGCAAAGTCATCTTTATAAATCCATGCTAAGATGACTGAGCCCGACTGAATGGATTTCTGAATTTAATAATATCCATGTCACCACTGCAACAAGTTTGTTGAATATTTATCAGTGTGTGTGTGTCAACTCCATTAAATACAGCTAGAATATTACAATTATCTCTAATTACTTTATGAATCTGTTTATATCACTGAGTAACATAAATCACATCAGTATTTCTATGTCTACCTGGAGAAAATATCCTAGCTGAATTTGATTTTTTGTCTAGCATTACAGCATCATACACGACTAAATTAATAAGTCCAACAGTAGAGTCTACGGACTGTGCTTCATTAATATCAGTAATAAATTCGATAACATCATCGCAGTGTTCATTTAGCAATCATGCATTTTCATTAAAATCCTTAAGTACTTCATGACATCGCTGATCGTCAACCGATGGTGCCACTAAATACAATTTATCCCATTTTAACCATCACATTATCAAATTAAGTAGTAACTGTGTTTTTTCCACTACCAGATGGACCTATTATAATCATTATAATATAATTTGGTAACGCGGCGTGATGTTTAACGGGTTCTTGTTTTTTGTTTGTAGCGGAAAAATCAATTACATTCATGATATAATTATATTATTGATTTATATTGTGTAAAATGTAAGCGCGTACTCCAACAACTGGTCTAACTACGGTCACAACGCGCATAACAGATCAGCTGCTAAGGTTAAATTTGCACGATGTGGCACAAAGAAATTTAGATTCATTTATACAGGTTGGGGACGAAAATCATCAACAAAGTCAACGACATAAAAAAAATTACGGGGGTGATAATGCAGGAAAATTGGCAAAATTACCAGGAATTACTTGGGCTAAACATCCAGGAGAAAAACAACTTCAAGGATATAATTATTGTGGTCCCGTAACCCAACTTGATATTAGACTTGACAATCAAGATCAACCAAAATCAAATGAAGAACCGAGACATGCTATTGATCAGGCATATCTTGTTCATGATATTGCCTATCGAAGTAATGATCTACAACAAAAGTATATCGCGGACGTGAATTTGGTTCATACAGTAAATTCTATTCCTAATAAATCCATTAAAGAGAAATTAGCTAATTGGTTAATATAATCCGCATTGAAAGGTAAATTAGCGCTAGGTGTTGGTAATATACAAAAAAGGAATCAATTTATTATTCCCCAACTATATTTTGGAAGGGTAAAGCAGCAAATAATAAACTTGCCACCGCAGTGAAGGTCAAATATTCTACAGCTAAATTATGGTTATCCAAACAGGCAACATGGCAAATTTATTTACCACCGCCTAAACGAATTCGATATGCACATTTTGATAATAGTGTTCCTAATGAAGTTAATCAAGCTGATATTATGTTTTTACCTCATGATATTATTAATAAAAACATACAATTATGCACTTACAATAGTTGCTATTGTAAATAGATATAAAGAAGCAGAACCATTATCAACAAAATCTGCAGCTGAAGTAGCAGATGCATTTAAAATAATTTATCAACGAGGACCTCTGTAGTGGCCAAAATTGTTACAAATTGATGATGGAAGAGAATTTTTGGGTGCAGTATTATCATTAATGAAACAACATAATGTTAGAATGCGACTAGGACACACTGGAATTCATAATGATCAGGCAATTATTGAACGATTTAATCGAACACTTGCTGAGCGGTTAATTGGATATCAGTATGCGAGGGAATTTATTCAGGATATGAGATCTTACGATTTGGTTGAAAGATCACCAAATGAAATATCCGCATTAAATAATTACACAAACCTAGCCATAAATATGAAACCTATTCAAGCAGTTACAAAAAAAAATATACCAATACGACGACGTGATTTTTCAGAACAACCGGTATTAGGTAATATCACCGTGAGATATTTATATAAACCGGATGAACTTGAAGGTGGCAGAAAAAGAGCAACTGATCATATTTGGAGTATCACAACACATAACAGATATACCGTGACAAGATCAACTGGTAGACCAACAATGTATATACTTGATGCAACTGTTCCTCAACGTGACATTTTTTCGTGTATAATAAAATTTTTATTTTTTCTATCTACGGTAAATTGTCCTGAATCATTTTTTTAATATCTCCACAACATTATACAACTGCAACTTTAGCAATGATTATTCTGCTGTTGTTTTAACGATATAATAAATTCAACATCAAGATCAAATTCGTGATTATGTTTTGTATCATCTCGTTTATAACTAGATAATTATTTTTCTTATTATATCACCGTTAATATCAGCATTGATTATCAACTTATCTAGGATTATTCTTCGTAACTGAGATATTTTTCTAACTCTAGATACTGCAACGTAAACTAAAATTGACCATTCGATGCGATCATCAACAATCCAAACAATTGTATCAGAAATAGTTAATCCCTGAGATGAATGGATCGTCATTGCATAATCAAGTGTCCACGGGGATTTATCAGCATTTAACGCATCTTCAACATAATAAATATCAACTATAACAATATCATTCAACACGAGATTTAATTTCCCTTGGCCGGTACATCAGCGACAATATTTTGTCGTCTAGTATCCGCTGGTCGATGATACAGCGGAAACTGTAGCATTGGAAATTTGTCTCGTTGTAACTGAAATAACTCTCGCCGAAGTGTGTCTCTGACAACTTTTCTACTCGCAACTATCAAATCATTTAGTTTCCACGATTGCAAAAAGTCTTTCATGTGTGTTTCTGAAATTATACTGCGCATCACCGTACACTGAATTGTATTCGGTTGTAGTCGAATTAATTTTTTAAACTCACTTAATTCTGCATCAAGTGATCTATAATCGGTATCAATTTCTTCGTAGTAATCAACAACATTCTGTAACCAATCATGTGGAGATGCTTCTTCGATAGGACACGGTTGACCGTGATCGCCGCACATTATCACAGATATATTTTTAATAATAACCAATCAAGACATGTTTTAATATTTCCAACGACAGAGTACGTATTTCATCCCAAATAATAATCTTATTGATATAGTTTTATCCCATTCGACCCGATCAAAAGTCCATGTACCACCGCTATATTTGAAAAAACTGTGATAAGTGCACGGATTAATTCCTCGTTGTTTCATTTCTCGCGCGAGTCTTTGTGTTGGTGTCAAGTTGATCATGTCGGAATTTCGAAATAATTAGATTACTCGTGTTGTTTTACCCGAACTACCTGGCCCATTTAGGTAAACTGTTTTATATCTAGATGCTGAATCATACACGGACGGTTCTAACGACATTTCTGATATTTCATCGTGATAATAATTATCCTTAATTGCAACATCCGCCGATTCACAAAAATCGAGTATATGTTCGTTTGTGATTCTCCTTGAACAATATGATTCATCAGTACTTATGAAACTTTCTAACAGCGCTGAATGTTTTTCATCGATATAAAACGAATCCGTAGCATTTCTAACTGCGTCATGAGGAAATCTATTTATCATCGATACTAAATTTATAGAAACATAAGCAAGCATCGAAGATCTTAAATGAGTATACTGAGGAGATTCTCCATCAATGTAACTAACAACTGTTCCTAATTTGTTTCCATCTGGCAAGTAAACATTTTCTCGATTACAAAATATATTTCTCGCAGTTGTATCAGCGATTGTAAAATTTAATTCAGCATCATCCATGATTAATCGTGAATGATGCCTTCGGTGATCATATGCTCCAATTTGAGTGAATTTACCAATTATTTTTTTACCGAGATCTTTTGCTGTTTTTTTATTATATGAATCATGTTCAGTTGGTAAACAAACATTAGTTCGTTTTTTATATGATATATTCGCCTCAATAACTGAGCACGACGTTAACATTAAACAATCAAGCATATATCTTAATAACACTACATGAACCCAGCGACGCTCGGAGAAATGTCTACCAAACCAAATATAACAAATCCTATGAAGATTTTTAGCAAATTCAAATGATGCTACACGAGCGAATCCTGACAAAGGAAAATCGGGTAACGGACCACTAATTGATACTCGTGTCATCCCGTCATTAGGATTCCGATTTTTGTAAAGTATTCAGCACATTCACCTAATCCTAGAACACTTTCTGGATAAGACACGACCATATCTACGGATATCATATCGCTGTAATTCTACTTAGTATTCCATAAAACGCCGTGTCCGTATTCATTCAACTCATTTGTACATCTTTGAGAAATTCCCAACAAGTCGGTTTCCAGTGGGGTTTTTTTTCTCGCGCATCATGAGCAGCAACCGATGGAACCGTAAAACAATTAACTAATAATTGCTCAGAATTCCTCCAATATCTTCCGCGAGTTTTTTCATCTCATCATGCAGTGATTCCTCCTGTATAAATCACCATTATGTCTTACAAATTGATCACACACAGTTCCATACCTCTTACAAAAAACCACCCTGACACTGGATCCGATTAATTATTTCGTAAATAAAATTAAATATATTTCCAGGAAATTTTGACGAATAAAATTTCACAACACGATCCCGTGGAAATATTGTTACCGAGGATGTGATAAATAATTGTAATTGGTGTTCCTCTTGATTTATTTACTGATTCGTTAAAAATGTCCCCCGATAGAGTTTTAACTACCATAGGGAATTTTAATTTACTCGATAATAAAGCAACATCATTTATTGATGCTCCTTTGTCCGCGACAGATTCAGCCCATGTGATTATATTTGTTTACGCCTTAAATATGTTAAACCCGATCCACGCTTCGTATTGTTAAAGTATTCCATCACTCACTCGGCCATAGAATTTAACCTTGACAAAGTCAAGGAGATTTTCATCGGAGCAAGCTCTCCAACATTAGGTTTATCATTAAGCTGATACATTCCATTAACAACTGCTGTTACAGGATACGATCGCTCGTAATACCAGTATATAGACCGGGTTTAGAATCCCCAGTTAAAATAAATTCTTTCCCCGCTAACTATAGGATCACGTATATCATGAATAATCCATACATCATTGTCAATCATTTGCGCGATAAATTGTATTCTGAAGATAAATGTCTTACCATAAGGACCGATATAATTAATAATTGTTTTCGCCCGCGTATCATTCACTGTATTATTACTTACACCGTTGACACCTTCTATGTTGTGCACGATTTTCCACGTAGACCACACATGAGATGCTCAGTCATCATAAAACTCCTTTTGGGCATTATTGATCTCAGTTAGATCGTGTTCAGCATAATCAAGATCAAATCTATTCATATTATATTTTAGACACATATCTAATATAATAATGAATCAGTGCAAATGGTTAATGGTTGGTTTGATGGAATATTGTAAAACAAATCCTGCTGAGGACAATTATGCGGGCAACATTTATAGTGCCTTCGTCGAGGTTGCTCATGACCGACATAATGTATGCGAAGTAGTGCTGGAGTCCAAGGAAAAACACGATTATGTGCAGACTGCCGTGGAAAACGCTACAGAGAACTAAAAAGACATTATGACAAAAAATTAATGATAATGATAACATTATCAAGCGCGAAGAATATTATCTAAATTGGTTCTCAGACAAATCATAATTGAAACAAATATAATTACTATATGAACGAAGTCTTTGTGAGGCCTCCAATCATTAAATACTACGAAGCATCTTGCAGCGGCAAGGTTAGAAATTGCAGATCGAAAAATTCGGTTGGTACTGTTGATAATGCTGGTTATCTTAAATTTAAGTCTGGAAAGAAAAACTATTGATGTCACAGTTTTATATACGAGTGTTTCCTTGGAATAATTAAGGACGGTCTTGTGATTGACCATATTGACGGAAATAAATTAAATAATTCCATATTTAATCTTCAAGCGGTCACAAATAGTGAGAATTCTACACGAGGATGAACCGGTAAATATAATAAAAGTGCCAGAGCGATTAAATCCATAAATATAGAGACTAGCGAAAAAATAATATTTCAGTCAATGAACGCGGCTGCGAGATATTTAAGTATTAATCCGCGTTCGGCCCAACGTGTTGCAGATAAAATAACCAATTCATCGTTCTCGTATCGGTTTTCAAGTTGGATTTCGTTTATTATATTCCTCTAGTGTTAGATAATGATAACTGAAATAGTTATCGTGTGTAAAATTACTTTTTACTGAAGAAATCGTTAAATATTTTACCTTCAGAAATGTAAATTCAGTATAATGAATGATGAAAATATCAATGATGTAATTGATGCTATTGAAATATTAAAAATTAATGGAATAAAAATATCTGATGAATTAATCATTGAAAAAATTATTTCTGATTTTGAAATACAAGTACAGAATAAATACGAAGGAAGATATATATTCTACCAGCCGAATACATATTTATAAATTAAATCTGCAATGTATCAATAATTTGTTGCCGTAGATGAAACACAAATAAATCAATTTGTCTATTTATCCGGAGCAATTCAAAACAATTAGATCAGAATTATCTCATGAATGCGAAGCAAAAAACATGATACTCGTGTGAGGCAATTAAGACAAAATAGTAGATAATGACGAAAAGTAAAATTTAATAATGATTACCAAACTACCGTGAAATTAAAAAGAAAATAATTCAATTGAAAAAATAATATTTTTTTATGTTTTTTGAGGATCTTACAAGTAAATTAATACTTAATACTTTATTTCTTAGATCCAATACATTTCCAGACTGATTTGTTAACTTTAAATTCATCCTTGATAATAGACGATTATAACATTGCAGATAAGCCAGATTGATTGGTTCCTGCAAGATTAAATATCCAGGAGATTCTTTTGGCGAAAATGAAAAAAGAATAAATCCTTGCTGAGCTTCATTTGATATTGCCGTGTTAGTGTTGTACTTGCCGTCGACGATATCACATGTAAGATTAACAGCAACCACGGTTGTTATATTTGATGTTTCTGGTGAAATATGCCGTCCGAATCCAGATGGATCATTATTATGTCAAAGGATATTTATCACAGGAAGTGATTTTTTCCAAGCGGCTAATATTTCAGGAAATAACTCACCAATGACATCATTGACGGATTTTCCTAATTCGTCCGCGTTATATCCGGGGTGTTTATGATTTAGGAGCGATTCTGTTGTCAACGAAAACGCGTCTAAACATTTTCGTTTGTTGTCTAACTTTGCATTATTTATTGTCTGAATGAATCGCTGGCGAATATATGCCATATCGGTTGCAAATTGATTTAATATTTATACGCGTTTGATAATCTCACTACATGAATATGATATATTAAAAACACACTCTTGAAAATACTGTCGTAGCAGCTGTAATTGTATTTTAAGTTCTTAATTGATATTTTTGAACAATTCAGTAATATCATCTAGCGAAAGTATTGAAACAGATTCTACTGAGGGATGTATCCTACTAATAAAATACCACGATGAATCATTATTATCATGGATGGGGTAAAATCTACTATTTAATGTTAATATTTCTATCCCAAATAATTTTAGTTTGTGACGTGGATTAATATCCTGATATGGTTGCCTGTAGTATAATCGGATGTTTTAGGTTCTGGTGATGTTGGTGGTGTTGGTGGTTGAATTTCAGGCCATTCTACAACAGTTCTTATCGTGGATTGATAAATATATACGGCATAATTAGGTGAGTTTATCTCGATGACTGAAGTAGACGTTGGTTCATGAACGGATATTTTTATTTTAGTTTCTTCTTCCCCGGTTATATTTTTGTATTATGCGTGATAATTCATCATTGATTTCTTTGATTTGATAACTACCGGTTGGTAATCCAACGACGATTCAATCAGGAGTCCCATCGGGTTTATTCTTATTAGCAAATACAAATGAATTATTTGATAGTAATTCACCAAATGATTTTGATCTGATATTGGGCAAACTGTGATATACTCGCAATTGTGGTAGCAGTTGGAAAATTAATACTAAATTCTGGCTCAGTCGAACTTGCAGATATCATCATGGTCCTGTGTGATATTGTATTGGTTACGATCTGCTGGAGTAATTCCGCCATTATTAATATTTGCCTCTTTAATATCAACCTGATTGTATATTTTAATCATTGATGAAAATTCAAAATCGGATATAACTCCATCGCTGAGACTCGCCGATAACAACGAGGATACTTTTGAGTATGCGACCGTCTTTGTGCATAATTTCACTATGTAATCGGGAAATTTCTCTTTCGTACAGGAACATATTCTTTTGCAATGATATTAAGAACACCTGCAATCGTTGTTGTAGGTGAAATACAAATAGTTACAGCTGCTGGTGCCATCATTGTTACCGCGATTAATAGTATGCCGGTTCCAGCAACAGCGGCGGATATTGAATAAACAATTACATCAACGATGTAAATTTTTATTTTTACTGTATACACGTCAATGATATTTTTTAACGATGTTTGCCATTCACGCGCTTGATTGTATCTATATTGAGATGCATCATTCACTGAGGTGCTCATTATTATTTTATTTTATTTAAGTAAATAATTGGGGTGATTCAGCTATAAATTTCATGCACCACTAGAACGATGTTGGGTTTGTTGTCTTATCGGTTTCTAGTATAAATGCTTCTCAGATTCGTTTATTTAATAAAACAGTTCAAAATCCAAGAAACCTGTCACTGGGATGTCGCCAGGGATATTTCGTAGGAATTATTCTGAATCTTACATAACTAAAAACATATAACTTGTATACGCCAGTGATCAATGCCGTGTATTTGATATTATTTTATTGTGTCCATTTTTGAGGATCCACTCGATGTCGTATATACGATATTATCAACCTGTGATGAGGTTATTCCCGGTGGAATTTTAATAAAACCAGTTTTTTTCAATAATTCCAGGAATTAGTACTCGAATTCCTTCTAACATGTCAATTTTGGTCTTAATATCAGAGAGTCTTATACTAACTCTCTTTTGAGTACCAAATAATTCATTATTGATTTCATTAACTTTTGTAATGTATCTTTGAATATCTGTAAAATCACCCATACTCGTTTCATCGAATTATATCATTCAATTTAATATTACTCGTTTTTAATTTTCCATGCTGGTCCTGAAAAATAACAACCTCATCCGGATCTATTTCGGATATTGCTAAAAATTATAAATTTCATCATTTTGTTGCATACTTTGACAAATCTACGTCTTCGGGGGTTTTTTCCCTCTCATTCGTGATAATAGAGATCTTCCGTAAATATCAACCATTATGTATTAGTGATTTATTTAATTTATCTACGGTGTATTGGAGCACGAGTTTATGGTATGGTCTGGTTGATTTTGGTAATTCATCAAGAACATGAATTGCTTCACGAACACTTATTGGAGGATCAGTTAGTTTTTGTGTTGGTAGCGTTGAATACCAAATTGGAGTATTTGATTGTTGTACATGTTTTATAAATTCCCGTGGGGTGCTAATCCGTACGAGTCAAAATAAATGATTTCACGTGGATTTATCGCCTAATCAACCCAGTCAGTTCCTGGATAATCACTATTATCGAGATTTATGATACCGGTTTCATTATGATTTGTTGGTGTGGTTTTTGATTGTCTTAATCCGGATCCTTTTTTTATTCTTATATTTTCCTCCTGTTATTTTTGTACTACTTTACTACCAAGATATCCAACACCGCCTAATGCAGCTGCCTTTGCTACGGCTGGAGCAGCAGCAGCTATTAACGCTGGTAATTGCGGCGAAGAGGGGAAATAGTCCACCTGTTTTAATCATATCCTTGATATCACTCGGGGAAAGATCAATTTGAATTCCAGTATTTGCCGATTTCGCCTTATTAATTTTTTTAATTTTAGTTTTAGTTAGCGATAATTTATTTGGACCACCACTGGTAATGTGATCATGTTTCAATTTTATTTTTGTTCCACAGATTTTTGTTGATTTTTATTGAAGTTTTTCACCAGAACCGGAGTTAGAGTCACACTAACACAACTGTATGGCATTCTATAACAAAAACGATTGATTTAAATTAATCTGACATTTTGTCCACTGGAGCATCAGTGATTCTCATTCGTCCACCAATACCCTCGAGAAGCTTAGTTGTTAACCACAACATTATTGATTTACCGCCCTGATCCATAAAAGAAAGTATCTTCTGTTCTTCAAAGATCGATGGGGTCATTACTGGCATCCATAATGTAAGTTTAGATATTACTACTGTACCAGCAGTCCCAACAGCTTCTCTCTAGATAGCATCATTACTATTACCTTTTCGATGAAAAACAACTGTGTGTTTAGGTTCGAAATGACCTTTCTGACATTTCTGCAAAATCCAAAAATTTGAGATAATGGAATTGCACATGAGAACCTTCTATTATCACCTTTTGATATCAGTTTAAGCGTAGCAAATCCTAAATTATAATTAGGATTAGTATTAAAAATCATTATTTTCACATCTGCGGGAATTTTACCAGCACATTTTGTTGGTCGTCTTATAACATATGGTCTATCATCAGATTCGTCATAATTATCCTTGGCAAACATCATAATCGGACCAGCTGATCTAGTATAATCATCTGAATACCTCGCTAGAGCAATATTCGTTGTAGCAACATCAACATTTTCATGAATTAATTCAGTTTCTTCTCCATCAGTAATGTATATGGCACTTTTAAATAATGTCATTATACCATTATTGACAAAACCAACCATATGATTGGCTACATATGGTGTATTAGCGATTACATCGGTTACAAGTTCACCCGCAACTTCAATGAATGCTTCAAGGGTAGAAAATATATGCTTGTATCCTGGACTCGTAATTCAATTCGTCTTGATTTGTTGATATTGCATCATATGAATAATGTTGATAATCGCGCATTGATTCATCTTTATATACCGGTTCATCCATGTTAAAAGCTGGGTCGGACATTCGTTTCAACATTTCATTATAAATTTGTTATCTTCTAAAACGAAGACCAGTTACTGATATTATTTATTTGTTCGGTTCCTTGTTGATTTATTAACTCTGTTAATGTTTGATTTGCTGCCTCATTTATTGCCTTACTAAGATCACAGGGCATCATTGAGGTACTCGGCAATTTGACAGGTTGTTTTTTTCTGCGTATTAATTTTTATATTCTATCTTTGACGGTATGAAACGCTTTACTAGCAACATTACCGATAGCTGCAGTAGCTTTGTCACCAACACAATCCATTGCTTTCATTGATAATTGTTTTGCAATAGGTGCTGCTTTAGGAGCTATCATTGTGATAAAACCTTTAATATCATCACCAATTCCACTTCCGTAAGTAATCTCATATACTGGTTATTGCTCGAACAGGTGCGGATTTACGATGGTTTTTGTGTACTAACATTGTATTAATTATTTATTTATTTAACAACTAGTCCCTGTCATCATCAACAATTTCATCAATTAGATTTCGATAAACACTAATGCCCATAATACCGCCTTGAAATAATCACCGACAGTTATCAGTTGCTTCATTGATTATTTCTGATGAGTTATTTAGAGCTCGTTTTCCTACAATAAGAACTTCTAATCGTGCAACATCATTGATTATATTATCAAGACAAACATAATTATTTCCCAAACCACTACCAGTAGCACCATAATCTGGAGATTGTGTTGGTGTAGGTTCAGTATCATAATCTGGAGATGGTGATCGTGATGGTGGTACTGAAGATTGGGGTCGTGTAGATGGTTGTGTTTTGCTTTTGACTTTAAATTTGCATGATGTTTGCTTCAAAACTTTTAAAATAGTTACCCTAAAGTGAAACACATTGAATGTGATCTAAATTTGACGAGAATGTAAGTATGCACATGTATACAATCCCCCTCCCAATATTACTACTAATCTTGAGAAATTAAATAAAACATAATCTGTATTTTTTAACATTTAACAAGAAATACACTTTATATTGGTAATATAATTTGAGGTAACAATATATATCTACGTATATCTGTACTTTTCTTTTTGATTTGGGAAATCACGATCATGTTTGGCCACTTTTTAAACTGGTGAGGAATTCATGTCAGCTAGGGCATCGGGTTGTGCACGAGGATATACAAGCTAGCAGCACACCAACATTTATGTAGTAATTGTTTTATAATATATGAATTTAATTTACTATATAGAATTAGTATTGTTATTCCCATAAATTTATACTTGTATGTGGACTGAAAAAACTAGAAGCTAATGTTATCTTTTTCAGTCTTAATACACTGTACTAACTGGCTTCTTTGTAAAGGTTGAAACGTCTGCTCTCCCTGATGCTGCAATGACTTTTGGTGCTTTGTCATGCATTGACCTTTTTCTTTTCTACCAGTCGATGGAAGACTGCCACCTTCTCTAGAAATTGTATCTTTCTTATTTTTTTTATTAATTTCAATGTGATTATGCTTCATATAAGCAATGCTCTTCTGGCAATCCCTGATAAACATCCATGATGACATGCTCATAAACTATGCTTTTTCTATATATAGGTTTCCCTTGCAGAAGCTGTCAAGCAGCTCTGACATGATTTCCGCCTAACAATTGTACCTTTACAGCTCCACTTTCAACTAGTTTGTTAGTACCCTGGGTCTACTAATCCAAGCAGAATTGTAAAATGGTCAAAAGGACCCTGCAAATAATCAGCTATTGATGATACATGATCCTGACCTATGGGTCTCACAAGTATATTTTCTAGTGACTCAATCAAATTGTCGATGTGTATTTTGACATGTAATCCTGAAAATGATAATTTATTGCATTAAAATGTTTCCATGATCATCGTTTAATCTTCATGAAGCAAATGCAAGTTCATGCCTTGTTATTAAGTATTGTATAAGACCAAACGATTTATGAAGTTTACCTGCTAGTGAGAAAAATTGAATAATGCATACGTTATTGAACATTCGTTATCATGGAAATATGCTTTTATTAGATTTAGGACATATGTTCCAAAGTGATGTCTCAGTTTGTGCAACGTTTTATGTAAGGACTTTTTGGGCTTTCTTTAACAACACTCCATTGCTTAATATTGATTAAGAAATGGATAATGTTATTGGAGCTTACTAGGCTACCAAAATGTTAAATAATTGTAACGTTAATAAACAATTAGTGATTCGTTATAACTGTCCTATCTAGACTTGTGTTTCCTTGACTACTGACTACTTCATGCATTCAATTTATTTGTCTGGTGTGTTACAATCTCCCAGTTTATTTCTGTCACTATCAACTTTTGCATCTTCAAATCCTAGCCATTGCAAACATTGTCCTTGATGTTCTGTATTGCTCAATAAAGCCAATTTTATCTCCAGGACACACGTCATTCAGGTTAAAGCAAATATTAACTCCATCTTCAAGTACGACATATATTTGAAATATATTACTTTATGATTATCGTAAGTGGTATTGTAAGAAAGAGTTTGAAACATGCGTTTCTGCAAACATATGGAAAATGTATTTGTGACATTTCTAACATTAATCGACCAGGTTTCGTTTTTACTTAATTCTCAAATTCTTTTAATATGATTAATATGTGGTCATTGTATTGAAAACATACATTTGAATGTTGTCTGACTGCTGCTGCAGATATCTGAAGTATCTTCTTTTCTGTCATCGAAGCATATTTTCGCAATAAAAAGATTTTCTTGTATCCCCACTTATATTTCTGGGCCATTTGGCTCTGTTGTGTCACTTAACTAATGATGGAGTTTCAGAGATGACCAGGGAAATGATATAAGTTTGACTTTCATGAGAAACATTATTACTGGATTGGAGGACATGAAGGCTATCATATTTCAGATTATCAATGTCAGTTTGTTGGAGTCCAATAAAATATAATTGCTAGAAAGAGAAACATGTTGATGTGTGAATATGCTGTTCCCACAAACATGGTATCGTACAGCTATTCCAAGTTCAAGAAATTCAAAATATTATGTCTATATCATTATTGGGTCTGTATGTATTTATGTAAGTAAATATGTATGTATGTAATGTATGTATGTATGTATGCATGTATGTATGTATGTATGTATGTATGCATGTACGTATGTACGTACGTATGTATGTACGTATGTATGTATGTATGTATATATGTAAGTATGTATGTATGTATGCATGCATGCATGCATGCATGTATGTATTTGTGTATGCATATGTGTGTGTGTTTGTAATTTCACCTAGTAAAGCAAGCTGTGGCAGTTCAGTTGATAGAGAATCAGACTCCTAACATTCAAGTTCTGACAGGCTGCCTCTAGCCAACATTGGGCTGACGGCTTCGGTGTGTCATTTTGAAACGTATGTGGTCACAATGGTGCTGATAAAACCAACAAAAGCAAGACCCAAAAAGCCTCTAGTAAACACCGGCTCTGTTTCTCAACAATATAATTGGTAATTAATTAGACCCTAAGAACAAATACTTACAATAACAAGGAAAACAAAATTAACCTGTGGGTTTTTATCATCTCATTATAGTACGTACCCTGATATCATATAAAAGAAAGATATTTTATACCATATTGTGCCCTGTCTTATCACTGTGAACATCATTTCATTGTCAATATAACTTGTATATAAATTTGTTTTCTACTTCATAAATCTTGTTCACAATTACATATAGAGATTACTTTCCTAAACGATTTGCAATGCTAGTTTTGTTGTTTATTATATGGCTCATGCAAAGTTCCAAATGGTTACATAGTTTGAGACCGTTCCGGTGACCGAGTCATTAGAGGGTCTGCCTAAGATGTGGGATGTCATGGGTTAGATTCCAGGCCGAGTCATACCAAAGACATACAAAAATGATACTAACAGCTGCCTCGCTTGGTGCTCAGCGTTATAAGGTTAGTGTTAGGACTGGTCGTCCTGGTTTCATGATAATGTGACTGGGTTGGGCACCATGGTACAGGTCTGCGGCATGATACGCCAGTACTAGACACCACTATAAACTGCCACACTGCAGACATCATAGCGATATGACTGAAAACATTGTTTAAGCTACGTTAAATATCAAAATCACACACACATACATTGTTTAATTAATTTGTCAAACCAGCAAAGTATGGTGTATCACTCAGCTAATAATTGTGTCGGCCGAGTGATATACCATACCTTTATTCAATTCATTGTAATAAATAAACTGAATAAAAAACCGCCCATCTTCATTCTACATTTAGAGTGATTTTCTTTTCAAAAAGAGAGGGATAACATTAGAGGTAGCAATGTTCAAACAATGACTCTGTTCAACAATGCCTAATGGGTATTTCATGTTCTTAATGAACATATATTTTATACACATGTCTTAGATTGAAACTTATTTCAGCTGTTAGCACAAGTATCGGAAACAAGTATCTCTTATCTGTGTTACTAAACTTATTTGCTGGTCCTGGATGTCCAATGATACATCAATCTCTGTTAAATATCAGAGCACCTGCCTTAGTTGCGAAGTCTTCAAAGTATCAGAGCTTGTAGTTCAGAGACAGCCGTTGTTTAGAAAAGATGGCAATACAGATTTAAACATAATAATTTAATGTGCATGACTCACCTACACCTGTGTAAAAGTGTACACTAAATAACAGATTCAAACTTGCTGTTTAGTAAATGAACTTCAGTAAACTAGGAGCAAAAACTATCAGAGCCATATTATTTGCATAGTTTTCAAGCAAGTATGCCAGGTACAACCACTTACATACATAAACATATCTTAGGTATAATATGAGTATCATACCAAAATCAATTTTAAGCCAAAAATCAGTCCGCCCTTACACGTTTTGTGTAATCTCTCTCTCATTGATATATTCTCAGTATAAAATATAAGTGTAGTATTCAAAGCTATGATGTCGTAGTTATTATTTTTGTCAAGTTGTTTGACATTTTCTGCATCATGGTACTTCCTGCAAACATGCTTCCAGACAAAACTACATATTGCTACAATAAATGAGTATGTATAGTACCAATATAGAATTTTGATTGGTTCAGTTTATTTAAAGCAATCACATATAGCAAACAGTAAACAGTGCTAATATCATAAACTATCATAACCAATGGGTTAAGATTGTGTCTTGTCAGTTTTGCACAAAAATCATATATCACTTCTCTATTCAAAGGGAAATAAAATTATATGAAAATTTATACCAAGAAGGTCAGTCTCATGATAGCTTATAACTATGTTTAAATAAGTGGTCTTTCTGATGCATATAAAGGTTTGAACAGAAACCTAATCTCAACTTCCTCTAATCTCTCCATCTTGAACCCAAATCAAATTAAATTCAAAATGTGTTTATTTTGTGATGGCTACTTTATATCACAATTATTAGCACTGTATTAAATACCTGGAATGACTGCTGATCATTCAGATATTATTGGTAACCATTTACAAAAATTGGTAACCAGTTACCCCCAATCTTACTTCATAACACTAAGCATATTTAGCCAGCTGTACACATTTTACATACAAATTGAAAATCTGCATAAAATGTCTCACTCACAGACTGGATTTCTTCAAAAGCAAGCTGTAAACATAAACTAAGCAATCTAATATATATGCCATGGATATAGCCAAATGCTATATATGTCCCACTGTATGTTATTCTCAGATATGATATAGAATAATAGTAATACTGTATTTGCTCATACTGTATGCATTATTATGTAGTAATATAATATCTTAAGGTTTTTGTGCCCAAGTCATTTTAAAACTAGACATGCACAAATTTTTGTAACTTTGCAGTGATTCTGGGATGTATACAATTAAAGATAGAAAGCTACATATCCTGTCGGCATTCTGTTTAAATGTTTCGGTTATTTGGCACACATACATGTACTATGATTTGTGTGTGATGTGATTTGCTACCGTAGCTTTAGTAATATTTCATACATATTGCTATGATAGACGCAGTGTAATAGTTTATGGTGATGTCTTGCACTGGGGAACAGTGCCGCAGAAGTGTTGCACTATGTCCCGCGCCCGTCGTATTATTGTGACACCAGGATGACAGTCCTAACAGTAAGCTCTGAGCAACTAGCAAGGCAGAAAATACTTTGTATACGTCTTTAGTTTGACTTGGCTGATGTTTGAACCCGCGTCCTCCCACAACCGTGGTCCATACTGTGATGTATTTAATGTTCAGTTATTGTTTCTGAAACCTATTACACTTTTTAAAATCGGTTATTTTTAATTAAATATGAAATGTGCAAAGGCCTCCTCTTTTCTCTATATATGGAAGCAGGATACGAGGATAATCTATGAAATCTCGAGGGTAAATGTGGATTTTTGTTTGTGTGATCACACGATGACTCTGGCCTAATGAATGATGGTACAAATTAACTCAAACCGACCAAAGTATGTGTGTGTGTGGGGGGGGTGAGAGATATAGTGATAGAGAGAGAGAGAGTGTGTATGGTCAGTAGTACTGTTCTTAAAGCAGATTAAGTATAGAGATCAAGTGTAAATATATTGAAATATTTTAATTTCCTCTTGTTTGCTTATCATTTTGCTTTGTTTCTATTCCATAATAATTTTCATGTCAATTATTCAGCTAACCATGTGTTTGTAGTATTCTACTTTCTTCATTATAACCATCTTTCATGTGTAAATGATAAATGCGTCTGATATGATTTGATCAATGTAAACATTAGAACCTTGAAGAAAAAAAAAACTTTCAAATCATCAAATTGCGTTGGTAATTTTGAACGTCAACAAAATGCATATACTGCATTTTGTAGCGGATACACTTTGTAGTGATGTGAGTAGTTCATTCACTGGTCAATGCACTGTTGCCTGTAGTCACTCTTAAACTCCATTCAAAGTGCAAACACATGTACTGGAATGTGATATAAATAAAATATATGTACAGTATGTGCGCTATATCAGTTATAAACATTTCGTATCATGTTTTATTTAAAGGATATTCGTCAATAATGTTTATCTCTTAATGAAAATGTTTTACCTCTCGTGGGACAATATTGATACAGCATATATAATATATGGGATTCACGAACGTCAAGCCCAAACGCAGCCATGGAAAATTTGCGAGTTTCATTATATACCGAGATTCCAGACTCTACAAAATCGGCTTCTCAAAGGTTATTTTGATTCATGTCGCTGATTCAAATATAACGCGGTAATACATGTACATATTGATACTGTAACTTTTGTGAGATTTGTTTTACAGACATGCTTAATAAAACACTTATCCATAATGATTATAGTCATTTATATTTCTTTATATGCCTAATTAATCATTCTAAGCACTGGTAACCCAATCGGTGTTATCATCGATTGTATAATTGTTTACATGAAAATTGCAGTCGACTGATAACTATTTATTGTTTGGTAAAAGGTAAACGAATATAAAAAAGTCTCAACTCCTCAAAAGTCAACTCGTTAGAGAAAGAATTTACATCCACGTCGTTGACTTCATTGTAAGTATACAATTATTGTTAAGTAAATCGATAATCCAGTGTTTTCAAATAATGTATTTTTAAGAAAGAAAAAAGACATTCCATAAAGAATAGCTTTCATTATTGTAGATATTGATCATATACACATATGCATACATCTGCATTCTAACCCTTCTTTGTCTTCTTGAGTACATATTTGACTTCTTGTATTATTTACACACATCTGTTTGATAACTTTAATTATGGGATTATGATTTTAAGGCATAAATGAAAAAAGAAAAAAAAACAAAAACAAATTGTAAAACGAATGTAACGCAAGTTCCTTAACATCCCGATTTGTTCTATCTAATGTTTAAACTTGAGTTGTCACATAGTATCATATAATGGGTCAAGCGCAGATCTCACAGATACAACTTCAGTCACAGTGACTTTGACATGTTCAAACTGACTTGACATTTGTGTTCCCTTGCTGTAAACCTATTTTTGTTCGAAATGTATTATCGTAATAGATAAATTGACCCAATATATATATATATATATATATATATATATATATATATATATATATATATATATATATATATATATATGCACAAATCCGACCTTTCGGTGACAGCGTCTAAATTGCAACCTTTCGGCGACATCGTTGTATACTGAATATGATTGTGCCTATATAGTGAATACTGTACAGAGTACTGAATGGAATATGAAAGCACACGAAAAATTGGTAAAATAAAATAAATGACAAACATACATTTTTTGTCGCCCATTTACTATCGCCTAAAGGTAAAACTATGTACGCTCATGCAAAAAACCAACCTTTGGCCGACCGGTCGCCGAATGGTTCATGTGTCGCTCAAAGGTTTAGTATATATCTCGCTGATGTAACATTTATATGTGTCACCTAACAGTATTATATACAGTGTATTTAGCTATTACGATTACCAGCGAGACGGTAAAGTGATCGCAAGGGTTAGACGGTATGAATATCGGGGTTCTGCTGTCGGCATCCGTAAACTATTGGCTTATGTGATCACTTCTCTTAATCAGGCGACTGTTTTAGTATACTTATTAAATGGGACTGGAATAACTGGCCGTAATCCGGAATAGCGTAATGGTTTTAATTCGGACTGTATAAAGTTTTAGTCTTAAAGATAGGCGTGGTTATTTAGATATAGATCGATGTTGCAAACATTTTGTGGGAGAGATTGTTGTTTGATCTTTATATTTTTTTATACTGTATCTAGCAATCATTATGTTTATGAATTTCAGATGATTATACGTGTTTTTTTTGTTGTATGCTAGTCTGCGAATCAGCCGATTTTACATTTAAAATATTTTTTTTCATAATTCACTGGAGTCATTTATGAATGGGGTCCCGGGTGGCCGATTTGTCTAATGCGCTCACCTTTATTATATCACTGTCACTGCCCTCCGTCCGCTTGGGTTCGAGTCTTGACTCTACCTACGTGGACATGCGAGAAAGCTTGCCAGTAGCTTCATGTGGGTCAGTGGTTCCTCTCTGGTTCTTTTTCCACCACAAATACTGGCCGCCATGTAGAGCCACATAAATTGGTGTTATGCACGTACACGTACACGTACCAGCCAATCAACCAACCAACCAACCAATCAAATTAAACTGGTTTTTGTCCTAATGTAATCGAAAGACGTTGATAACATTATGAATAAGAATATCAAAGAGTATTTTCGCAATATTCTTAGTTTAATGGCAAACATATCAACATATCACGCAGGTGTACCAGATTGGAATCCAGCAACCTACTTTTCATTTTTCTTTTTGACTATGTATATTCAACGTTGAGTTATGAAAGAGAACTATGTTATTACTAAGCAGTGGCCTTAGCAAACGCGTGGCTGGATTTGGATTATTTGGCGGAACCTCTTGATTTACGCGAGGGGCATCCTGCAAGCACCGCATTTGGAAATAATCTTTTAAACAAGTTTTATACATTACCCAACTTAACATTCATTCCATCGATCTAAAGTTACTTTCTCTCTGTAGATATATTTTTAACATTTACTAATGCGCGGGGCACCTTCAATGCGGGGCCTAATTGGGCTTCATCGGTTCAATTGGCCGAAAAGAAAGCAGGCTCTGTTACTACTACTATTTTCTATACAAATATCATGAAAAACACAGCAAAAATTAAATGGTGATCAGCTGACATTATTCCAGTAAGAAAGCTTCTATTTCAATTTATTATGCGTTTTGCTAGCCAATACGTTCGAGCGGAACATATAGTAAAACCGGCTAGTACTGAGTGAAAAACGGATATATTCCATCCCCAAAAAATTAAATAATTGAAATATATCCATTATTGACTCGATAGAAGCAAATAATCTCTATCGATAAACAGCATACCTTTATTTTATATCCATGATGGTAAATGGAGAAGCTCTCTGAACTATTTCCAAAGTTGTGTGGCAAGGGCACAACCCAACTGATATATAGTATCTTTAAATAATTTACTGATAAAAAAATGAGTTTCTTAAACGTTTTATGAAAGTTTTAGACTTGGCTGACTTCGATAGTTTCAAATGTAATCGTTACCGTCCAATTCATATGCAGTTTTGCTAGCTGTTACAAAAATACACCATAATAGCAAGCGAAAGTTTGAATTTTATTTTCATCAGTACGTTTACTGATCGCAGCCGTTTCAGGCATCCTGAAATACAAATTCGTATAATGCAGTCAAAACTGCAAAGAAATACAAGAAAACTGAATTATTCGACCGTTAATTTATCTACGATTTACCTGTTACCAAGTGAAGCTGGGCAGGGTTGGGTCAGAACCTATAGCAATTAAACAACTCAGTTGTAGATGACGAAGAATACAAAGCCATACTTAAAGTACTGTTAAAAACCTTTCTAAAAAGGGAATATTACAACCTAATGGAAGAGTTGGGGAGGGGAATTAAGAAGAAAATTAAATCAATACCCAAAACATATTGTCAAGTCAAACAAAACATAAGACGGGGAAGACAAAGAGAGTGCAATACAATAATAAGTATTTAAATACAAAAAGAAGAGGATAAAATAAAAGTGATGAAAGTACGAAGCTTTATAAGATTACAAATTAACTGGCACAAAATAATGGCAGAAGAATTCTCCAAGTTACATATAAAAGCAAAAAGGGTGCTCATAGAATTCCGACAAGCAAATAAACAAACAAAAATAAAACCATCTCGTAGAAAGGTCCAGATTTTTACAAATAAACGTTTCCTTGAGATGATTTATTTCTGTAATGGCCGATTATACTAATAAAACCTTAGTTCGAAATAGTAGCTGAAAAATAAAGTAATATACGTGTTTATTTATTTTTTTGTTTATGTTTTTGACGACCAACATTGGTAGGTGACCTCTCTGCTGCTATTCATGTTCCTTTTGTTGCATTTATTTGTTGTCCCTTGATGCAGCCACGTACAATTGTGCATACCTATTTAATTAAATTTATTAATTAAAAAATTATTATATTAAAATAATGGTAC
Source organism: Sinohyriopsis cumingii (assembly GCA_028554795.2). Lineage (NCBI taxonomy): Eukaryota > Metazoa > Mollusca > Bivalvia > Unionida > Unionidae > Sinohyriopsis > Sinohyriopsis cumingii. The sequence goes on from CM068830.1 coordinate 99,397,027, forward strand.
ATCCGGAATCTCATACTGCAAGAATAGCACGAGAGAGACTAGAAGCAATTAAAAAAAATTCTTCCCGTGAGAGACTCATTCAGAAAAAACCTACAAGCGCAACAAGAAGCACAAGTTGAGTACGAAGAGGACACTAAAAAACTGTTTAAACCCGTCACTGCAGCTACTAAGAAAGTTTCAGCGGCTGTTGAAAAAACTATATGGGGAGATATTGCGGAGGAAGATGAAAAGAGGAAAAAGGGTATTTTTCCAGTATTAGAAAAAACTGCAGCGTAATATGAAAAAAATAGCAAGAAGAACTAAACAGACAAAGAAGATTTTGCGGGATCTTCCAACTGATATAGCTGCGGCTCAGCCTCCACCCGTCGGTGAAGAAATACTAGAAGGTATTGATAAAATTCGTGCTGAAATAGGTGATATAGGTGAAACAGAAACAGAGCAAGCAAGGGCTAGGGTTGATATAAACGATAAATTTACTGAAGAAAGTACTATTTTAATAAAAAAAATTGAGAATGTAGATAGATTAGCCGAATTTATCGAAATATTTTATAATCAGCGAGAAAAACTTTTAAAATCCGAGTATGCTAATGATGCTATAAGTCGTGATAACTGGCGAAGATGGATATTTGGTACACGCTATGATCTTGATCAAGCTAAAAACAGTGATTTTAGATATATTGCGTTATTAGAGGCAATAGATAGATTTCATGCACGAGTTCAACAACAAACTCCACCACCGCAACAACAGAAAAAACAACCTCCTTCACAACAGAAAAAAACAACATCTTCAACAAAAACAACCTCCTCGACCGCAATCTCCAGATGAAGAATTTCACGATGCACCAGGTGCTACTGGTAGTGGTTTCGGAGGTAATATTATTTGTCCTGATAATATCATTAATGATGTGTCACGGTTGGAAGTTCTCATAGGAGGAAAACGTGCCTGAAATAATTATTATAGTGACTAATTGTTAGATAAATAGCAAATAAAATAAGATGATCATACATAATAATCATCGTAAATATGTACAGGTCAGAGCGGTAAACTCACGATTACCAGTCTACAGAGCTACTTACGGAAATGGACTTGGTGATGTTATTCAGGGATTATTTACAAGGATAGCTCCAAAAGTAGTACCCGTTGCAAAACAATTATCGATGAAAGCTATTGATATTGTTCGTGATAAAGCTCCTGGAGCAATTGTCAATGTTGCTGGTAAGGCGTTCTCGGCGATCAAAGATAGACTAGCACGATTATTGCGACGAAAACAACAACCACCAGTAAAATTACCAAGTACTGAAATTATGGCAGCAGATGTCAGTAGAATAATAAATCAAGCTGAAAATCAAAAACTAGCGGCGTTAGCAGATCAAGGACTCGGTGAGCCAGGGAATAATATTTCAAGTTTAATATCAGGGAGTGGAGTTTCCAAACCCGGTTTTCGTGTTAGACGAAAATAATTATAATAAAATGTTCAAGCGCGTATCCGATGAAGCATTTGATATGGAGGCACCTGTCCTTAAAGATGAATCGGTACGTGATTATCAGTTTTACTCTTATGAAGCACGAATACCAAATCAACGTGGAAGAATTGAACTACAAGTTCATGACACAAGTAGATACTTTTTACCCACTGCGGCTTTTCTTGAGGTAGAAGGTACAATTGTGAAATTGGATGATAGTAATTACTTAGATACAGTAAAAATTGGTTTTGTCAACAGCGGGATCATGGCACTGTTTGATAGCGCCACTTATATGATCGATGGAAAAATATCGAATCGATTCAGAAAGATGTAGACGTTGCTACAACAATAATAGGATTAGCAAGATATTCTGATGATTATACAAGATCAGCAGGTCCTACAATGATGTTTGTGAAAGATAATACTAATCTCCCCAAAGATAATCCGTATAATATAAGACGACCAAGAAATTTTGCCGATAACGCTGATGCCGACGTGCGGCCAATAGTTCATGGTTCTAACGCAGATTTCAACTTGGGATTTGCAGCGCGTAGAAATATGTTGACAGTAGCCAATAGAAGATTTTCACGTGCAATTCCACTATCGCATATTTTTGGATTTTGTAGGGATGTTAGGAAGGTTATTTTAAGAGCTAGACAGACGGTTGTTCTTGTGCGAAAAGGTGATGATAACGATGCTCTGTTGAGACCTGCTGGTGATGATGGTAACGTAGTATTATCGAAACTTTCACTGTGGATGCCGGTAATGACTCCAACGATCGCAGAAGAACATAAATTAATTTCTTTCATGGACACTGGTGGTAAATCCTTGTTGTCATGGTTAACAACAAACACAGATAGTATGCAAACTAACGTTAACGGTCAGTTTACATGGCATATAGCATCACAACAGGGTGTTTCTGCACCGCGACATATATTTTTGTTGCGTTTCAGAACATCGATCGTTTAGGCTCACAAATTCACTCTCATATGATATTTGATAAACTAGGTGTCACAAATATTTCTTTACGGATAAACGGACAACATGAACCAACAGAAAATATACAACTAAATTATGAACAAAATCATATAGGACGTGTATATCATCGATTGATGTCATTCATGGGACGTGATCAAAATGTTGATACTGGGTTGCAAATATCACAATATGATTTTACAAGACTATATCCGATTTTTTATTTTTCACTGGAGCATCTTGATCTGTCAAAACAATATGTCGTTGACATACATCTTAAAGCAACATTAAATACAGGTGGTGTTGATTATAGAGCAATCGCGGTCATACTCAGCGATAAAGCCATGTTACTTGAAGGTGGTAGTGGTCGAATGAGAGTCGTTGATGCACCAGTGGAAAATCTTTGATCATGTTATTTAGAAAAATATATTTTATATAAAAATGTCGTATGGTCCTGTTAATGTTACTCTGACTCCCGGTCAGGTCAAAAAGCTTCAATCAAAAACCGCCAACAAATGCGGAACTAAAATATCACTAAAACGAGACCAGATTGGTGGTGGTCCAAACAAATTATCGTTGACACATAATCAGATTAAACATTTCAATAAAGCCCTAGAATCGAAAACCAGAGTTCAATTCCATCTTTCTCCGAGCGCCATCAAGGACATGGTTAAAGTAGGTGGTATATTTCCACTTCTTGTGGCTATTCCAGCGTTAATAGCTGTTGCTGCTCCAGCCGTAGCAAAAGCAGCCGCGTTAGGTGCTGTTGGAACAGCTGCTGGAATGGCTCTAAAGAAAGCAGTAGGAAAGGGGTACAAAAAAAAAGGGACGAGGCCTAAGATTGCCGGGATATCGTTGGGGAAAAGGTCTGAGGCTTCCACGTTAGATACTTCAGCATCAAATTTTGATTTACTTGATGTTGCGAAACAATCAAAAATAAAAAAACTTTAGAGGTGTTTTTATGCGAGATCAGTTACCAAAACAACCGAACAAACTCGAAATAGGTATTATCAATCTCGACTCAAATTCAGGACCCGGTACTCATTGGGTATCATAAACGGTTGATCCACGTGGAATCGTTTATTTTGATTCATACTGGTTAGCTCCACCTGTTGAATTTATCACGTATGTTGCACCACTTCACGCAAGAACCTCTGGTTCCAAAGTTTGGTATTCAACGCTACCCACACAAACAATGACAGATCCGCCAATATGCGGCCGTGAAGTAATTAATGTACTTAACGCTATATCAAAATCATCCAAACCGCCACATAAGGTTGTGCATGATTATACGAGCAACCGATTCGTTGCGCGTAAAGCGTTTTAAACAGATCTTAAAATATAATGGTTGATATTTAGGGAAGAAGATCTTCACGCGTTAAAAAAAACCCGGAGACGTTGATCTGTCAAAGTACGCGACTAAAGATGAACTTGCTGATATTATGAACCTGTCTGGAGTTGACCCAGATGAGATTGTTATTTTTCAGGACCGATACGGAAAACTAAAAACTAGCAATATCAAATGGAATGATATGATTCGGCGAGTACTTGGTGCAGTTACGGATAATATTCCTGTGTTTACTAACGGTGGTAGAATCAGAGATTCAAGCATATCGCCTGCAACCATCAGATATGAAATTACAAGAAGCGTTGCTAATCGTGTAAGAAACACCGGCGACACAATGACAGGTGAACTTAGCATGAACGGAAACAAGATAGTAGTGTTAAGAGATCCAACATCCGACGAAGACGCAGCAACAAAAAAATACGTCGACGTCAACTACAACACCGTAGATGGTAAATTATCCACGTTGCGGGCCGAGTATGACGTTCACTTGGGCGCTTTTGGAAGATTTCGAAGAAATTTTCCAAAAACCGATGAATCCATACATAAATTCTTCGGCATTCCGCACTCCGTTGACATAAATCTCGTTGATATCAAGACGAACATCGACACGATTAAACGAACCTAGCAAGACATCGTAGCGGGGATTCCCGAGATCGTTAATAAAACCAGTTTGATTAAAATTCCAGCCGGAATAACTTCCGGGCATATTACCAACATCGTATGCACAGTATAATCGGGATTCGCAACATGGTCGCAGCAAAATAAAACTATTAAATATACCGCAACAGTCACTGGCGTGTATAGGTTGTCTGTGTTTAGTGCTGAAAAATTTGAAATATTTACAACGTAGCAATGGCGCCATTCAACTGATAAGTTTTCCGGGGTTGTATCTGTTATATTAAATAGCGGAACCGAAGAAATTTTTATTCTGCAAGCAGCTGATAAGAAATTAACCGCAACATCTTACTGGTGGTGTTTGGAATTTGTAGCTGAAACACCTCAATTGGGTACTGCATAAAAAATATATGGATGGTGAACAATACAGGTACAATCAAGCGCTTGAATGGCAGGCAGCATTAAAAGATCGGGTCGAACAGTATACAGTAAAAGTAAAAAAATATCGACGACGATTAGTTATCGTTGCTGTGATTGTTTATTCAGTATCCACTGTTGTTGCTGAAACGGGTGTTATGTTATCAGCGGTGACAATGAGGGCACCAGTAGCAGTAACTATCTGTATTTCAGCAGCAACAACTATTGCAGGTGTGCTTAATATGATCGCAAAAAAATATGTACATGCACGAATGAAAAAATATCCGATTATATAATAAAATTACATACAAAAACGGTAGCATACTCGACATTGTCCTCGTTGTTATCAGCGAGTCTCAGTGGTGGAATTATATCTGATTTCGAGTTTTCAATGATGACTAAAATATATGACGAAGGTATAGGTATTAAAGATACAAGTACTAATAATGACATAATTTCTCCAGCAGATTGTGACTAATACAACTTCATGAAAGATAACGATGATCTCGGTAAGTTCAGCTAATCCTGAACTTAGTATAAACTTTCCTACTGCAATTCCATTTAAGGAAATTGCACTAACGCAAGTTCGGGTATATTACAGCTGGCAAAATATCAGATCAAAATCATTTAATGGTACACCAGCAAATAATTTACTTGTATTTGCCAACAAGAACAAAGCAGATGGAACAACTGACTGGATAGATGTTGGAATACCCACTGGTAGTTATGAGATTGAACAAATTAATGATGAATTTCAACGTAGAATAAAATCAATAACCGGAAAAGAATCAAAAATATCAATTAACGTTCATGAACCGACGCTATCTTCTGCGGTTGAGATACATTCTCCTGATTTTGCAGTTGATATTTATCAATCCACGAATAGATCCGTAGTAGGTTGGCCGGATGTTCCCCCGATGTATAAAGGACCACCAGAACCAAAAAATTCTGATTATGTCACAGATAGACAATCATATCATGAAATTAAACCATCATACAAAGATCATTTACCAGAAATAGCAAGCGCAACATTAGGCAGTAGATTTACATTCAGTAATGCGGACCATATGCAGTGGGATTTTATTTATGAGCAAAAAGACCGAGGAAGCACATAATCTCATCTATTCACCTGATTGAACTAAAAAAATATTTTGAGATCATTAATCGAGAACATGGGATATATTTAGAAAAACTACAACAAGCTTTCTAGGAACATCTACATAATCTGTCATCGTCGGATGAAACTTCCCATAGCGAAATTATCAAACACCTAGAAATATTAAATCAGCTGGTATCCGATATGGAATATCTTCACCTGCGAGTAACTCAGGCAACAATTAGTTATGTTGATGATAATATAAATAAACATAAACAAAATATTGTAACCACATACAATATAAAACAAGCTGACCTCGTGAATTTTAAATTTCCTGGGTATAATGCGCTCCAGCTAAAAAATCCACCAATGATCTCATCGATACATTTTTTCCTAAAATACTCGATGAACGGAAAAAACCAGCATTACCTCCAACTGTTCACAGATACAATAATGATCCACACGGCGGCGGCAGGCACGTATCTCCCGGAATCGTTAATATAACCAGCACGATCGTGGTCAATCTGGTTTGTGACGTAGTTGATGGTAGCTATCAAACAGATCTCGGAAGATCAAATCAGGCTCAACAGGGACATATTTTATATACATTCACACCACAGGTATCCCCTGGAAGTTTAATCGTGCAAGAACCAACTAATCCTGTGTATCTGCGGTGTCACAATAATATGTTAACACGAATAAATTTTAAGCTCACAGACCACCTTAATCGTTTAATTGACATGCGTGGAGAAGAACTTGTAATAAATCTGTATGTGAAATCTTAATCAGGTAAATATTATATAATGTACCAGCACGTGAAGGTTTTTATATATGACAAAGAAGTACTTGAAAACGCCATCAAAACAGCCTTTTCACAAAACACAGAGCAATTTAACGTTAATTTAGACATTGATGAATACGGAAACGAGGATTTCTTATTAACACAAGAACAGTTAGATGAGCTCCGTCGAGAACATATTATCGAGATCATTTGTAACAGAGATCAGATTCTAAATTATACACACTCCTGTATTAAACTCGATCAACTTAAAAAAAATAATATTTTTAAATAAATAAATGTGGGGTTAATTAATCACTAATGGGATAAATTATACAAATTAATCAGTTTTGTATAATCTGAAATGAATCAATCTGATGGGGTGGTTGGTACTTAGAATTACACAAATCAATCAGATGGGGTGGTTGGTACTCAAATTCGTGTAAATTAATCAGTTTTGTAATTCTGATGGGATGATTATCTTTGATCTTAATATTTTATTTTATTTTATCAGAAATATTTATTTTATCAGAAATATTTTATTTTGTCAGAAATATTTCACATTTTTAGTCAAATTTGTTATTTTTTTCAGCTATTTTAGTCGATTTGTTAAGGAAAATTTGTCAAATTACAGTTTTTCGTCAGGTCAAACTTCAAGCTGTTCTTTAATTGTTTCATCGATAAATCGTTAAAAATCCTCATTTTACCCAAAAAAAATAACAAAAATCGCATGAAAAATCTCATTTTTTGAGTTAAATTTACTGATTTTTAACGATTTATCGATGAAACGATTAGAGACCCGCTTGAGGTTTGACCTGACGAAAAACTGTAATTTATCAATCGTTTTTTGACAAATCGACTAAATTATAGCTAAAAAAATCAAAAAATTGACTAAAAATATTGAAATATTTCAGAAAATATAATATGTCAGAATAAATATATTATATTTCTGATAAAATAAAATATTTCAGAATAAATATATAATGTTTCTGATAAAATAAAATATTTCTGACAAAATAACATATTTCAGACAGGGTTGCTTTGGTCGTTACCCGCTGACATAATTTTCTTAAGTATCTTATGCGGGTACTAATTGTTTTTTTCAATTCGTACTCGTTGGATAATCCCGATCTCACCTTTTCTATTGCAACAGAAAGAGGAACAAATTCGTTTACTTGATCATCGTTCACCATAGCTAGTGAGTGAAACATAGCTGCCTGAATCCGCTTTATGAACTTATATTGAGATGATAGAACATACTTATTTTCATTTTTAAGTTCTTCTAACGTTTCAAAATCAGATATTATTTTATCAGGCTTTAGTTCATCGGATATATTAATTCCGTTTTCTTCTAGTTTTATAACAGCAAAAATAATGTCTTTGATATTTTCATTGTTCATTATATAATATATAAATCTTTAAAATAAAAAAATATATCCCTATAGAACCCCTGTCGAGTGTTTAGCGAGTTCGTCGGGATGTTTCAAGGACGGCAAAACATATTTACAGCCTCATTAAACTCGCAGATTGCCATCGCATTCTACCAAGTTCAATGGACACACGAAACACTACCCCCTATGGGAGCCCCTAACCCGTCAAACAACGGTCTAGAGGCCCAAGAGGGTGTGTTTGGTGAAGACAATCCTCATTAAACTCGCAGATTACCACCGTATTCTACTAAGTTTAGAGGATATACACAGAACACAACACATAGTATTTACATATTTACAGCCTCATTAAACTCGCAGATTGCCATCACATTCTACAAAGTTTAGAGGATATACACAGAACATTCAATGAATGACGAGCCCCTATCGAGTGTTTTAGCGAGCTCATTAAGTATATTCAATGAATGAATGACGGCACAACATATATTATGAATGACGAGCCCCTATCGAGTGTTTTAGCGAGCTCATTAAGTATATACAATGAATGAATGACGGCACAACATATATTATGAAATGAACTTTTATTCGAGTTTTTTGGCAAGTTCATTAAGTATGAAATGGATATATACAGTGAAATGGGTATATACAATGAAATGGATATATACAATGAAATGGGTATATACAATGAATGGACATATACAATGAATGGATATATACAATGAAATGGGTATATACAATGAAATGGGTATATACAATGAATGAAGGGCAGTACAAACATATAATGAATGAAGGATATTGCATGTACGCTCAGCAATCCGTGGGTGATACGAAAAAATGTATCAACCACCAGTTGATTATTGGGAGTGTTCTAATGAGCGGAGGGGTTTTGCATTGCCCCCCAATTATTATAAAAATGGCAATTATGCGTTAACCACGGAGATTCGCTCCTGGACCGCGAGCGTCAAAGTCCAATGCGTTACCGATTGAGCTATCGAATTTTCTGACAAACATATGCTTTAGAAATTAATATATAGTTACGGTACATATATTTGCACTAAGCAACGGTTTCTGAATAATAATAGTTTTCTACATTTAAATAACTATTTCTTCATTAAAACAACTGTTTCTGAAAATATCTGTATTAAGAAACAATTTCTGAATATATCTGTATTATAATAGCGGTTCCTAAACAGACTGCAAAATACAAACCTGCGAAATCAATGACAGGTCCTCTAAGTGGTATGAATACAGCGTGTTCTACCCACATATCGATTTGCACCATAAAAACGGTTTCTAAGCAGATTGTAAATGTAGCGTGTTTTCTGCCTATATACAACTACCTTGGGGATCAATAACAACGGTCAAACAGATTGTAAATGCAACGTGTTTTCTGCCTGTATACAATTACCTTGCGGATCAATAACAACGGTCAAACAAATTGTAAATTACCTCAATTTCTCGTAATAGATCCGCTATATTGTGTGATGGGAATATTTAAAAACCATAAATATACTTCTAAGAGTAATTTATATACAGAGCTGATATATAACGTAAATGGTTAAACTGACTAATTACGACCATAAAAAATCAGAAATCTACGAATACAAAAGTAATCTCCCTTTTGCATAATTAAAAATTCAGTAGTGTAACGATGAGGCTTTCTGACAAAAAAGGATAAATGGTCAAAAAATGGTTAATAAATATAATTCGAGGTAATGATGATAGTTTATCTCATGAACAATATTGGAATGTGATTTTCTGCTTATATTTACTGGAAAAAGTAGTTTTGTAGTTTTGGTCATATTTTCTGCGACGTATTTTACCACACGCGAGTTAATTTCAAAGTATTTCGCAGCTGAATACATTGATTGAAATATAATTTCTTCACCCGTCTCTATGTTTGTGGATTTTACCGCCCTCCTCACAATTGTTCTGTCATATTTACCAGTACTCCCCCCCGTGCAGAGTTCTTGCTTTGTGTAACAGCTCGAAGAATGGATAAAATATTGTCAATTTTCACGCCGTTAATGTGATCGATCACAAGACGGTCTTTGATCAACCCCTTGTGACATTCATATACAAATCTATGACACAGATAGCTTTTCTTATTCCCTTCACATGTGAACGCTAGATAACCAGTATTAATGACATGACCAACTGGTCTTTTTAATCTGCAATTTCTGGTCACACCATCAATATTTGATTCATAGTTTGTTATGACAGGATGTGGGACAAATTTGTTTTGTTCCATTATACTAATATTATTTGTTTAAATCATTGTTTGTCTGAAATCTTGATATATAATCCTCCACGGATTTTATAGCGTTTTCACTATTATTATTTTTTTTTTTTTTTTGTCATAATATCTTTTAAGTTCTCTGAATCGTTTTCCACCGCGCTTTCCACATAATTCTGCTTTTCCTCGCTCTCCAACACCACATCGCAGACACGGTATTGGTCCTAGACTTCCTCGCCGTATATTTTGTAAGTGCATCCAACACAATTCCTTTCCGCAGGATTTGTTGCAGCAAGTTACTGAGCCGATCATCAACCAACTGCACTGAGACATTGTATATATAATATTCTTTATTTAAATACTTGTTTTAATTATATGAACGAATTCGAGAGATTATCCCAAACTAGGCCTTCTAAATATAAATTTAATCTCGACAGATTATCTCCTGACTTACCAGTACGAGATTTGGTTGATCCGAAAACTAAAAGTTTGATCAGTAAAATTCACGACGCCAAGAAAGAATTTTACACAGATGGTGCATCTCATGTATGGTCAACGTTCAAGATTATTCGCAACACTGTCACGGACGCTACAATGAATGACAAACGAGCGGCAACTATCATTATCTCCATCACTGAATACCAGGGCAATCAAAAATATTTCTTCAGAGTAAAATTTATTGTACTAACAGAAACAGGTAGTTGGATTATCCGTGATAAATATGATCCTGTCCTTGATAATAATAAAACTATCATATTAAGTAAGAATTCCAAACCGGGTATGTTGACTGGTATTGACAAACCGTATTATGAGCGAGCGTACCCTGTAACAGCAGTTATTTATGGAATCTATGAGATAAATAAAAAGCCCAACGTTGATAAACTGGCACCCATGAAATTTTCAAGATTAAATTGTGTAGCCGAACGAGTAATAGAACACTTTACAAACGCCATGCGTGGAAACGGATTAACTGATTTAAGACGTGAAAAAATAAACAAGTGGGCTGATTCAGTTAAGGATACCGGTGCTACAATAAAAGATGTTGCTGAACTAGGAAAAATATTAAAATTTCCAATAACAATATCAAAGATAACGGGAGAAGTACTGCACGAATCAAAATATAAATCGAAAGGAGCTCCAATAAATAGTATTGATCATAACGTGCATGCATGGATCAGCGCAGTAACAATATTTCCACGTGATCGAACTATTAGATTTTACCCCTCAGATTTGGGGGGCATGTTTGATTTTTTAACGAAATAAGTAAAAACGACCCTGTATCGGTATGGTTATTTAAAAGTGATGAGGAGGGTGAATTTGATCAGTTTGTTAAACCGAATGGTGAAATATATCGAGCACAATCTCTCCATGACGAGATGAAAAAGCTCGCGAAGAAGTTTTTAGAGTGCAAGCACACGGTAAATACTGACAAATTACTAACTAATTGTTTTACCGTTCCATCTGTTGCAGTTCATTTTGCTAGAGAAAAAAATTATGGAAACCAACACGATTTGATTTACTCGAGGATGTACGCGCAAGTTGCGTCGAATACGGACACGGTGGATTGTGGAATACCAAATATAATTACAATGATGTTATTTCGGTTGATATGGTTGCATGTTATCCGGGAAGATTTCTAGGATACGGAGATTGTTCTGTATACTTTAAAAGATTCGGTCACCCCACAAACGAGATGACGCGAGTGGCAATTAATGGACCATAACCTGATTTTGATCTAACTGGATTCGTTTGTGTTGAATCATTCGAGTTTAATGAAAATCTTCACAAGATTTGTTATGTTTGGTTTGCCAGACATTTCTGTGAAAAACGTTGGGTACCTATAGTTTTATTACGATATATGCTAGATTGTGCGATACTGACATCGCTGGTGGTCAGTGAGGCGATTATATCATATCACGCGCAGACAGAAGTGTGGTTACCCATGTCAGGTTCCATTAGTCTCGATGAAGTTATTAAGGAATTTAAGGAGAAATGTCCTGGTGTTTCCGAAGATGATATTATCAAAGAAGCTCCTAAAATTCTTGAGATTAAACTTAAAACCGCAAAGGATCTCGGCAGAAGAATAATAGGTAAATTTACTCAATGTGGTGCATATGATCATAAAAGACATCACACACGACTAATTCTAGATGATGCCGAATACGATTTTATAATCGCTGATACAACAGCGAGAAATATATTTGTAAATCGAGAAAGTGTTTATTTATCCAACGGAACAAAATTAGGTACGATCGTTAGTTACATAAATGATGTCTCCCCACAGTATACTCATCTAAGATCTTCTATGTTGGCTTATGTTTCTATAAATTTATTATCGATGATTAATAGATTTCCTGAGACCGCAGTCAGAGTCGCAACAGATTCGTTTTATATTTCGGGTAAATATTTAGAGTCTGTTATGAAATTTACAAGTAATGATGAACGATGGAGTTCGTGGAGAATAAAAAAAGGAAATATTACACAATTATACAGAATCAGCAGATGTTCCAATGAGAAATTTTTATCGTAGGTGTAATAAAAAATCAGAAATGTCGAAAGCGCCGTCAGTGAGTGATCCAATAGCTAAATATAAGACAGTATATCTCAATGGACCTGGTGGATGCGGCAAAACGACTCGAGCAATTAATGTTTTTAGAAATTCAGATATGATCGTGCTGACACCCACACATAGACTTGACGGAAGATGAAACAACGACAAGTACAATCGTGCACGTATCATAGTTTCTTTCGGTGGCGCGGGGATGCATGGACTCCTGAACGAATGGGAGAAAAATATATACATAAAATAATTATTTCGGACGAGATATGTACGGTGTCATTAGATACATTAAAAATGTTTCTTGAATGGTCATTGACAAAAAATACCGCTATAATAATGTGTGGCGATCATGGTCAACCACCGCCTTTTGTTGGACCATCTCCACATGATTGGTTAAAAAATTTCGTTGATTATTACGAAGAAATAAATGATGATCATAGAGCTCTTGATGCAAATTTAAAGGAGTTTAAGAAATTAATCATATTACAATCAAACAAAATTCAGTGTGAAATAATACGCGGAGTGATCTCAGAGACCTCAATGAGTATTTTCTTGAATTTATGGAGACCCAACGATCTGATAGTAGCAAGCAGAAAAATAATAAGAGACGATTTACAACAGCAGTTATTTCAGCTGCATAAAGAAAAATACTCAGAATTACCCGTACCGTTGTGTTATAGACCATCAGATACACGAAAACAGAATATTAATGTTGATATTCCAGGACTGACTGAGAAGCAAAATCTCGTATTAAATGATATTGTCGTTGTTGATATCAGTGCTGTCGAAGGTGCATTACGCGCTGACAAATCTCCATGGGTGTTGGGATATGCTATGACGATCCACTCGTCTCAGGGATTAACTATTTTTGATACACAAGTCTGGATAGTAGACGATCGTATTGAGTGGTCAAATTTAGTCTATTTAGCGGTATCAAGGGTCAGAAAAATATCTCAATTACGTAGAATTATAATTCCTGAAATCGTTAATAAATTTAACATCATCGACGGTGATATAATAAGAAAAAAATTAATCGGATACAAACAATCTGATAAAAAAATAAACGCGACTTTGATCTTGATGCTGAATTTATTATTGAGTTAAAACAGCAGAAGAATAATCATTGCGCAAGTTGTAATTGTATAAAGCTGTGGAGGTATTCGAATAATGATTCGAGACAATTTACCGTAGACAGAAAAGATAGTAGTCGCGGTCATACACGAGAAAATGTGATGTTGACCTGTCTTGAGTATAATCGACGTAGAGGCGCCAGCGCCTTTGGTGCCAGCTAAGTGATCGGGGTGGTAGTTGTGTATCCTCGGGAATTACTTGTAATTGTTCACGTGCAAATCCACGTTGAGGAGTAGCTGAATCTAATCTGTAGATTGCAGGTCTACCTGAGGATTTTGTCACGGTGGATATCTTATGGGTCGTAATACTCCAAATAGGATCAGTAGTTCTTTTTTTACCACCTTCAAGTTCACCTGGTTTATATAAATACCTAACAGTAATATTACCTAGCACTGGCTGTGCTGAAAGATCACGTCGTTGTATTTGTATATTTTTTTTTGTGATTGCATTAATAGGTTTCATATTGGTCGTTCGCGTAATCTCATTATTTAATGCAGCTATCACGCTTGGTAATCTTGCAACCCATTCACGAGATCTTTTATCCTGAATAAATTTCCTCGCGTATTGATATCCAAATAACCGCTCAGCGAGTGTTCGATTAAATCGTTCAACAATTGCTTGATCACGATGAATTGCAGTATGCCCTCGTCGTATTTTGGTATTATGTTGCTTCATCAACGATGATACTGGACCAAGAAATTCCTTGCCAGGATCAAGCTGTAACAGATTTGGCCATCGCAGACCACCTCGTTGATAAATTCGTTTAAACGCATCGGCTACCTCAGATGATGTTTTCGTTGATAACGGTTCTGCCTCTTTATATCTACTTGCAACATCAACAACAGTCAACGCGTACTTGTATGTTTTTCTACGCAGAGTATCATATGGTAAAAACAGAATATCAGCTTGATGAACTTCATTAGGAACACTAACATCGAAATACGCGTACTGAATTTGTTTCGGTGGTGGTAGATACATTTGCCATATTGCTTGTTTGGATAACCACGATTTAGCAGTAGAATGTTTAACCGCTGCTGCATCAGCTAGTTGACTAATTGCTGCTTTACCTTTCCAGTATCCTCTTGGACTATAATAAATTGATTCCATTTTTATATATTACCAGACCCAAACGCTAATTTACCTTTCATCGCAGATCTTGCTAACCAATTAGCTAATGATTCTCTGATATTTTTATTTTTTATAGAATTTAACGCATGAATTAATTTCACATCTGCAATATGCCTATCTTGTAGATTTTTACTTTAATACTCAACATCATGAACATGACAAGCTCCATCAATAGCGTTTACTGGTTCCTCACCTGGTTTTGGTTGATCTTGATTATCGAGCCTGATATCAAGTCTGGTACCAGGACCACAATAATTATATCCTGGTAGATGTTTTTTTTTTCTCCTGGGTATCTAGACCATGGATCGCCTGGAAACTGTGACATCAAATTATCAATATCACCATCGCGCTTATTAGGTAAAATGAAAATTTCTTTCTACCGCATACAGAACATTTTCCACCATACGCTATTTTTTTTATTTTTTGTTGTAACCGTAACTAAATCAGTAGTTGGAGTTTTAGATCTGCAACGTAAACAATATAAATTCATGTTATAAAATATATGGATATAATTGATTTCTCAGCAACTCGGCGAAGAGAGCCAGTTAAACACCACCCCGCGTTACCGAATTCCATCAGAATGATTATCATAGGACCATCTGGATCGGGTAAGACACAATTATTACTTAATTTGATAATGATATGGTTGAAATGGGATAGATTATATTTGGTAGCACCATCCGTTGATGATCAGTGGTGTTATGAAGTAGTAAAAGATTTTAACGAAAATGCAGGATTAATAAATAACGGTGAAAATATTATTAATTTTGTAACAGATAACGAAGAAGCACCTTCCGTAGATGTTTTAGACGGATTTATTAATAATTTAGTTGTATACGACGATGTGATGCTGGATAAACAAGCAAACCCAGCTAGAATATTTTCTCGAGGTAGACATAAAAATACAGATGTGATCTATGTTACTCAGCGGTATACACAAATTCCGAAAGTAATTAGAGACAATCGCAATATTTTAGTTGTTTTTAATGGCGTAGACACACACACACTTAGAAATATTCATCAAACCTGGTGCAGCGGTGACATGGATATAATTAAATTTAAAAATTTCTTTTCACGAGCGCAAGCTACTCCGCATGGATTTATAACAATAAATTTACACGATCCTAGAACAAGATGTCGCGTGGGTCTTGATAAAATCTTTTAACGTTTCTGATTTTTAAAAAAAAATTAAAATTAATAGCAGCAGAGAGGGTGCCTACCAATGTTGGTCGTCAAAAAAATAAACAATGAAATAAATAAACACGTAGAGTACTTTAATTTTCAGCTACTATTTCGAACTAAGGTTTTATTAGTATAATCGGCCATTACAGAAATAAATCATCTCAAGGAAACGTTTATTTGTAAAAATCTGGACCTTTCTACGAGATGGTTTTATTTTTGTTTGTTTTTTTTTTGTTTGTCGGAATTCTATGGTCTGTTGGCCCTCTCTGCTGCTAGGGATATGGAAAAACTAAAAGAAGATAACGTTGCCATAACTAAACCAACACACATAATGGAAGAAATATACAGCTTTTAAAGTTAACTAAACGCTACACAAATATATCACGGGAGGTGGGGGGGGGGGGGGTGATAGAAGAATGCGCTGGGAATATAGAATTGTCGCAAATCCCACAGGACTCTAGGTCTCTCTGCGAAAAACGTATAATATCAAATGAAATAATTGCAGCATTCAAGCAACTCCATAAAGGAAAATCAATTGTTGGTCGTGGCTTAACGACATATGTATATATTACCTTATAATATCTTTTAATTCCAGTACTAAAGATACGATACATTAATAGTCTATTAAGTAATGAAATGACGTCCACGATGAAAGAAGGGGTAGAAACACCTATGTATAAGTGGAAAGGAGATGTAAAAGACATAACGAGTTGGATATCGATATCGTTTTTAAATACATAGTAAGATCCTTTCTAACTTGTGTCGGAAACATAATTAACCTGATATTCATAACAAAAGTGTAACCTTAGAAACAGCGATTGATGTTTTGGAAGCTAAAGAGAGGAGGGGCCTTGATCCTATATATCAAGAAAAGGTTTTTGACAGAATATAGTATAGTTACATAGATATAGTTTCTTATATATGCACGATGAAATTTAATATAGAACGTTCCGCGAGACAAGATTGTTCCTTATCGATATTATTTGTAATAGCAATAGACGCCCTCCGAATAAAAATACATTACAATAAAAATATAAAGGAAATTTAACTCCCAAACTTCAAAAAGGAACTATTAATGGTACAGCATGTTCGTGACTAATACGAATGTTACATCCGATGCCTACACCTTCAGACATTTAGAAAAGGAATTTATGGACTTCGGGAAAGCATCAGAATCTAAAATTAATCATGCAAAACAAATGAAATTGTTAATAAGTAACTGGCGGGAGAACAACCCTGGACTCGAACCAGAACTTGTAACGGCACGTGTAATAGGTTTAGGAGTGACTTGTGTGTATGTGCTGGGGGGGTATAAGAGTATACAAATTCAACACAATTGAGAAAAAACTACGAACTAACTTACAAATGTAGGCACATGCAAATTTGAATATAATGGATCGAATGCAGGTCGCTCACACATATGTATATTAACATATGGTTTATGTTTGACTAGGTATATTTAAAGGACAGTATGATAGATAACTTTGACAAAGAAATAATCCTGTTCATATAGGGAGGGAAGTTACATTACCTCCGCAGCGAAACTTATAAAGTAATGATGGAGGGATGACTAAATAATCCAACATCTTAGACATTATAAATTAGAAAATATTTGAAAAAGCATTAAAAACAAACTAGATAAAAGGGAGTCTGTGTAAAATATATATATATTTATTTGTGTATACGTTGAAACAAATGCATGGGATATACAGAAACAATAATATAACCAAATTAATAGAACCACCAACAAAAATGAGATATATAAACTCTATAGTTCTTAAATATATAGTCAGATCAAAAAAATATGGACTGAAGAAAAATTTGTTTGGCAAACTGGAGATGTATCATTTAGAAGTTATTTAAAAAAATTACCCGTATATCTTTTTTTGTAAAACAAAATTTATACGCCAAAAAGTCATTCGATATTGGACTGAAAAACAAATAAAGAGAGAACGAAATTGACTGCAAAAATAAAAACTAAGCATCGTACCATTCAGACAGAAAGCGTACTATACACAACGGATAAAATAGCAAAGAGCTATACAAATAAATAATAAATTGCATTATAGATGTCTTGATCAGATGTGGTAGAGCATCTTTTCCGATTTGAAAGAAAGAAGAAAAAAACAACAACACGGCATTGTAGAAAACCTGGTATATCTTATACATACAAAAAACATTTGTCTTTATATATGTTCCGGCTGCCAAACAAGAGGTCACGAGTTTGAAACTCGTAGTGGCATTCGCAATATATTTTTTTAATTACCTTTTTATATTTATCTTCAAACTTCTTTTAAACTCTCTCCCCCAGTTTATTTATTTATTTATTTTATTTTTTAATTCCCGTCCTAGGACGGGCAATCAAAACATCATATAAAAACACCCACATTTGTCTTACTGTGAAATCCAGGATGTCAAACAAGAGGTCGTGAGTTCGAAACGAGTGGCGGCATCACAATTCTTTCAAAACTTTATTTGTATTTGTATGTTTAAACTTTTTTTCTTTAAAGTCG
The DNA here is from genome assembly GCA_028554795.2 of Sinohyriopsis cumingii. Taxonomy (NCBI): domain Eukaryota; kingdom Metazoa; phylum Mollusca; class Bivalvia; order Unionida; family Unionidae; genus Sinohyriopsis; species Sinohyriopsis cumingii. Next base: position 99,415,858 of record CM068830.1, read on the forward strand.
CTGATCGCAAAATAAATTACTTTTTTTATTCCGGCCCAAGGACGAGCAATTGACCTAGTAAATTAGAAATTCGCCGAAACACAGAAGGGGGGGGGGGGAATGATGGTAGGGGTTGGTGCATTTCCAGAAAGGGCAGTCAGACATACCTCTTGCAGTAGAAGAGAGGAGCTCTAAGATATGAACTGCACGGCTTCCCCGCCAGGAATGGGAGGAAAGAAACGTATTGAAAAACAATTTAACAAATAGAAAAGGAAAATCAATGGCTCAGGTACCCGAGTGGTCTAAGATGCTCGCCTTTTAAATCAAAAAATATTCTCATCTCGCTCGCTTCGGGTGACACTAATTTCGGGCTAAAATTTAAGAAAACATATCCATCGTTAAGTCCGCCAACGCGTCGAATCAGATAAACAATAACAACAACAACAACAACAACAAAACAAACAAATAAACAAAGTACTTTAACATACGTTAATGCTCGGGGTTCCTTTCCTAATTGACTCTTGCATTATGTATGAGAGAAACTTGTGTTACGTCAAAATACCATAACACTCAGACGTGATCTCCGATTTGTAACTTTGAAGAAATATAGAAATGGTATGAAGGGTTATCAGCTGGTTTAGACATCAATGGAGGTAACCTCATTGTGTGTAAATTCCTAATTATCAACTATTCTAAAGTTGCGAATGTTGTTGATCTACACACTTGACCAACGTGTTTCTCATGTTATACACTACACCAATGTTAAATCTATGACCAAAATATAATGGGGAGGTCGGGGTGGGTGGGTGGATTATATGTTCTATGTAAACTTTGCTACAAACAATCCAGTGGGTAAATTGGATGGACTTCCGTCAAAAGAGATTTAACTCAAACTCGGATAGAAGGTGATGGGGTTGGAAGGTTTTGTGTTTGGGGGGGGGGTGATTATAAAAATCGATTATACCTAAACTCAATCGCTACTCCTACCTAATCATATTTCACTAAACCCCAACCAAACCGGAGCAGACAAACATGGCCATTTCACCAGTGTCAAATATCTCTGGGTAAGATGTAGTGAAATTATATGCAATCTTTACCTTGATGTCTAGGTACTTCTATACAGAAATAATATCCATTGGATACGGTCACTAGGGAAGATATTTTGGAAATTATATTGTCTCTACCATCTGAAGATAATAGTCGTATCGACATGTTTCTTTCTAACATGGCTGATATTAACAATACTTATGTATAGACTATCTTTTTTGCTCATTGACCTTTATTTCCTCCATTAAGAGATTTTGCATCAGGTATCGAGTTAGGTACATGACAAAAAAAGTTTCATAGTTACATAAAATAATAGTTTCATGTATACAAAATATACACAGCACCTCCACGCACCAACAAAAAACAACAAGTGAACATAAGGCGTTTCCCTTTATACATGTAGCTATCGGAGTGTACTTTTCAAACATACTCATGAGCCCCGAGTGGTCTAAAGCGCTAACCATTATGAATCACTGCAATACCACCTCTGTCTGCGTGGGTTCGAGTCTCGGGTTCGGCCAATGTGGGTATGTGAGTATCTAAAAGCAGCTTTATGACTTTACTTTTAATTTGATGTAAACAATAATTTCATGTCTCTTGTAGTGAAAAGTGATAGGTTCGCAGATAAGGATGTGTGTGTGTGTGCGTGTGTGTGATTTGGATTTATAACGTAGATTTAACAATTATTCAGTCATATCGCTACGATGTGTGGTGGTTTACAGTGATGTCTAGCACTGAGGAATCATAAGGTAGACATGTAGCATGATGTCCCACCCAGTCACATTATCCTGACACTAGGCCTACCAGTCCTAACACTAACCTCGTAATGCTGAGAGTATAGAGAGGCAGCCGATTGTACCATTTTTGTCTTTGATATGACTCGGCTGGGGTTCGAACCCGCGACCTCTAGCTTCCGAGGAGGACGCTCTAACCACTAGGCCACCGGAGCGGTCGCAGAGTAGGATGTACAAAACTGAGTCTTATAAGCTCGCTCTTCGTGCATCATGATACGTTCGGTGCTAGATCATAATGTCGGGTTTGCTTAATTGCAGAAAGAACTGGGGGCCCCGAGTGACCGAGTGGTCTAAAGCGCTCTCCGTTACGGATCACTGCCATCTCATCTCTATCTGCGTAGGTTCGAGTCTCGCATTCAGCTAATGTGGGTATGTGAGAAAGCTTGCCAGTAGCTTCTCGTGGGTCGGTGATTCTTTCTGGGGTTTCCCTGGGTTATTCTTCCACCACTAATACTGGCCGCCATGTATAGCCTATCGTGTGCTGAAAATGGCGTTAAACCCTACGACAACAACAACAACAACAAAAAGAACTAACTTTATTTTAAAAAAAACGTGTCCCCACTATCTTTCTTAATTAGGTTTTCTGAGGATTCGGCAGTTGTGGTTAATATTGGGGGGGGGGATAAAGCTGAATTTGTAACTATGGGTTCGTGCGCATGATATCACGTATGTATATTGTCTTGATTTATTCTCTGGTTCTTTTAGGCTTCATTAAATTATGGAAGGGTATATTTGCTTTGCTTTTAGACCTTTGTAGACAAATACTAATCTATTTTTCAGTCTACGTATTTATAATGATTTCCAAGACAATTTATCCAATATCGAGGTCATACTTCCTGGCATATAGTCATAATTTAATGTAACAAACATGGCTGCTCGTTTTCCGAAATCTTTTCAATTTCATCTTCTAAATCCTGAGAATTGGGGTCCCGTACTGTACAAGTGTAATCTAAATTAGGTCTTACTAATCCTTTGTTAGCGAGTTCTTTCGCATTTTATGGGCAAGATGACAAGATACGATACGTCTTTACTGTCTTAAAGTTCGAGTTAAATTTGAAGGTTCCATTTCGGATCACATGTGCTTGTGAGCTTTAAATATTTTTTTTGATTGAAGTTTTCTGATATAGTATCTTTTAGTATATACGACATATTGGTTTTATGTCATTTCTTTCTTGCCAATAATCATATGCTGCATTGTTAAGTTGGAATCGCATGCCACATTTTCGGACCCATCGTCCAAGCTTTTTTAATGTCATTTGCATATCTTAGTATCATGCTCGGTTTTGATCAATCAGTAGCATATACAGTCATCTGCGAATAGTCGACATTCTTAGTCAATTTCAATTAGGATGTCACTGCTGTTGCTAGGAGAAGAGTGCTGGTCAAAGTATTGTTCCTTGCGGCACTCTAGACCCTACGTTGTACTAGCTATGTATATTTACTTTGCATTGTTTGTTACTTTTTATATTTCATTATATGCTATTGTAAAGTAAAATTGCATATTGGACATAACCTTGTCCAAAATCAAGTTTATTTTCTATTTGACCTTAATTGTTTTATGTTTTTATTTTATTATGTAAGCAACTAATATGTAGTAAAATATTCTCTAAATGCATGGGTTATTATCAGGATCATTATTAATATAAGCAAATATGTTTATTTGGGTCTGGGTCTATGTTTTTCGCATTCCCCAACAATTTACCTGATATAGTCCAGGTTATATATTATAATTTTAGTAACACACTTTCTAATAATTTTATTTTGTAATCATTCAGAACTTTTTAGAAGGTTATTTTGCGTCTGTTTCCCCCATTTAATTGTGAACCGAGGTCAAGTAGGGGACTATACAATCTTGCCACTGGAAAGATTATTCACTCGTGCCAAATAATTAATTTGTATTACTGTTGTGTCCATTATTATTTTGGAATTTATTTCTTCAAATTATTTAATTCAATGATTCTTTTCTCTGGAAATGCAGAGTGCTCACACAAAATAATATTCTTGGATAGAGACATTCATTAGTATTTGCAGTGAATTAAAACCTGGAATTTTATTATTGTTTTAATAAAAGACTGTTGGCACAGCAGCATGATACAGGTCATCACAGACACACCAACTCCTTCAGCATTGAACTTAATTTGGATTTCTAAGTTTATTCAGAATTTTAAATTATTAGGACTTGTATCTATAATTATGATCATTTTGGATTTAATTTGTAATACCGTAAGTTCTTTTCCAATTTTCACTTTGTATTCAAGGCAAAGAAATTATTTGTTGAATTTTACCAAGCTTGTTGATTTTCGCTTTTTTTGTTACTTGTTTTATGAGCATAAACTTGTAACACCAGCCAGATTTTAAACTAATTGTCACTACATAAGATGTTGTAAAAAAGTGCCCATCCAGCGTTGAGTTTTGCTTGCAATTCCACAATTCATGGGGGACCTGTCAAAAGTTTTTTTCCAAGTCAAAAATACAAATTGTCTACTTGGTCACTTTTATCCTCATATTTAGCCCGATCATTAATAACTTAGCAAGGTGTGTTTCGAACTCTGAAATTTCCGTAATACATCATCTTTATCATATAGTTATCCAAGTGTTTCATGATTAGAACAGAGAATATGTGCAAGGTCTTTGCAAAGTACACTGGTGAGTGACAACGGGCGGTAATTATTGGCCATTGTGTGATTACCTTTTTCCAGTAGTGGCCATGCCATTTATTTTCCAGATACCATCCTTGGGATGTTGTAAATGTCCAGTGATTGTTAAAAGGTGTGTAAGTACTTGTGTCAACTCAGAAGATAGTGCCTTAAGTACATTTTGATTTTATCATCCGTTCCTGAAGTGTTTGATAGGTTTGAACCATATAGCAACTTTTTAAGTCCTAAACATGTCACTGCTGTATTACTCGTTTTTCCTTTGGGAATATACAAGGCGAAACCATATCACTATTAGTTAAAACAATGCAGAATTGTGCGTTCATTGTATCGGTTTCTACTAGTATGGTGAATGAATGTCATGTGCGTCTTGTTTTTCTCCATGTATTTCCGGCATGATTTATAATCTAATGTTAGGCTTCCACTCATGTTATTGATGTAGTTGTGTGAAATTTAAATTTTAAACACACACACACACACACACACACTCATTCAGCTCTTACCCGTTTCCGTTTTGTTATAAATTTTTCATTGCCGGCGAGTTCTTATATGGGTCACCCTAGAGACAGATGAGAAGTTTGTTTTAAAACTTATGCCATACTGTAGGTTTACATAAGAAGCACTCTAGAGCCGAACAGTAATTTAACATTGTTTGTTCCTGGAGCCAAACGGGAATTTTGGAAATGATATTTTTTTTTATAAAATAAAATAAAATCTAATACGCCACATTTACAATCTAGCTACCCGTTTTGTTTTTAGTGCGATACACGTGTCTCATAATCATGCAACCGCTTTTTGATCACTATCCAAAGACACAGACTACAATCCAGCAATCTCAATAAGAGCAGATCTCCGCTGTCAAACGTGAAGATATGGCGACGACCGTTTAAGGGTCATGTTCTGGTGACCTTTGAATTTGCCAATAGAAACGCAGCTTTAAAATATCTGACAGTGAATCAAATCGTTCCGTACACATTGTTATTCTTCTTCCACACTGCTCAGTCTCCAAACGCAAATATATAAGACCTCATCTGACTGGCTGATAAAATTAGCATATATGGTAATAACAGGTTACCAGAATACGATCCCTAAGTTGTCGCTGTCAGATCTTCACGTACAACAGTGGCGATCTGATTTTAATCATTCCTGCTTTTGGATCACTGTTCAAGCACACAATCCTGCTATCCTGCGAAAAGTGTCGGAATGTTTATGCATACATGCTATACTCATATGCAAACAGTAGAGTAATAATAGAGGGTTTTGATTGATGTCGATCTATAATTAATTAATTTTTTTAAATTATTATTCATGACTGAAAATAGCAGTGATTATCTTTAGTTGAAAATTCGCACATTCATAGGTTCTATATTAAGATATTATGAACGTAAAATTGCATAGTATCTATAAATAGATACTGACGCGCGTGTTTGCTGTTACTAATAACAAAATTAGTAAATATATTGACACGTTTTGGGTTGTTTCCCACTGGACAGGTCGGTTAGGTGGGTTCTTAGAAGAAATGTTATTTCCTATTTTATACATTAGATCACGTGAACAGGTATTTTGAAATGTTAGATTAAGTAGTTAGATATGTACCATGGGGTTTTTTGCGACAAACATTTGTATTAAGACTCTTGAAGGTTTATATAAGAGAAATGAGCAATCAAATTCATTCTTATTTTGGATTATAATTTCATTTGTTAAAATAAGTTTGCAGTCTAATTCTATGCTGTATTTAGCTATTACGTAAGAAAAAAAACTTCTTTAGATTATTCAGTGAAATAGAACAGGTACATTGTTTATTATTGCTAAAGAATAAAGACAGCTATTAAGATAGTTTTATTCTTTGAGGTCAAGGTCGTAGTCATGTATGGGGAAAATACATTTGCGGAGTCAAATAAACCCAGGCCAGATTATATGGAGATTTATAACCCATGTATGTCAAAAGGTTTTATATCACTTATTGGTAATTGGGTCAATCCTATCCCAATAAAATTATTAAGGGAAGCAGGAGCTTCTCACAATATTGTATTATCAGGTACTTTGTCTGAGAAGTCTTCTTCCGATGAAAGTGTTCTTCTTTAGGGAGTAGAGTGCTCATTTCTTCGATTCCACTCCATAACGTTAAGTTATCTTCCCACCTAGTTTCAGGACCAACGACTATCAGCGCTGTGAGTTCCTTGCCCATTGAGGATGTTTATTTATTGATAGGCAACGACTTATTGAAAACGAAATCCCTTATTTATACCCTGCTTGTGCAGTTAATAAAGCTCTGGCAAAAAATAACGCTCTTGCGAAAGATGTTTTTCAGGAAATTATTCCTTTGCCTGACACATGTGTTGGTCAGACTTTTGATGAGCACACCTTTGCTCCTGTTACTGATCGATAAAAAGGTATTGATATTTATGATCATATTTTAACTTCTCATTCTCTTATTTCTAATCAGGCTGGCAAATGACATTCACTTGTCGTCGAAAAGGAAAAAGATCTTGATATCTCCAGTTTGTTTCAGAGAGTTATTAGTGAAGTTGATTCTGCAGATGTAACAACTTGATAGGTTTGGAAAATGGGTCGTTATGATAAAATCGAGACCATCTGAGGCACCCGCTGGCGAAGAGTGGTCAGTGAGCTATCAAACTGTTGCTCTTATGTCATATAGACAGGAAATTCATAGTTTAGCTCATTAAATTATCTTGGCTGGTCATTTATGAGTCAATGAAAACTATCAGAAGTTCTTGCATCAGTTTTACATCTTCTTACATCATGTTTCCAAATATTGTAGATCTTGTTTAATTTGTCAATGGCTGGTTTCAGTTCTTTTGAACTATTTTTTGGGACATATATTATCCATGGACTTGTTAAAAGAAAATGCCTTTTTTATAGAGAGGAATCTGATACTAATCTTTTTAAATTATATCTCTGATTGTGAAGTAGCAAGATATACTCTTCTGTCTACTCACTCAAAATTACAATTAAGGTCAAAAGTACAAAGGTAAGACTTTTTTAACCTGGTGATAACGTTCTGTCTCTCTTGCCAAGACTTCAAAATCCTAGTTAGGTTAGATATTAACTGTCCTTACAAAGTTAAAAAGAAACTGATCTTGGAAATGTTTGGATTATTCAGTGGAAATAGACGGTGCTCATTGGACTATAATTGGTTAGGAACTAGTGGGAATTATTCAAACAAGTTCTGAATGACACCATTTTGACACATCAGGATTGTTGGCAAGCAAGCATATTCTTGTATCTGAAAATTATTCTGAACATTTCATTCTTTTGGACCTTAATATGCCTATTTTGGATTCAGTTCATAATTATATGTCACTCTTAGATTTTGTTTCTCAGTTTTTCTTCCTTCTATGACTTAGTTTATGACTATAGACTGGTAACATTTACTGATACAGGTGACAACCCTCTATCCAACATGACTTAGTCATCATACCTTATGAAATCACACATGTATGCATGTGAACTGTGGATTATAATCCATGAAAGTTACCAACAGTCCATGCAAGAGGATAGTCATGTAGAGTAAAATGTTGTGAATTATATTGGAAGCCAACAAAATACTGCTCTTACAACTCTACTTGAAAACCACGTCTTCATGATTGTGACATGATAAATACAACGAACTGCTCTTCTTTTTTGGTATTTATAAACATTTTATTTTAAAAGGAAATTACTCGACTTGTACTCTTTGTAAATCAACGAACCACTGGTTTCGTACATGTGGACAGAGTTGCCAGTGGTTTTCCATTTCCACCAACACTAATTCAAACTCGGCCATGCTAATTCTTTGATCCTCAATAGCCATCGAGTTATTAATTGTATTGAAACTACTTTGTGCTGCCATGAAAATTTGGAATAGACAAGTATTCCAGAATGCAGCCATAACGAAATAATTTTACCAGCACCATCTGTGACACTGGTTCCGACAATTCCACTGGGTGTAGCTGTAATAGTCAATGTGGTTGCGATTCATACCACACTCAGACCAACGGCTGTTGCCGTGTCGATTCCACAAATAACATGTTACACATTTTAAGTTTACCAGTTCGATCTTCAAAATTCACAGTCTCATCTGGGTCAATGTCAGCAACAATGTGGCTGGTGAACTAACCCAAAACTCAGCCAAATCTAATTTGGTGGAAAAGCTGTTCAGATTTTTATCAATACAACATCTGAGCAAATATTAGCATACATTTTGAATAATGTTAAGCAAACTTAAACGTAATTTCAATACACATTTGCTGGGATGGTGAATGCTCAAGTGCATGTAATTCTTTAACAACAACATTACAATATTTTGGCCCATTTGACAATGATGGCTTCAGTCTGGGCTATCACCATGGGTTAAATAATTAACAATTTTAGGAAGTGGTACAAGCCAATACAAGTCAAAATATAAAATATGTTTGGGTCTTAGTATATACGTTACCCAATGCATTCTAGGTCCCATAGTCAAATCTAGGTTAACAATGAAATTTTGTGTTATTTGTGGAATCCTCGACGTATGTTCTCGCATAAAGACACCTAAAAAATGTTTGATTTTACTACAGCTAACAGCACTTAAATCTCTGTGACAAATGGAAATACCCCACTGAACTTTTGCATTTACCGGTACTGGAATATAAAGGAAAATCTTTCTCTAATTACAAATTCCATGAATAATTTTGCTTTAGTTTGTTTACTCTATCAGGATCATAAACTGTAATTCCTTCAACCCTAGATGTTACTTCATCAACATATGTGTTTCGTCTACAGTGTTAATGTTATACGGTGCTTTTATTGACATATATCTTAGCGAATCATTGTTGGAGTGCACAATAATACTCACTAACAGGTCCACAAGGTCGGCAAGGCTGGTTATGTGTTTTAACTCGGATGCCACATTTAAGACACCTATTTCAACATGTCATTCGAGCAAATGTAATTTACAGTATACATAATGGCAAGTTCTGCTTAATAGTTAACATTTTCCAAGGCTAACACCTCTAGAGTCATTACATTCCAATACCACTGAACTTTATATATTTATAAATTGTATTCTAACAGAAATAATCATCTGTGTTTTCATAAAAACCATAATTTATGTTTCTAATTGTTGCGAGTATTTTGAAGACCGTACGTATATGCTGGCAAGCTTTCTCACATACCCACATTGGCCTAGCCTGTGAATTGAACCCTTGCAAATGTAACAAGGCAGTGACCCCTTGAGACCAGTTAGGCACCTCCAGGGCCCCTAATATTTTTTGTGTCACGGAATGGTGTAAATGTTGTTAATTAAATACATGTACTCGGGTTTCGTTTCTTTTTCTCTGTACAACGATACCCGAGGGTGATTATAATATGGTCTATGTATTTCGAAATCGTGAGTACGATTCGTCCTGTGCCACATGTGCAAGGTGCCTTTGATAAAGAATAACGAAAATTCTAAAGGTATAAATACGTTACTACATGTAAAGGACCTTTACAATACTAATGGTTTTGTCAGCAAGCGGCCTGCTAAAAGGATTCGCACAACTCCAGCTGTAGGGGTAGGTAATGTTTTGGGTTTTAAGTGATAACTAGTGTATTACCATATTTGCCTTTGCATGTTTGTTATAGTTTTCTTTACATACCATAATGCGTGCATTTTTTATTCTTGTTGCGACGTAGTGCAGGACTTATATTGGTAATGTAAAGCTACATTTTTTAAAAAAGAATTTGTTTACTATTGTCTTATCAAGCAGGGTTAGGTTTACTATTGAACCTCTGTTTTGTAATTGCCATTATAATATAATCTTTTTAACTTACCATGTATAACGTCCTTACGTTATGTCTGTATCAAGTTTAGTACACTGTATCGGGTATATTTTCAGCTGAGTTTTTGATGGTAGGAATATCCGGGGTGTCCGGTGTTGTCAGAGGGTAGAAACGTCCGTGTGTCCGGTGCGTTTAAGGTGCCGGAGCGTCTAATGTCTAGCGTCCGGAATGTCAAGAGTGACTAAGGTGACCCGGCTGTAGAGCCGTCAAAGGACTAGGGGTACCGGAGGGTCTAATATTTCAAGTGTCCGGAGGGTCTAATGTTTCAAGTGATCATAGTATTCCGAGGGTCCGGAGTCTATATTGGTTGTGAAATTGATTCGGAGGAGCTGTGGAGCGGATATGGTGCACGGGTGACGGAGTGCATCTCCACACATGTATTTTTAGCTGTATGCTAATTTTGGGTTAGTAAGACCCAGTGTATTATTCAGGACTGGAAGGATAGATTGTATATCCGGTCTTGTTTAGTGACATAATTTCGCTACCTGAGCGAATACATTTTTTTTACTATGTGTAAACGCTTACATTGTTTACTATTTGAGTGAACTATATTCATCTTTCCATTATTGAATCATTTGTGAAATCATTTATCCTGTGTTTTAGGGTTACTGACCTAAATTTATTTGTACACTTTTTTCATCTTTGAAACTGTGCGTTTTTTGTTAAATAGATCCAATATTTGGATTATAAATACGCACACATCTTCATCATCCACTACTCATATAAATCGCCACATTAAACCATATATGTGTCGTCAAAACGTGTTCTGTTGTTAATCCGAAATATCCCACCCGGTTATCTTGTTGGAATGATGGTGTACATATTATCAGGCGTATGTGCTCCTCAGTATATACATATGGTCTTCAAAATACTCGCAGTGGACAGTATTTGATTGTATGGCCATTTGCTGTAAAATACACCACTGCGAAAGTAATTTGCAAACCTGTGGTAGTGCATTTTACTAACAGTTTTACACCAGTCTGCATCAGCCAAGGATAAATGTCAAATATAATTATGTGTCTTAACATAATTTTCTTTAGTTCAGTATCTGATCAAATCACGGAGTGCTGATTAATAATATGATCACAATGTATTATTCAAAAACATAAATGACCAAAGCTTGTACAATTACATCTGATGTTTTTAAAGCACTGCTTGTATATTGACACGATAGCTTTTCTCTTTGCATGTGAATGTCTTTCCACGAAACTTATAACACTGAATCATTTGCTTACACTCTTCATCGTCGAAAAAAGTCTCATATTATTTATGTAAAGATGTTGTTCGTAATTCAATATATTAATGCTAAAGACATCTTTCTCTAATTATTTCATTCTAGATGATCATAACTCTTAGGCTACTATATTCACTTAATGTTTTCAATGTCACCACTATCATCATCATTGCAGCTTTTTTTCATTTTTGGGTTCTCTAAATGCTAACTACTTTACTTCTTTCCTATACAATATCAAAGGACTTTCCAGGATTTTTTTCTTCTCCCAAGTCATGAATACCGGTACATCATTGCTACTACAGGACAATTTCTAAGTTTAATTCATTATCAATATGTCCAGACTATGTCTTTAACAAGTCTCTGACTAAACTTTATGATACATTTATGTGAAACAGTAATTTAATCTTTACGTGTAGCATTGTGCATAATTCACTGATCTGGTAAAATGAAACCACAATTTGATATGTCAATACATTCTTTCAAAATACTATAATATCAATCTGTGACTTTTTGCCATTTATATATAGTACGGTAATTGTCTAATATAAAAACTACCTTTGCTGCAGTTTGTAGAAAATAATTCCAAACTATCTCTGCCACAGAAAATAAAATCATTGTAGTGGTGATCAATATTCCTGTTTCTGCTTTACACAAGACTTTGTAGTATAGCCACAATCAATAATATATGCCTGATTGAAAACTCCAGCTTTGTGTGTCATGCAGAAGGGTCACTTTCTTTACCACACATGCATTAATGCATATCAGGGTCATAATGAAAAATTGCTTATAAAAGTAAAGTCATGAAAGTCTTGTTGTCCATCTTCTTCTGAATGACACCTTGTCAGACCTTTTGCATGTGTACCTGGGCTCAGCTCACCTACTTATTTTCTTTGGTTCATGAGTCAATGACTGGTGGTAAGACTAATGAAACCACCAATTTACTAGGGAAAAGCAAAGGTGTAACGGAATACAACCTTCCGATTGGATTGATGAGAAAGAAAACATAACCAAGACTGAAAGAAAGAAAGGTGAAAGAGAATGTCAATTTGTTTTCAATAAATAAAAAAGCCTTTTCTTTTTTCAAAAATCACCATATTTAATAATAAAAATAAGCTTCTCTAACTCAAAACCATAAAACAAACATGCAATGTTTTAAACCTAAACATGTTTACAAGGTTAACAAGTCTGGTTGAAATTTGTGTCAAGATTAATATAGCAGTTGCCGAGGGACACAAAATGATGCACGATGGACAAAGGCAATACTAAAGCACAAAAAGGCGTTAATAGCAAAAGCTCACTTGGTTTTACAGCTAAGTTAAGTTAAACAAGAGCTCCTTCAAACAATGATACTCCGCTGGCTGAAATGAATTTCCAGGAACCAACGACTGTTTCTTTCTGTTAACTGATGGTGTGGAAACTATCTCTGATATTCTGGAGGAAAAAGACAATTTTCAAAATGGCCACCATGAGAACCATAATGGATGCAAGATTGGGCCCATTTTTTTATGTGAAATTTTCTGGTGAAAACCCTATGTCAACATGACCATTCATTTAGGAATAGTAGAGGTACAATGTTTTTCAAGATAGTAGCTATCATACTGTCTGTGCAGATTGGCATCATTAAAGACCAATGTTAAGTCATAGGGCTTGACCTTACGTAACAAGACCACGTAAAACCAAACAAGCATTCAAGTCTTCCAAAATATAAATGTATTTAAATAAAATATAAAATCAAACAATTTGAGAGAATTATAAATAACTTAAAATGTTATGATGGCTGCCATAGTGGCCATTGGTGAAAACCAAATGTCTATCCATTCAGAAGAATGCAAAAAAAAAATCAAGATGGTTACAATGGTAGCCATGTTGATTGGAAGATTGGAACCATTGTCATTTATTTTCATATAGACTTGACAATAAATCATCTGGTGCAAAACCACATGTCAATATGATTTTCCATTCATGAGATGACAGTAATAATATCTCTATGATAGCTGCCAAAACAGTCACATCTAATGTCAGATCTGCACCACAAACAAAATAAAAATGTTGTTTGGTTGCTTTGACCAACTCTAGCTAAATATGACCTACTTTTACCAGTGATGAATGAAAATGTATATACATGTGATGATTAGTGTCATGATTTTTTTTAATACAGATAAATATGCATTAATATTCAATAATATGTTGCTTTGACCAACTCTTGCTAATAAAAGGTTTAGTTAATAAATATACAAATAAAAAAGTTTCATATTTCAACAGGCAACAGTATCCAAGATCTCAGAAAGTCAGCTTAATGTAAACAAAGAACATAATTAACCAAACCTGAAATGTAGGTCACAATTCTACATTTTTTCTTTTTGCAAGTGGGTAAAACAAACATAAAATAATTAATCAAATTTCATGACTGTATAAAAAAAATTGTAAGGAAATATTAACTAAAGGCATAGTGATATATGTAGTCATGGGAGGATGAGACCAGGTCTTTGTGACTAACTTTGTCAGGTGATTACTGTACAAGTCTTAGTAAAATTGTTTGTGTCACCACTGTCAAACAAGAGGTTGCGAGTTTCATCTATATAAAAAAATTGGTATTTTTATCTTCAACTCCCATACCAGGTCAGGCAATTAACCAAGGTTTGAAAATAAATGAATGTGGCCAGTCATACTGACCAATAGATGCCAGTAAATACCCCTATTGTTTCCTCAAACAATGCAGTTTAAAGACAGTACAACTTTCCAAACATTAAGAATATTAGCAATGCAAATATATTAATACTAAATTCGATCTCCACTTTAAACATAATCTTCATTTCAGCTAATAATACAAAAATTCAGTGTACATTTGCTTAGTTATAATTTTTATAAAACTTTTTAAATGAACACAACACTATATGATAAAACAGTTAAAATTTTTGAAGTATTGTATATAAAGCCTCATTTCATGTAAGACTAATAAAATGGTTACCAAGTGCAACGAATCTATTCAACTGTTTTCAAATATTTTGTATGAAGAAATAAAAATACAATGTTCCTATCACATTATAAAACAGCATGTTTTACCCTGCACACAACAATTATGGATGAACATGATTTAATGAGGGAACGTAGCCAGTTATCTTTACAAAAGGTGGAGCCACAGAAAAACCTGGTCCCGACATTTGGTCATCTTAGGATTGTATCATTCCTCAGAACAATCTATTATTGATCAGTCTAGATATATTATTTTAATTAACTCATTATGAGACAATAAAAAAGTAAAACAACTTTGGGAACAGTTTCATATTTAAACCTTGATAAAAAGTTTTATCAGCAACATCACCGATGCCTAGTTTGCGTAACTTACTGATTAACTAATTTATTCACATAGATAACTTAGCTTAGCCAATTGCCCTCCCCCCACCGGACTAATTGGTAATAAGCTTAATGTCCACATGTGAAATATCATACATGTAATGGTTCACTTAACAAAGGGGGGGGGAGGGCCAGAATCAGCTAGCTGATTATTCCTCCCAATAGTTTCTTATTATTAATGGGTTCTACCGTAATATACTTAAGGCCTACAAGTGAAATACCATACATAGAATGGGTCACTTAACAAATCGGGGCGGGGGGAGGGGGGAGAACATGTGAAATATAATACATGTAATAAGTTCATGTAACAAACTCCTCGTATCGGATTTATTTCAGATGAGCCATTACATGAAATTTA
Organism: Sinohyriopsis cumingii; assembly: GCA_028554795.2. NCBI lineage: Eukaryota > Metazoa > Mollusca > Bivalvia > Unionida > Unionidae > Sinohyriopsis > Sinohyriopsis cumingii. Next base: position 99,431,083 of record CM068830.1, read on the forward strand.
ATACAGATTACAATTTCAGACTAATAACCTTTCAAAAATCACCTACATGGAATAAAATACAGCCTTTTATTATTGTTCATACTTCTTAGTAGTAGCCTCACACTATATTAAAATAGTCATTTGCAATGTTTTGTTAATAAATTCCAGACTGAGTGAAAGGTTTGTGAACTCTTTTCCCTGATCGATAGAACCAAGGCGACATATGATATTAAGTAGAATTTGTTTTTACTTCATCATTACTTTTGCTGGGGAGACCTTCATCATCAGACCATTTGAAAAAATGTATCTGTGGCTGCAATAATATATTTGTTCCCACTGCCTGTTATTGGAAGAGGACATATGATATTGTTTCCAACTAAACTCAACACTCTTGATGGCACTGGTAAGGAATTAGGAGGAGGTACTGCTTGTATTGGCCTAGATTCAGTCTATTGTATTTATTGTAGTCACTGACATATTTTATTATGTTGTTTCATCCCCATCCAGTAATACCCTTCCTGGCATTTCTCATATGTTTTATCATGTCCACCATGTGTATTTATCTGTTAAAATAAAAATATAACAATTCAATAATATTTTAAAAGTACAAGAAAAGAATGTTTACAATTTATAATTATGTACTTTGTGTACCACAGAGAGAAAGAAGAGAGTAAGAGCAAGAGCTAGAGAGAAAGGAATTTAGATAGAAAAAGAAAAGAAGAGAGAGATAGAGGGAGATAGAATGACAGGAAGAGGAGCATATGAGAGTTCTAAAGGCAGATGGTGAAAGGAGAGAAAGAGAGAGAGAGAGAAAGTGAGAGAGGAAGACAGAAATAAAGAGATAGGAGAAGAAAGAGAGAGTGAGAGAAATAGACATAAAAGAAAAGTGAGAGAGAGATAGAGAAGATAGAAGACAGAGGAAGAGAGAGATAGGAGAAGAAAGAGAGAGCGAGAGGAATAGACGTAGAGGAAATGTGAGAGAGAGAGAGATAGAGGAGATAGAAGAGAGGAAGAAAGAGAGTATAGGAAGAGAAAGAAAGAGGAAGACAGACACAGAGGAAGTGGCAGAGAGAAAGAGAAAGAAAGACAGGACAAGAGAAAGGAAGAAAGGGAAAGGGATTGAGAGGACAAGAGAGAAGACAAAGAGGAAGACTTAAGGAAGAGAGAGAGAAGAAAGAAGACAATGGAAAAGAGAGACAAGAGAGCATAAGACGGGGGGAGAAATGAAGATAGAGAGAGAGGAAGAAAGAGATGAAGAATGAGAAGAAAACACGAAATATGGAGATAGGAAGCAAGGATGACAAAGAGGAAGAGTGAGAAAGACAGAGGGGAGACAAGAGAGAGAGAGAAAGTTATTAAGACAGAGATAAACAGAGGAAGACAGATAGCAGAGAAAAACAGAGGAAGACAGATAGCAGAGAAAAACAGAGGAAGACAGATAGCGGAGACAAACAGATTCCACTCCTGGAATGATGATGGATAACTGATTTTGATAGAGTATTGATGTATCAATATATTAAGTAGCTTAGCTAGTAGTGTTATATTGGTTTTTTTTGTGTGTGTGGACTACGGCCAATAGATCCAGGCTCTGTACATGTTATCCGAGTATCTTAGAATTTTGTAATAATATTATATTATGATTAATAATTTGTTAAAGTACTGCTTACCAAAATGAAAGCTTGCTAGGACTGCTGATACTTCATTTCTTCTAAGAAGTCATCTTTATAAAGTATACCACTGCTTGCAGTAAAGCCTTTAACCCCAATTCACTCTTTCTCTTACTGACAGCTTTGAAAGCTGCCATGTTTGCTGGGTAGGTGCCATCATTAGCATCCGATATTATATCAATGTATAACTTGTCATCCATGATTGTGAGTCAAGGAGTAATATTAATGATATTCAACTTTATTTATATGAAGATTTTATGCCACCAGATGTTCTTATAAATGGGATTATAAGACCAATTTCCTGTAGGGAACACCTGGAATTACCTGTGATAATTGCTATTTATAGAATGGTTTGCTCTCAATAGATTTTAGCGCCACTCAGTGAGGCGCTGAAAATTTTTTTCTTCTCATTAGGGCTAATCCCATTAGGGGGCCAAAAATCTCACTAGAGTGCATTCACAATAGGGCGTGGAGAAAAAAAATTAAGTTCAACAAGACTGAATTGCCATCACGTTTGATGATATAATATATATATTATAATATATGTGTACAAAAATGGCGGTATCGTCACTATTAGAAAATAATTACTAGACACAAACCAGAAAACCTTCAATACACATAATTTTATACAACTATTATACTTTACATCGGTTTATTCTCTTTTGTCTAGTCAACAAACACCATCCGAACATCTGGCATCTACCTACAGCAATTCGTGGCAAGCAGGCAAGTTCCGACGTTACACGACTGCAAATTACTGCAGGACAAGAAGTGGTACGTCCAAACAAGAAATATTTGGACATTGAAAAATGCATTCAGATACTAATGGTAATGTACAACGATGGGAGCATTTATGCTATTGAACTGATGACTAGTATTAGCCATATTCTGAGTCAACCGATTTAAAAAAAATATAAAGTTAAAGTTAACAAATGTGTTTTTCATTTTGAATCAACCCATTTAAAATAAATATAAAGTTGCAGTTAACAAATGTGTTTTTCATTATTCGCGTTCTAATGGGATGCACCCTAATAAGATTAGCTCTAGTAGGACAAAAATACTTTTTGCGCTACAGTGTGATAAGCTCTAATGGTTTCCGCTCTAATGAGACGTTATCGTATAGAACATATGACATTTCTGGTGAGTTTTGCAATAAAAAAGTTTTGTGGCTTTATTTGTTGTCAAAATCTGACCACCATTCCCTGATCCACTGAACTCCCAAAATATCAGTTAGAACAATAACATTCACCTGTAATCATCACATCTGCGACACTTTTATTAAAAATAAATAAAGTAAGGAACACCTAGAATACTTACAACACTGGTTGCAAACTTCCTATTGTTTTATTTTTAATTTGCAATTTCAATAAAATACAAAATTATTTTATACATGCTAATAAAAACTAACAAATTGGGACAATCATATTTCTTCCAAGTGAGACCTTACAAAAGTTATATTTCCTCATTTTATATTCTAATTATATATAAAATCAAAACAAAATAAGAAAAACATATACCCACCTCAATGAAGAATGGACATATATATTTTTGTTAATATGGAAGGTATCAGCTCATCATCACCTGAAGTTATATGGTAGGGATTACTTTAAACTAATTTGTATTGTAATATGTACATGCATTTGCTTACTTAACGCGCACATAAGCCTACACATAAATCGTATGTAAAAATACATACCCTAGCACAAAAGTTCCAAGGTGTTACTTACCTAAGTATTATAATGTTATTAAATTGCAGGTCTTCTTGCGGTATTGTCTCTTGTGCATTAAAACACATGCATCTGCAGAGAGGCCTTAAGAGTCAACAATATCATGCAAACGTTCCTAAATAATATATATTCTAATACTAAATTTCTCTATTTTTGGCTACCCGTTTACAGATTAATGCAACACGTTATACTAGGTGATATTATTGTTTAGAAAAAGATGTTTTATTCTATCTAAACTTATTTCAGAGCAATTCGAAACTTTGTGCTGTGAGATTGGAGAAATTTCAAATCAACTTTCCGAATATGCAAAATAGCTTTTAAGTCATATTAAGATGATATTGTTTAATTACCTGATTATACAGTTTGTATTTCTCATTTTCTCGTACATTGTGGGCTCGGCTCGTTATCTTCGAATTTGAGGCACGGGCTTCTGGCACAATTTATATGAAGAAAACACAGTTAAAAGTAATAACTTGTTCATTCCATTTTTTCACTCTCTAACTGCGTGTACCAGATTTCATCTTTACTATTTATACATACTTATTCTCATAACGTAAGGAATAAACAATGTCCACAACTACATGAAAACCATTACTAAGTTGGAAACATTATATTTTTTTCACAGTACTTAAAGCTTTATAACATGGAGAAATTACTAATAAAATGTCATAGTTTTATAACTGAACACTGTTGTTTTCTTAATTCGTTTTATATTGGAATGAACTAATTGATTGAGCTGAATTTAGTCCAGAAGAAAATATTTTGTCGAAGTAAATTTCACATAAATGTAAACCATGCGTTACACTCAAGAATCCAGACAGTTATTTTTTGTCCATCAACTTATTATGAATACGTTCCAACATATATACCAAGGTCAATGACAATGCATCTTACTTTAAGTCATATGCAATTTGTCATTGATCATTTAGAATGAATTGATCTTTTGCAATCAATTTATGAGTACCAGTTGGATTAGTTTCTGAGTTATGGTTATGATACAAACAGTATCCGAGTTCTACAAGTTTCAATACTAAAGATGCGAGCCTTAACTGACATTGCCTTTGTCCGAGTTTCTGTTGTAATTCATTTTCATTAGTTGATGTCTCGCTCCTCTGCTGTATCAACAGTTATATTATGTTTCAGTCTCTATTGAGATGGTCATATACACGCGTGGATTGATTTGACAGTCTTTCGTTCAGATGTAGACGCACCTGGTACCAACACATGTGAATTGAGAAGGTTTGACATTAACCATATGAATGCTAGCACTACATTAATAGAAAAAATACTATTATATTTGTATTTTCCCATTTGCTACAGTATACATGTATCGTACAATACAAATTCTCAGAACTGTTTACCACGAAAGTATGTGCCTATTTGACAATTTTCTTAAGACGGACTTCGACAATATGGCTATAAAGTTGGTCTTCATTCATCCATGGTGACGTAGTTAATCAGTATAAAAATGAAAAGTTATTAATCATGTCCAGTAAGGTGGGTCATTATTCGAGCCTGTCCATGTGATTAATACAAAATAAAGATCTGGATTTATTATAGTAACCTATTTGATGCAGAAAGTGTATTTCTCTATTGAACACAAGAGAATTTCGCATGTTTTGCTTAATGAAAATTCATGCAAACACCGCTTTGTGCTCAAAACAAATCCCTCCATAGATTCTGCATATACATGTTCTATCAAAATAAACTGTACAAAAATACGACTGATGTTAATATATTTTGGAACCAGATAAATATATATTAAACGCACCAATCAGCATCGTAGAGAATATTTGTCTTTGTTTATATTCTCTCATGAACGTTCGGATGATAGTGACATATTTGATCCTCTTCAGGTAGACACATTTTACTTCCAAAAGCTTTGTATAATCTTAAGAATGGAATCAATAATGATGATGGGAATATGATAGAACATCAAACATAACTGGTACCCAGTTGAATTCAAAGTCTTATTGTTATACATGGACATATATTACCAGCAATGGCCAATAATAAAAATGGGCATTCTAATGATACGTGTTTAGGCGCGAATAAACAGTAACACAATAAAGAGTGAAAACATCAAGATCTGGAAAATATAACAAATAATTTATTTCCCTGGAAAATACTGTAAAAATAACAAAATATGAGAACTTACGGTTTCCAGAATTAAATCCAAAATAAAAACAAGATTAATCCATGAATAAAGTTTTTGAAGTAAAATATTTAAATGTTCTAATAATTTCAAGTTCGTGTCCCGACGAAGAATCCGAGATGGAAGGCGATGACGTGTGATGTAGCTGGTAATGTGTTGACGTCTACAGTTCCTTGTACAAACACAATAATTTACCCTCAGAATTTTCAAAAAAATGTCCTTATTCAAGAGTTCTGCATCAATACCATAATATTTTCAGAAAAACAAATTAATCTTGTAGAGTCCAAATTATGTGAAAATAAATTAACATATAACTCAAAACTCCAAAATGTAAATACTTCAATACTGGTCACAACAGAAGAAAACAACTTGACAGGAAGTTTGTAAAACCCTGACTCTCAGATCTCTCTGTCTCTCTCTAAATATCACTATTAATACTAAGTATTTCGCATTTTCGGAAATGCCTAATTGCGAAGTAGAGGATGACGTGATAATATTCACATGTAAAAGTCACATAGCTAATTTATTTCCTTGATAAGAACCGATCATTTTATTCCTAGAAAAAGTTGTTTACTTGATCCTCAATCAAGGCCAGGAACTATATCAAAAATATAAACAATTGTTTATATTCTTAGGTACTAATTTATAACTCACGTCAAAAATGAATTTTCGGGAAAATATCAAATTTCTTGTAAATAAAATTACATTATATTGACATGTAAAGAAAACAGAAAGATTCCAAAACCTACAAATAATCAAACACAAATTAAGGCAAATATAAATTAAATCAAATATATGTAACAGTAAGCTGTGCATGTCATCAACTTTGTGATAGTGTAAGAATATTATTCTACTTTTGAACCTCTGAACGTTTTGATTATGAGGTGAGAAAAAGATAAGATGTCAATTTGATTGCAATCAAAGCCCATTTGTTTGCTAGTAAGGAACCAATTGCTGAAGAATGAACTGAGTTAAAAACAACTAAAAAATCTTAAATTTAGAAAACAAACTGTAACTTCAAAGAAAACGACCTTGCAATAATTGTTTAGAATGCATTGTGTTGTATTATTTATCAAGACTCGACTAGCTTAAAACGTAATTAAATTTGGATATCTCTGCATAGTTGAGTTAAAACGTCTCACCGTTATCTTGATTTTGTAACATTTTGTATTGCAAACATAGTGCATTACTAAAACAAACAATCTTACAAGATTTTCAATATAAAGGAAGTCAATTTGTTTTTTTTCCTGACGTTTAAGAAGCAAACATACAAAAGGTAAATATTCGAAATGTCTCTCTCACAGTTGTATTGGACATAACTTGTTAACAATTGTATCTACTGTGGAAACTATGGTATCTACTTTTCATCCTTTACTTTATGTCTCGTGTAATCGGGATGCACTTTTCCATTGTGTCATCTGATTAGATTAGCTTACTATTCTGAGAGAAAATGTACATAAGAACAAAAGCAGAAGAAAAATTGTGATTAAATTTATGATGTCTATTACGTGCGTGATATTGGAGAATATAAATGATTTGGCCAATACAACTTTTTGTTAAGATATCTTTGTTCAAAATCAACAATTGTATAGATATAGAGATGGGAATTACTCCCATTTTTAAAAACCTAACTTAGTCGAGATGCAATAAGCCTGCCTTAATCAATCATTTTTAATCAGTTCTATTTTTTATTTTAAGGCTGTCACAGGGTTACATATTATTGTCAGCACAGTTCCTTCTTGCGTTCAGTTCATGGTTCTCCTTGTTTTTCTTTGTTATTTGTGTTCAGTCGTCGCTCAAGTACATTTGATGACTTTTCATGGTATTATGTCGCCATAACTATTATCTGGGTTAATCGCCAGAATTGCGTGGCAATCACAGCTACAATTATACCCCCAACAACATAGATAAATCCAATTTTTCTATTTAAAATATATTTAGAAATACATGGTCTGAATAATGGCCTTAAATTAATATATCAAATAAATTTAGTGATATCTTGATCAATTGAAAGGACGATGAGTGATATTCTTAAATATGTGTTCAAGTTTAACTTTAGCATTATTTTGCATGCCAGGACCCAGCAACTTGGAATGTATTGCCCACTGAACTTAGATACAAAGACACAGTGATCACATTCAAGAGAGCTCTCAAAACTCACTAATTTCGACTACAAAAACAAACTTATAGACCTAATAATGTTCCCTACCTTAAATATTTTTATGTTTTCTAATTTCATGGTGTTTGGTTTTGTAACCATATCATTATATATTTTGTATCTTATAGGTGCTGTCTAATGTTGTAAAGAGCTTAGAGCTTCTAAAGATTAGACGCTATACAAAGTCCTCATTATTATTATTAGTAGTAGTAGTAATAGTAGTAGTAGTATTAGAAGTATTAGTATATAAAACACATATCACTATACACCTGATACATTGATACAATCTTGATATATCATTAATTCAAAGCTGCGTTATTGCACATAAATAAATTGGATTATCTCTTTTTATGATTTGTAAACACTTTGTTCCAGTAAGCGGCAATTGTCTCAAGCATTAAAAGAATACCTAAATATCTAAACTTTAAACACATATTCTGGTGACCTTACACGTAAAATGTTAGGTAAAATAATAGTTCATAATGATTAAAGTTAGACGAGGATGAGCCTATTTTACTTGGGAGATTAATGCATTTATGGCATCAAAAAAGGCGATCCTCCTACAGCCAACAACTTGTTTTTGAAAACTGGCTTTATTAATCCTTGATGAGCAGGATTATGTTGTTCGTGTCCATATTAATCAAGCATTGTTTTTATATTTCTAAACAGATGAGGACAGGTGGGTTGACATTGCAGGACTCATAAACTTATACAACGCGAAAAGTCGACTTTGCAGCCGGCGGTTGAAGGTAGGTGTCCTTAATCACAAGATCGCAGCTTCAAATAAGTAAGGATCGTTTCAAAGTTACCTGAATGATTATTATCCTGGTTATTGCTTTGAAACGGTATTCAGTAGCATGAACGTTGCGAAACAAATGTTCGAAATATAAAAAAATGTGCCATTCTTTCACTTAGGATGTGTTTATGTGGTAATTTCCATGAAACTGTTGGGGGACAAGTTGCACTCGATTCCAGCATTTAACTAGGTCAGTCATTTGATTGATCCATGTCTATACAAAGGAGAATTACGTCTAACGAAGTACCTTCAGAAATGTTTATAAATGTAGTACAGGATAAAAGCCGCAATATCGATAACGGCATGTATGCAATTTCATTTATTTTCTTTAATTGTTTAATCGTGTAGAATCTTTTCCAATATAGATTGTGAAGACGAAGAGATCTTTCATATTTTAAAGTTCCTTTTCCAATATACCTTTCAAAGTTTTTTCTTTCTTTCGATGTAAGAACGTGTATCATAGAAGCATATGTGCCCAATTTGAATTTGCTCTGTTTTGCACATAATATGCAAAGTGATATATAACAAAGCAACGTATTTATATCTTACCATAAATCTTGTCGTTTTGTACATATATATTCAGACTATGCCATAAACTCTTTAGAAACAAAAGTTTAATATATATATATATATATATATATATATATATATATATATATATATATATATATATATATATATATATATATATATATATATATATATATATATATATATATATATATATATATGGGAGATTAATTACATTAGAAGAGTATTAAAGTGAAATCAGACGCAGTAACAGTTTGCAAATATATGTTGTTGCTTAAGACTTTGTTTATATATCAAAGCCATAGACGAAACAACACAAAGACCTTATATACCACAACATGTTCACATGTTTTATACTATAAAACGTTGAAATTATTTAATGGAACCAATGCAATTGGATGGGAATATTCTGCCAAACTTGAATGCATGTTTTAAAGAAATGTTTAGTGTTTTATATTGAATGTATATATCTCATGTACCTAAACTGACAGCCTGGGGGCTTGGCCTGCCCATCTCAGTTGTGATTTCATCATTAGAGTGTGGATACCTGCGTGTGTGAAAACCTCAGTCTCTGGAACCATAACATGTCATATTATCCTCAATAATTATCTTAGGCAACCTAGGTGAAAAAGGTTCAGCTTCTTAACATTGCGTCTGTTCATCGTCCAGAATTCAGCATGATAAACCTTACATTTTGTTTGTAAGCTAAAGCACCCACACATTGTTAATAGTCTGCCAAATGACACACCTGCTTTAAAATTGTTTACACTGGTTTCAACATCAACGTAGACCGTAAGGGACAATGCTGTTAAGACACGAAAACGTATCAGCTGCCTCGATGTTGTGACCATTTATTGTGATTGTAGACAGTACATCACTATTCCGTATATCTCCTATGCATTGTTGATACTTCCTATGAGACCGAAATTATTAAGCTCAAGAAAATTGAAACATACTGTGTTGCATGTCAGACTCATATTTTGCATTCAGATAACAACCATCAGTAAACATGAAATCATTAACTGCCTCTTTGTGTGACCTCGCATTTGCCTGTGGTCTTATTAGATTGAACAGCTTGCCGTCCGTCAGGTATCTGATGTCGATATCAGTGTCATAGTCAATGAAAGCAGCAGTAAACATAGCGGAGAACATCATAATGAAAACGGCTGGGACAAATACACATCCTCTAATGGCGAATGGGGATGGTAGAATTGACTTACCGTCATCCACAACACGAGCGTGCATAATGTAAATTGACATTAACTTATCTTGGCAACCAAATTATAATGATACTAATTTTCGATACAAAAAACAAATATTTCATTTATGAAGTAATATCCAGGACCCTCCATTTGATTACAATCCTATAAAATACACTTATAATCAAATACCTACGAGTTGATCACTACCAAACTATCCCCCACACAATTTAAAATGCCCTGTCCAACCATACAAACATAATATTACGCATTGGGGGTAGGAGTAATAGAAAGTGAATGAAACTGACACAACCATGCACACACATGCGGACACATAAAAGGGAGGGTAAGATATTTTTATAACATATGTGTTTGTGTATTTGTGTATATTGCTTCCCCATCTTTCACATTAAACATAAGAGTGAAGGGGCAAAACGGAGTTTTGTGTTTTAGTTGTCAACAGAACATACATGTGTTAACACGTACATACACAACAATTTATATATGCTACTACTATTCCTTAGTGACCACACTTTCTTTCTGGTCGGGGATCAATGTCCATAAATGGCGTACTCAGTTTATCTCCACCCAAAGGAAAATGGATACAGGAAAGGAAAACATGAGGATTGCGTATGGTCCTCAGTTGGTGGGACAAGTGGCTCAAGCATTTGATGTTGTTGCTCTTGCCAGTGAAGAAACAAATTGAATTATCCTTTATATTACTTTTCCTCTACCAATTTTAATTTTCTTTCTCAACTTCTTTCTTCGTCAAAGATAATACTAACTCTTAAGCTTTTATGAAACTGTCGATTCCTCTCTTGAATGATTTATTTTGGGGTATAGTTTCAAATCTTCACTTGATAAAGGGCATGTGGCACATACTACAAGATCTCTAACGTTTTGCTCTACCTACAACTCATATTCTTCTGCATTGGCAAGTGATGGCAGTACTAACTGACATGATATGGAATATAAACCGCTTGAACAATTGTTCAGGTGTTGCTGGTTAATATAAATACCACTTACATTTTAATGAATCGTCTTACTGGTGACAAGCACCCGACGTTTTAATATGCGCATTGCACACTTCCCAGTTTCCTGGCAAGACCTGCTGATATTGGATTAAGGTTGCTTTTAACCAATTGACCATGTGTGACTGATTAATACACGCATCACGTACTTATTAATTATAAGTGCCAAAGGCTCTACTGTTTAGACTTGACACTTATTTGGTGTTACAACCAGAAGCGGAAAGGGAGGAGAAGGGAAAGGAAAATGTAGCTGAGACGTTAATGGCAGGTTCCTCTAGAAACTTAGCTGCGGAACCTTGATCGTCTGCTGAAATTGATAAGTGTCGTCTTTGAAACAATTTGAAGTACGCTATCTGGTTCGGCTTATCATCATGATTCATGGTTCATTTGGCCTTGTGCAACCGGTTAAATTCGCCATACACAAATTTCATAATTGATCGTCCAGTGGGAAACAGGAACCACCTTGGAAGAGGTTACAACCCAGCAGCGTGCGTTTAGCTGTATTCACGGCACGCTAACTATGTGTCGGTTTGTAGGAGCCCCTCAACGTTTTACTCATGCACCACATGTGTTCTAAGTGACATGCCTTGATGCTGATGTTGATGAGAAGATCAACTGTAGTCTCTGAGCGTCATATATAATTTTTTAAGGGCCATGACTGCAATATCGGTCTAATTCTCCCCGGTCGTCATATTTTGAGTTATTCCTTACAACCAACCATGAGTATGCCACCTATTTTAATTAGAATCTAATCACCTTATCAGGTATGCAGAAGCCTACTATGCCCTATTTTTGAATATATGGTACATTCCTCTGCCTGATCTCAGACGTAGGATATAACTAATTGTTTCGAGTGAGCGTTGAATGTTGCTTCCGTTTTGATTTTGTTTTACCACTATATTTTTCTTCTGTGTTGACGTTGTACCCTTGTTGTTATTTTCCGGATGTGATGTTGTTGCTCCTGTTCGTGTAGGTTGAGCTATTTATTATCCACCTCCTGCCTTAAAGTTGCCTTTTCGGTCTCGTTTTCTTTCTGATGTTATCCCTCTCATCCTTCCTACATGCTGAACCTCTTATTGATGTTAATGGATTTCATACCACAACTTCAAAGTTTGAAATTTAATGTGACGTTGCTACTTTTGGATGTGGAGGTCTTGTAGACGGTGTTTTTACGGTAAAGGCGCCATGTTTAGGTTGGGTCTGCATAATGTGCTTCTTCTGCTGTGCAGACGCCGTCTCTCTCTCTCTCTCTCTCTCTCTCTCTCTCTCTCTCTCTCTCTCTCTCTCTCTCTCTCTGTATTCTTGGAGGGCAAAATCGTGTGTAATTTGTTCTCATCTCATTCAAATAGAATCGACCTTAGGTTTGCTTGAACCATTAATCATGACCCTGAATCATTACTAAGGCCTAATCCAATGATTGCATTTAGGACCTGGGCATGAACGATCATTTACATCTCTGGCTGCCCTAGTTATGTGTCCTGCTTACTGCTTGAATAGCCAAAGGCCACGTTGTCTACAGGAAATAGGCCGCATGTAGTTGCCAGTAGAACAGTCGACCTGGTTCCAAAATATCGAAATAAAGAATATGCAAGACCCATCCACTATTTACAACAAAACAGCAGTTTAAAAGATAATTTGGCTGACTTATTGGCTGACTTATTGGCTGACTTAATTAGTCATGTCTGTGCCAGTTCAGCAGTACAGCCACCAAATAAATGATAAGCCAATTGCTAAACATCTACTGACTTCGTTCAAAACAATGTAACAAAATCACTCGGATAGGAATATATGCAGTATTTGCTCAGAATGAACATAAAACGGACAGCTTAGCAGTCCGTCAATGGTGATAAATGTTCATGTTTCGGTAACATAAGGGTTCATCAGAGTATTTACAAGTCCTATATAATATCATAATCGTCATGCTAACAAAGCATTTCATATTATATATTTCTAGATCAGTCGTCACTAGACTGTAAAGTATACTGCCTGTTTATTATATACATAAATGAAGTCCGTTGCTTTAAAAAACATCAAACTCACAGACAATCTAAAAAAGACACCATGACAAGCAAACTAATGATTTATACATTTCCACGCTACTGTTGCTTTAAAAACAGATTTGTCAGTGTTCTATCTAGGTAAAACAATGTACCCATATAATATAATATAAAATAGTTACAAGTAAAATATTAAATACTGTACATACTACATTGTGGGACATGTCGCGAAATTAAATAATCAGAAAGTCGGTTTTAGTTCGTTAATTGTGTACTTCGATATAAAAAGATTTAATGATATTTCTAAGTACGAAACAATACCAAAATTATTTCTCATTACAGACAATGTATCCATTTAGTCCAAATACTATACATTACAAACGTTTAGGGACCGTTTATTGCAAGAATTGCTAAGGTTATCCTAAACCTAGTCTTATAAAATGCTTTATTTGTTCGAAAGGTATAATCTGTACAAATAATAAATAGCAAGTTTAATGTAAATAAATATATCATGCAACCTCATTATTGAAATAACTACTGCTAAATAATTCATACTAGTAGCTATACAAACGATATCCCGCCAAATCCACTGGTATAATACAGGTATAAACACAAATTTATCCTTTAAATCATTGTTCCATCTTGCTACTCTTAACATTTGTGTATATAAAACATAATATATTACAAATGTTTCCGCTAAGCCCTAAACGACTTCGATCAAAATAATGGAAAGCGTTTGCAAATCAAGTGAAAAGTGCAATATGTTTTTACCTCAATTTAGACAATGTTTACCCATCCCAGCTAGATATACTTTCTCCGGACAAGACTGACCTTCATTATCAACCTAGTCACCATCTTTCACCCCATGAGGTACGGTTTAGGATACTGGCGAACGTTTATGTAATATGCTTATCATTGTGATGTTTCTATAAGTTTCAGCCTCATTTATTTACCACTTGAATATGGACAAAAAATTCGGTAAGGTAAATTCCATGAACAAGTCTTATGCTAAAACTGAAATGTTAAACAAATAAGTCTGCAATACGCTATGGCCATGAATGAAACTTTATCAGTTTATTTTCTCCACTGTCCTTTCTACGCATTAAGTCTATAACGACTCTATTTGTATAAAAGATTTTGGTTTTTAACATCTGCATTGAATTGTTCAAGAATTAATATCAGTATCACTTCTTAAATATTCATTACAGAATCCAATGGTACCACGAGGCTTGTTAAATTAAGAATCCATTTAGAATAATGATTTAGATCTATTGGCGGACCGTCATGGGTTCAAGTCGTGTGTTTTGGAGCTCCCAGTTTTTCATCAAATTGGATGGTAAAATGTGATTGTATTCATTGATACATGTTGTGGATATATTCTTGAAGTGATCAGTTGTATTGTGGTGTAATTACTATTTTTGGAAGTTTTCTTTCAAGTATTAATTTTGTGTTTTTAATAATTCTTAGTCATATATTCATTGAACCCATTTGTACCAGGAGTACCAGGAGTACGGACAATTATAACTCACTTATAGCTCACTTATAGTTCAGTTCTATATTTGGTTTGTTTAAGCCTTAATGGATTTAGTGAGTGCAAGTAAGAGCTAATCTGGGTTAAACACATGACTTGGTATAGGCTCTCTTGATAACTGCTAACTGATAACTGCTAACTCATGTTCATCTAAAGAGTGTGAGCTCTTTCAGAATCTATATTGCATGAGAAAGTTAGATAAAAGTTGACAATATGGCTGAAATGAAAATATACTACCAACAATAAATAAAAACAAAATAAATAAATAAATAAATACTTGAATGTTTTGGGAGATTTTCATTAGAAAAGAACAAAAATGCTCTCTCAGCAGGATATTATAGATGATGTGGACATTGAGAGAAAGTCTCAAAATAGTTTTGATGTTGCTCAAGACATGTTAGATAATGAAAATGAGGACAACACCAATTCAAGGCCGGATTTAAACTTATCAGAGATGGATGATATGGGGAAACCGAAGAGAAATCTGAGAAACATTGAAAATGTCACTGATGCTGATACCAAAGATGATACCAATGATGATGCTCCATTTGTCTCACAGACATCGCAAGCAGAACAAGATTCAGATGTAGACGAAATTAATGAAGGCATATACATGCAAATCAAATCCAAATTTGGAACTCTTAATAGAAGTGCCTTCAAAAAAAGATTGAAATCAACACTTGATGTCAAAGGTCTCAGGGATTCTAGGCAAGCTCTCTTTGATCTAGCAAAAAGGAAGAGATATGATTGTCCTGATGGTCGATTAGTAGAACGTTTACCTCGAACAAATAGTGCTCCTGTGGAGGATAAGTTATCGGAAGATATTTATATTATATTCCATTTCATTGAAGGAGAAAATAATTACAGTGACATGAAAGCATGTATATCTAAATGGGCATTGAAACATAATTCTGAAACAAGATCATCCCAGCGTATAAACTCAATTCGCAGTGATTGTATATCACAAAGTCCGAAAGCTCCGGTCAATGATAGCGCCTTACAAAGAACTGATGAAGATGCTGATAGAATGAGCACAATATTTGCGCAGATAGCGATAATGAATGATAAGTTTGAAGAAAAATTCTCCAGATTGGAAAACCAGTTGGGTGATATTATCACACGGACAGAAAATGAGATCCTAAACTTAAAGTCAGACTTAGTGGAAACTACGAAGAAACTCAAAGAGGCGAACTCTCATATAGAACAACTGAAATTAAAGGAAGAAAAACTAATCAATGATAATAGAGGAATGTATTTCCAGATGTCATCAATGGCAACCCGGGAAAATGAGATTAAAGAATTATCTTCTCATGTACATCAACATCTAGATGTGATCATGAAAAAGATTAACTGTATTGAGGGAAAGTTAGACACAATTTGTACAAGACACAAACTTTTATTCAATCAGTCTAACAAAGGAAGTGATAGAAACGTAGACTTGCAAATGAAAGAAAATCATGGAAATCATGAACTATCAGCATACAAGGAGAGTAGACATGTTATCTCTCCATCTATTGATCAAGAAAATGTAGTACATGGACAAAAAGAAATACATAAAGAGCCTGCTAGAGCTCTTCCAGTAAATTTGCCTAGCAATGGTCCCGCTATGTTTACATTGAAAGATTTCCCGCCACTTTCACGGAATGATCGGACTAACATAACGGAAAATGTGAATCATAATCAGCGCACAGAAATAACATCTCACAATGCAAGTACATCAACCTACAATCAGCAAAAGAAATTAAGATATGAAGATAGAGCTAACATAAATATAAATGAAAACATAAATAAAGATCAAATAGGGCACAACAAATCACCAAATGATCAAAGAATGATTCCGAATGACGAGGAGAGACAAAAAAAGGAAGATACATCGTATAGACATATTGAGACAATTATTACCAGACCCAATCAAAGGAATATAGAACCGGATGTGTTTGAACCAGTTGTAAGAAACAAAATAAGACGCATTCTGCTATCAAATGTCAAATCGAGAAAAAATATAGATGTAGTAAGGACAGCTATTGCAACTCAGTGCAAGGAGGAAGGTGTGACAGTAACATTCGTCCGCCTCATAAAGGAACGACCCCATTGGGATGGATCAAATATATATACATTTCGACTAAATGTACTGGATAAAGATTTTGAACTGATGATGAATAATGAATCATTTTGGAGTTCTGGAATAAAATGTAGGGAATGGATAACAAACAGAAAATGGAGAGATGGCTACTTACTTGATGAAACGCATGAGAATTACAAAATATATTCCTAATGAGCATAACCATATGACTAGTAATTGCTTCTTAATTATAATTATGATCATTATTTCAACATGGAATGTACGTGGTATAATGTCTAGCACGCAGAAACTAATTGAATTGTTACCAGACACAGATATATTTGTTATCACTGAACATTGGCTTTGTACAAAGAATCTAACGTATTTAGATAAATTACATGATGATTTCAAAGTAGTTGCGCTACCTACTGAAGAGATACAACAATGCTATAGAGGTAGTGGCGGGGTTGCCGTATTTTATAGATCATCACTATGCAAAGCAAGCACCTTACAAAATGAGTTCCCAAATATTATGGCGGTGAAAATCTTAGTGAGAGACTTGGAACCTATAATTTTGATTGCAACCTACTTTCCCTCGACAACTAGAACTGATGATGCATATGACAGATTTTGTGAAAATGTTTTTGATGTGTATGATAGGTATTCTGCTGAAAATATATGCATAATTACGGGCGACATGAATGCAGATCTTGTGTGTAAAAATCCATCAAGAAGAGATCTTGCTCTCAAAAAAAGAATAGAACAGAGAAACATAGTTGCTACGCTGGTGATAAAACCACATGAACATTACATCACGTATAGATCAAAAGACATGTCACGAACGTCCACACTTGATTATATATTAATACCTGAAATAATTAGAGGTGCTGTAAAAAGACACATAGTAAATGACAAAATCGATTTCTCAATATCGGATCACCTACCTATTACAGCGGCACTTGCAAAAGATATACTGAAGGAAAATAAAAAGACATGTGTATCTCCAAGAATGAAATGGAACTTGGCAAATCCATTAGAAATGAGCATGTATAAATCTGATGTTAGTGCATTCTTGAATTTCACCTATGAGTGTAAAAAGGTAGAAGATATAGAGAAGTATAATGAATTGATAACTAAGAGTGTAATAACTGCATCAGACCGATATATTCCAAAGTCCGAATTCAAATCGCACTTGAAACCATATTGGAAGAAAAGTGGGCTTGAAAATTTACATCAGAATATGAGAAAAGCGCGCGGAGAATGGATCAAAGCAGGAATAAATAGAAGCACAGAGTGTAGCATCAAAAGAAGATACAAGGACGCGAAAAGAAAGTTTAGAAAGAAACATAGGCAAGAGAAAAAGGTATATAAAGAGTGTATATTTGAAGAGATAGAAAAGAGTGCAGAAATGGGAATAGACGAATTCTATGCAGTCATACGGGAAAATAGAAAAGATAAATCGGACATTGGTAATATTGCATTTCGAGGAGTAGAATCTAATACTTTGGATGAATGTGTCAATCTATGGAAACTATATTTTTCTGAATTAAGTGGTACAACAGATGAGGAACATAATGATTGTGTCAAAATGAAGAATATGTACGAAGAAAGCAAACTAGAGAATGATAACATAAAATGTAATAATATTACAGAGGAAGAAGTGTTGCAGCATATCAAGTCTCTAAAAACAAAAAAATCACCAGGCATTGATTGCATATCGAATGAACACTTAAAGTATGGTGGAAAATATTTAATCAGACATTTAACTGCCCTTTTTAATTACATGATCCAGTATGAGTATTTGCCTAATGTATATAGATGTGGGATGATTATACCGATATACAAACAAAATGGTAAAGATAAAAAGGATCCAGTGAATTATCGTGGTATAACATTGACATCTTGTCTGGGAAAATTGTTTGAAAAAATATTGATGACTAGAATTCAAAAGTATTTAGACAAAATAAGCTTTCCACATCCTTATCAATTTGGATTTCGTAAGGAGGCTGGATCTATCTCCGCTGCTTTTACTCTTCAAGAATGTTTGATGTACTTTAATAATCATAACTCTAATGTATATGCTGTTTTTCTGGATAACGAAAAGGCATTCGATAGACTGTGGCATTGTGGACTATTAAAAAAACTAAAAATATTAGGAATTAATGCAAAAATATGGAGAATAATCGCCCATTCCTACACACAGTCAAGTGCCTGTGTAGCGTGTAGAGGATGTATATCTAACACATTTCCATTACGGAGAGGCGTTGGTCAAGGGCGTGTAATGTCGGCTTTTTTATTTCTCGTGTACATAAATGACCTATTGAATGAGCTAGTAATGACTAATTGCGGGATAACAGTGAATCAGATGAACATACCTGGCATGCTTTTGGCAGACGACACTACTCTACTAAGCTCTACGCTGAATGGATTGCAAATACTCGTGAATACAGCTTATCAGTATGCACAGAAGTGGAAATTGAAATATAACTCTAACAAGAGTAATTGGATGATATTTAGTAAAAGAAAGGAAGTGTACTCATCAAATGGAATTACTCTGGGATCACAGAATATTCCTAGAGCAAAAAAAGTGAAATATGCAGGAGTTACCTTTTCGCAATCAATGAAAACTAATGATCGTATAATCTATTCCTACGATAAAGCTAAACGTGTAACAAACTCACTATACTCAACTGGATTAAATGCAAATGGAATGAATCCTATAGTCTCTGTGAAAGTCTGGGAAAGAGTTATATTGCCATCTGCTTTGTATGGCTCAGAACTCTGGTTTAATATGTCATATCAGGGCATTGAATCAATGGAGAAAATACAACGATATTTCGCCCGGAGAGTACAAGGTTTCCCTCAAAGATCGCCTACTGGATCTACGACATCGTGCTTGGGGATGATATCAATGGAAGCTCGCATAGATAAGCAAAAACTCGTATTCCTTGGTCGCATGTGTAGAACATCAGCAAATTTAACGGCTAAAAAGGTTTTCCTCTGGGCTGTTGGAAATTTTATTTTTGACCCCCAACATAGCTACAACTCTTTTATATATGATGTAAATACTGTACTAAAAAAGTATGATTTAGAAGACTATCTCAACGACTTTATTTTCACTGGAAAATTTCCAGACAAAATAACATGGAAAAACTTAATTGGGACAAGAATACAGATATTAGAGGAGAGAAAACATGAAATGAGTATCAGAAATCCATCAGAGGGATTTGGTAGATTTTTAAAAATTAATCCAGGATTAAAAATGCATCATCTATGGAAAATAGCTTACACTGACTCAAGCAGAAAAATGGAATATGGAACATTAATTCGTATTGGAGGAATGCAAGCAAGACCTGGACTGTGTCCCCTATGTGGCAAAATGAGTCATGACCGTATTTTGCACATTTCGATGAATTGTGCCTTAACCTCAGACGACAGAAACCACTTGATGGAAAGTCTATTTTCGTATATGCCTCCAGTGATTTACCGTGATTTCTGTGATCAGATCGATGATGTTATACTGATTATACTACTTGGTGGTTTAAATGATATATCAGAACGTTTAGAATTTGAGGCATGGTTAAATATGATCAGACTATCTACCAAGTATTTCATTAAGATAAAGGATATTATATATTCGATTCAATAGAGAACTCACTCAAAATATAAGGAAAGAAATACTTGTACTGGATTGCAAAGAGAGTAGGAAACTATTTTTGTTGTGAGGATACATTTTCAAATGTTTTATCGTATATATATCTCTATCTAGATTAGTAATGATTTTAATTTATTTATTCGTTTGCTATTGGAAATAATTCAATAAGTAACGAATCTACTATTTTTGTGATTCTATGTATTTAAATGCATTTCTTTTTTGTCTTAAAATCTTCAGAAAATGGAGGAATAAAAGAATATCATCATCTCTCTCTCTCTCTCTCTCTGTATTCTTGGAGGGCAAAATCGTGTGTAATTTGTTCTCATCTCATTCAAATAGAATCGACCTTAGGTTTGCTTGAACCATTAATCATGACCCTGAATCATTACTAAGGCCTAATCCAATGATTGCATTTAGGACCTGGGCATGAACGATCATTTACATCTCTGGCTGCCCTAGTTATGTGTCCTGCTTACTGCTTGAATAGCCAAAGGCCACGTTGTCTACAGGAAATAGGCCGCATGTAGTTGCCAGTAGAACAGTCGACCTGGTTCCAAAATATCGAAATAAAGAATATGCAAGACCCATCCACTATTTACAACAAAACAGCAGTTTAAAAGATAATTTGGCTGACTTATTGGCTGACTTATTGGCTGACTTAATTAGTCATGTCTGTGCCAGTTCAGCAGTACAGCCACCAAATAAATGATAAGCCAATTGCTAAACATCTACTGACTTCGTTCAAAACAATGTAACAAAATCACTCGGATAGGAATATATGCAGTATTTGCTCAGAATGAACATAAAACGGACAGCTTAGCAGTCCGTCAATGGTGATAAATGTTCATGTTTCGGTAACATAAGGGTTCATCAGAGTATTTACAAGTCCTATATAATATCATAATCGTCATGCTAACAAAGCATTTCATATTATATATTTCTAGATCAGTCGTCACTAGACTGTAAAGTATACTGCCTGTTTATTATATACATAAATGAAGTCCGTTGCTTTAAAAAACATCAAACTCACAGACAATCTAAAAAAGACACCATGACAAGCAAACTAATGATTTATACATTTCCACGCTACTGTTGCTTTAAAAACAGATTTGTCAGTGTTCTATCTAGGTAAAACAATGTACCCATATAATATAATATAAAATAGTTACAAGTAAAATATTAAATACTGTACATACTACATTGTGGGACATGTCGCGAAATTAAATAATCAGAAAGTCGGTTTTAGTTCGTTAATTGTGTACTTCGATATAAAAAGATTTAATGATATTTCTAAGTACGAAACAATACCAAAATTATTTCTCATTACAGACAATGTATCCATTTAGTCCAAATACTATACATTACAAACGTTTAGGGACCGTTTATTGCAAGAATTGCTAAGGTTATCCTAAACCTAGTCTTATAAAATGCTTTATTTGTTCGAAAGGTATAATCTGTACAAATAATAAATAGCAAGTTTAATGTAAATAAATATATCATGCAACCTCATTATTGAAATAACTACTGCTAAATAATTCATACTAGTAGCTATACAAACGATATCCCGCCAAATCCACTGGTATAATACAGGTATAAACACAAATTTATCCTTTAAATCATTGTTCCATCTTGCTACTCTTAACATTTGTGTATATAAAACATAATATATTACAAATGTTTCCGCTAAGCCCTAAACGACTTCGATCAAAATAATGGAAAGCGTTTGCAAATCAAGTGAAAAGTGCAATATGTTTTTACCTCAATTTAGACAATGTTTACCCATCCCAGCTAGATATACTTTCTCCGGACAAGACTGACCTTCATTATCAACCTAGTCACCATCTTTCACCCCATGAGGTACGGTTTAGGATACTGGCGAACGTTTATGTAATATGCTTATCATTGTGATGTTTCTATAAGTTTCAGCCTCATTTATTTACCACTTGAATATGGACAAAAAATTCGGTAAGGTAAATTCCATGAACAAGTCTTATGCTAAAACTGAAATGTTAAACAAATAAGTCTGCAATACGCTATGGCCATGAATGAAACTTTATCAGTTTATTTTCTCCACTGTCCTTTCTACGCATTAAGTCTATAACGACTCTATTTGTATAAAAGATTTTGGTTTTTAACATCTGCATTGAATTGTTCAAGAATTAATATCAGTATCACTTCTTAAATATTCATTACAGAATCCAATGGTACCACGAGGCTTGTTAAATTAAGAATCCATTTAGAATAATGATTTAAATTCATCAATAGTTGCTTTATATATTTGTGTCAGCAAGAAATGTTTTTTTTTTTTCTTTGGTTCTGAATGAGATTTTTGACATTGTTGAGTAAATTAACACAGTTCAGCGTATGCACTATTACAATACTTATAAGTGTCCAATATTCACAAATACAAGCAATTATACATAGAAAATAAGAAAGATGCATACACAGTCAACATACTGATGGTATATTTGAAGCATACCTACAATGTCTGGTGATGTATGTGTTCCTAAATTATTATATATGTTTGCTTCTTGGTTTCAAACACGTTGGAAAAATATGGTCAAAATGGAGGACATTTACTGCAAATGTATGTGCATGTCTTGCCAAATTATGTAAAGATGGCCGCAATACATGTTTGGTAATTAGTGTTTTAGCGGATGACATTTAAGCATCTTCTTTTTTTCTTCTCTTTTTTGTTAGTGTCTATATATGTCGTCATCGACATACCTTAGGTTTGGGTTGCAAGTGATATTATATAATGTTATTAAAGAGATCCGTTATATTGAAGTATAAAAACACAATATAAACAAAGAATATGCAGACAAATCTGTATTAATATAATTCATCAATCTTCCCAGTTCTCAGACAGCACTACACATGTTATGACAATCAAGCAAAACATATTGGGAAAGCTTGAAAGCATAGCTGATTATACAAACATTTAAAAACGTTTAGTATAACCAATTGCAACAAATGGGCACTTTAAAAGATAATTATGATTTCACAGTATATAAATGCACACATAATATGAAGTTGTTTACTGAGTTAATGTATCAAGTATTTGTCAGTTAGGCAGTACGACATCCACCGAGATGCCCAGCCAATTGCTAAAGATCTACTATTGCTTTCAGAACAAGGCATGGTAACCACTCGTAAAAGCATATATTCATTGTTTGCTGAGAAACGACAACGAAATGGTATAGCTTGACATTGAATCACTAGTTACAAGCATACGTCCTATATAATTTCATAATAATATTACTAATAACATATTTGTTATTATACAATGTTAGATTAGTCATCACTAAAATGTAGACAGTAGAATATACTTTACGCTTATGATAGAAATGAATTTGGTCAGATGCTTGAAAATTCATTACACTTACAGACAATCTCCCCACGACATGAAAACAAAGAATGTCCTGTTGTATAATTGTCCACACAACTGCTGCTTTAAAACATATTTTTAAGCGTTCCTTGTCGATATAACTTGCGGACAGAACGCAACTTACGCATGCAAGATAGTGCAAGATATAACCAGAATATCAAATAATGTACGCACGACTTTGGTAGAAATGTTATGAATTTAAAAAAACATAACGTACGTTGTATTTCATTAAATATGTATATCAAGGAACATGGATGTATTGATTATTTATTGTTACAAGACATTACAAATACAATCTTAACGGACTTTGTCAGCTTAGGAGACAGACGAACTGTTAGCCAATCCTTTCCAATTCCTTTACAAGTCCGTCTTTTGAAAAAGAGTGTATGTACGACTACACATGTATGTACGTAGAATAAATATATTATATAGTATGTTTCCTATATATTCAATGTCGAATAAGGCAAATGAAAAAAAATGACATTTGCAAATTTGCTATTCACGAGGATTTTTCAAGCGATGTAATTTATATTTACACGTGTGCGAAGGATATAACTTTAACTCTCAACATTATGGTAATTTAAGGAATTATCCGGCAGTCGCCAAAGAGAATGAACTACGTCAGAATATTGTCTGAGAAAATCAACTTGCCTATAATGTAAGCAGCCTGGCGACGTGTTAGTATGGAAAGTTCGTTATGCATATAAGACGCAGATAATGGCAGTATTAAGGACACTCCGGTTACAATCAGGTTAGAAAGTTTAGGTCAATTAATGAATAGACTAAGTTCTTTGCACGTTTTATCACATACGAAGTTTCCGTTAATGAAGGAGGATACAAATAAACGGATTGGTATAGTCAGACTATAGAAAAGAATATTAGCGTGTTTCCTGTTCTTGTCACACATACTGACTCTATCTATAATTATTGCAGAATCTAAAAAATGTGTCTGTTCCCCATGCTATCTAATTTAGCAAGTGAGCCATTATAATTATAATTCTGCTCGACATTTGTCCTTAAAAAAATCATATGCTTTGGATATATTATTTAATTTATCATGCGCTTTGGTAATGAATTGTATGGAGTAAGCAGTTGTTAGTTATTTTCACAGAGGTGTCAATGTAGTCTTAGCCATCATCAGCGATAATGGGCACCAGTTCAATATAAAAGCTTTAAATGCTTGGAGGACACTGACCTTATAGATCACCATATACCGCTACGATGCGTTTTACACTTTGTCAAGCTGTGTATCGGTACGGTATGTCTAATTTATATTGCTTGCTAAAGGAATAATAAGCGTGCACAACCACTAGCATAATACTAATGCAAAGTATTCTGCTCAGAAGTAACCTTATGACGCAGGTATTCTATGCTCAAACTATCGTCATATTTTAATTGGTTCGTGACAATATAAACTACCAGTTTTGAATTGCCAGGCTCTTTGTTTTCTGAAAATTGGAAAACTACTCTTTGATACGTCCAGTGTATTACGTGGATTGACTTTATAACAAATAAAATAAGTGCAAGTCTAATTTGTAAGTTTGAAGATACTTGTTGGCAATATACATTGGACCATTTGCAATTGCTTTATTTTGATATGATTTCGATTTGGCGTGTTTAACATGACACGTGATACGTCAATGTCGCATGTAAAAAACAGTGTTAACATAAAATCAAAATTAAAGTCCTTTAACTCTTATACACATTAGATTTTACCACATCCGAAAAAACTCATTGGAAATTGTCCGATATCTTTTTGTCGCTATGTCCCGGGAATAACAGCGAAAACGCAAACAATCTTTGAACGACATTATTGTTATGGATTTAATGTCATTGTTCGGGACTTGAAAAGATATCCATTACACCCAGTGTATCCGGTGGAAGAAGAAACATGGAAGAAGAACCATGGAAAAACAATATATATCGGAAAACTAATGGGAAGATTTCTAACATGTCTAAGTTGGCAAAGCTCTATACACGAACTCCCGCGGACAGAGAGGTGATGATACTGATCCGTAATGACTAGAATTTTAAACCACCGATCATTTTTTTCATGTTTGAAAGTTTGAAAGAATAGTATCTTCGCTCAATCATTAGAACAATTGTAATCTTAATATTTTTTTTTTAAATTCGTAATACTGGTTAAAGAAATATTATGCGATTGAGTCTTTAACTTCTATAAAACTAGAAAAATATATCTAATCGTAAACAATTTCAGAAACAGCTTACATTAAATTAACAACTACATTTGTAAACAAACATTATTATATTGGCCTAATGCAGTGTTAAGAAATAATTATACATGAATTTTTAATGAGTGCATTGTTGCATATATATTTTTGCAGTTGTGGATAGTAGTATTTTAGTGGTATGTAAGTAATGGATTAATTTATATAAACTTCTCGTTCTGTGATACGTTACTTGCATATTTTTGTACTAAATCTTTGTGCATTTCCAATGTAGCTTCCCAATATTTATACATTATCCCTTGTGTCCAAGCGTAAGCTGCCAAATAAGTGCACGGTTTTACTCCCTGGAAACATTTTAGAGCACTTTCTTCATTGTTGTCAACGTTTCCAACAAAATGAAACGAAACGTTACTTATTTGATTTGGAAGAACACCAAATAAATATAAATCGTCTACCCAGTAAAATGGAGTATATGTTGCTGCTTTGTACATTTCTGGTACAATGCTTCCAGGCATCAGAACGAATGGACCAGAACAGTATTGTATTGGACTGTGTTGATAACCAGGAAAGTAATCTGGATCTACCGCAAATTTTCCTTCTCTAGCTATAGTCTCGTTTGTAAGTAATCGGCAAGCAATTGTTCTTTGTTCCAACCGATATATAGGCAAAAGTTCATGAATAACAAGAAAGATGTTAACAAAAACATCGTCATCAATTTTGAAAATAAACTTTGCTTTCGTACAATAATTAACAATCCATCTGTAGCCAAGAATTCCTTTATGAGTAAGGTTATGATAATCATCAATAAAATCACCTTGTACAATGTCCTTAAATTGATAACTTTCTATCTCGAGAGATTGTTGAAAAATATTGGTTCTACTTCTTCCTACCAGAAATAATATCCGGGATTGATGGACTTTCAAAAGTCTTGGATTAGCCCATGTATCTCTGAGTGCTTTCCGTCGTTCGAAATGGGGGATAGCTGTATGTACCATTATCAAAAACGTAAGATTTTCCGCATCGTTACATATATTCGGGTTATTGATTAGGAAGCTAGTATTAAAGGTCAGTGGATAAAAGGTGTAGTTGGTGTATTTCATTATTTCTCCGTTGTTCGTTTTAATGATAAATGGACCCAAAGGGTTTCGTTTTACTGGATATGGTATCCACGCGTATTTTCCTGGAATCATTACATCATCGTGTAAATGTATCCTTCCATCGGATTTCCCAGCATTGTCAAAATACGTAACGCGCAAATATGTCAAGAATTCTTTCTCAGAAAACTCAACGTTCTTCCGGATATTTATCCATACAACATCTTTGTATACAATTAAAAGTATGATTATAACTGCAGCAAGAAATATTAACTTCCGATAGGTTCGACTGAGCATGATCACCATTTCATATGATGCATATCAGATATATCTGAAAAGATAATAAATACATTTATATAATATATATAATTTTCATATTTATATTTGAGATGACGTGAAGTACACATGATTACAATATTGACAATGTGGTAGTGCACCGTAGTCCGAAGACTGGAATCAAATCGTGGCATACTATATTTAACTCTACATAACCATACTTGTATTGCTTATTTATCAATTACGTTTCACCAATCATAATCCGACTTGTCTTATATATTGAAACCGATGTAATTAGCAACCAAATATATTGAATGCTGTATCACCATACTTTTACTGTCAAATCATCACAGCTTTTAACCAATCGTAATCTGATGTATCTTATCTATTTAAACCTTTAATGTTATTGGTAAACTGATCCTTATTGACAATTATGTTCATATAACTACTTGTGTATTGCAAATGGCGTGCCTTGATTTATTACCATGATTTGCCATTATTATTTTGAGACATTTTGTACAAAAGAGCGTTTTCTAAGGCGACATTTAGTTGATCATAGAACCTATGCTGATTGAGATATTGTCTTCAAAAGCAATGGATAAGATGTACTTAAGAATAGTTGATGAACTGATTTTATCATTATACACTCATCGTGTGATACATAAATGCAACCGATCAAATTAATCTGAGACAATCTGCTTTCAAGTTATTCTTCAAATTATATGACATATTTTAATTTCGTGAATCATTTGTTTGTTCAATAGGTAGCAGCGAATAAAATAGGACACGTGTTTTGTTCCTAGTTGATCATCTTAGGAGTAAGGACGTCGTTGGGTGTGGGACAGTGCTGCTTCAAGCTAATTGATCAAGTATGAGGCGTATATATCATCTAATAAATGTCCTGAACATTCTGATAATTAATGCCGCAACTAGCTTAGTTGTTTGTTTCTTACCTTTAGCAGCATACAGATATTTATGTTATAAATCAGAGGATAACTAATCCTAATTCAATTTCGGACTGGTCATATATTTAATTATCAATTGTTGCTTACTGAGGTAGAACTTATTAAAGATGTATATAATTAGCTTCTTCTGAATGTAATTGCAAATTATTTAGCATCATTAATTGTTTAATAGCATTGAAGAACCCTTCACGATTATACGCGTTTGTCAGTGCGATACAAATTAATTCATAAACTTTGCAATATGTAGCCCTATTATTCCTTAGCCTAAGTGATAGCATATAGCGCTCTAAAATTCATCTTTGCGCCATGTACTATATATAGAATGATTTCACTTCTAAAATGACCGTAAAAATCAGAGCTACTTGTTTTGTGTCGTCTAATGTTCCGTGAATATTTGATACTTACCTTCTTTTACAAACTAGGGATTGTCAATAATACGGGATTTTTGCTAATATACCGAGCTATTGTTAAATGCTAGCATTATGCTTTTGTGTTAGCCATAATATAATTATAGGTGATACGTGTTGAAACAAAATGGAAATCATATGTGTTAGGATCTTATTTAATCTCAGTACAAACGTGATTGTGGATCATACGTATAAATCCACTGGTTCATATGATGAATTCGTAACTGGAGTATAATTTTAACCAAAGTGCTACCCATTTTTAATGAACATCAACACGTATACTACATTTAAGAAAATCATAGGAATATGATGTGTTTACATTTAACTATGAAGATTATGTGCATCCAGGACTCTTAATCAGTTTGATAGCGGTATAACCTGTATGTACAAGTGGTAGCATCTCATATATTTCGTCCCCTCTACCCCAGCTCCAACATATGTATGACACAAGAAATTTTAAATACGAACATCGAATATAACTAACATGGGTCATAACAAGAATGATGCTAAATATGTGTTCGTTTGCTTCTTTGTTATTTTATGAAGAGAATGTGGGCAAGAGAGAAACTGACAAAATTTAACCACTTACCTTTAGTAAACTCAACCCAACATGAATGATGTTTCCGAGTCCAGATACAAGTTTATCATTCATTTACTTTATGTTTCAACATCCGATAATCCGATAGATTAATACATTTCAGAATAACAGAAGTGTTTTAAAAATATACTACGATAACTCAAACGTTTAATCTTCGATTAAATTATTCTAAACACACACTGTCATTGAGAATATTACCTATCTGTCACCATATAATAAAATACAGTTTTACGTTTCATGAAGTGAATGTGCAATACATTTTTGAAAATATATCAGATATTAAAATTGCTCAAAAAGGTTCTTGTCTTAAGTAAGATCGACGTATTGTCCATTTCGTTTCTTTCAATGAAGGAATATATGGTCGGATGGCTTCGTAGCTTACTTTTGCATGAAGATGAGTGAAACAAATCCGTTTTCCGATTCATTCTTTGCATTCGTTAGCTACAGCACAGCAATTTTGAATAAAGTGGGTAGATTCAATGTAAGTTAGTCATATTATTTTATTTATATATAAGAACAAAGAAACATGTTGGTTTTGTAATACTGCATCAAATGTAATTATAAATATGTCCCTTCATTAAAGAAGATAAGATATAAAAATAATTTAAAGTAGCTTTGTAATACCTATACAATACAGACGTGGTTTTCCTGGCAGTTTCATTCGTCGGTTAACAAGACTAAATTTATGAAATTTCTTTATTTAAAAGAATTGTTTAGCAACGTTACAGTCATCTTCTAAATAGTTTCATTCAGTCATTTAAATTGTATGTTGCGGAGAAAAGGGTTTACATTTTGCCCATGAAATTAATGACTGAATATTACAAAAGACTCGATTTATCATGCACACGATTAAATACTTTACCTGTATCACAATGGCGCAACATAGTTAATTTAACAGCGATTGGAAACATCCCCACATCAGTCATTAAGTAGAATAAGATCACAAAGGTGTATTTATAAAACATGACTGACCTCGATTCTATCTTCGATGCAATAACGCGCGTTAATGAGTGAAAATGAACCGAATCGTAATTAATTAATTGCTATCTTCATGTTCAGATCGAGTCTGCAATATTTGTTCGTGACATTATGAAACCTGCATTATTAACACATTATATCTTGTGACAGGCTACATTTGATGACCACATGTCCATATGTATGCGTACGTTTCTCTGTCGGCGCTTGCCTTTTTACTAATTCACCCATTATGTTTCAGCTGGACAGGTCATGAAATAGATGTTATATTTTCTGTTTTTATTCACCACGACTATATAGGTCTTTTAAAAAACAAACTTTCCAATCTCTTGTAAGGTAAACGATTGACGGAGCTCTGAAGTCTTTAGTAGCAGATGCTAAAGTGAATCAAGATAAGATTTTTTCACATTATGTCTGGATATCTATGTCATTTATACATAGATCTTTTACACATTTTACTCAAATTTAAAACAGCGAACGAGATTGAAAAAGATCTATATATCGCAAAACGGTATATACTTTGTGTTAATCTGAAACATGCAAATTCACTATCTATTGTTTGTAGCGGATATAATTAACGAATACTTGCAAACTATTTATCAAGTGGAAATAATACAATATAATGAACAGTAATCTCACTAAACCTGAAGAGAAAGAAAGACGTATAGACTAAATACCTTGGACATGCAATAAGTTTCAGATTTTCCCACCCCTCTCCAAACAGGCATCCGGTGGTCGAGATACCTACAATATTTACAGTATTCATATATTTTTCAAGCAGCATATATGCGTGTGTGAACGAAACATCGTTCAGTCTAGTCTGTATGTGTACACATGGCTTTTTATATTGAATCCTCACTCCGTTAACTAATACATATCATTTGTCTTAAAGGCTGCATAGTGTATATTTTTCTCTAAGCATGTGGTTAACTGAGAATCACTAGGGAGATTCGTTTGTGCACTAAATGTGTTACACTCAGGCAAGAAAGACTATTACATTATTATTATTATTATTAGTAGTAGTAGTAGTAGTAGTATTAGTAGTAGTAGTATCAGTAGTATTAGTATTAGTAATAGTAGTAGTAGTACCATTTTATTATTACAATTATTGTTAAAATGACAAAAGAAAATTTAGAACGTTTAGGAATGCATACCATAGTGTACCTTATTTTTAATTGTTTCACGTCTTATTTTTTGAGATATAAATTTATATTTTAAATTATTTAATAATTGTGTTTAGTTTTTCTTGTTAGGTAGTTTAGGCTCTTAGGCCGTCATAGATGATTGGATACATAACCTCTTTGATATTGATGGGAATATGCTAAATAGTGTAACATTTATATATTTGACGTTCACTTAAAACTTACCAGATTGACGCATTTATAACAAGCAGTGATAGGTTATGACTTCTCCTAATATCGGAGTTCGCACATGAGACTACTTTAAACCATTTAAATATTGCAGTCATATGAAGGATCAAATAACTAAACAAGTTTTGTCCATCTAAATATAAATTGGTAGTACAGCATTAATAGACTCCCTCCAAAATATAACAATAATATTTACAAAAATCGTAAGTCAGTAACCTCACCTAATTGCAGTTTATATATGCAGATATGATAGGTTTAATTCACCTGAAGCTAAACATATAGAAATAAAGGATTCGCATGTCCGTATCTTGTCATGTTCCATGTTTTACCCTTCCGCATGATGGAGGAGCGAAGCGACTACAGGGCATAAACGTTTTACTGTAGTATTTAGTTATCTGGATTTTTAAAAATACAAGATTTTAGAACTTGTATTTAGTAATCTCCCCTTTCAAGTTTGTAAAATGTGCGACCTTTATTGATAGGAACGCTAATCTGGAGATTATACAACTTGTGAGGTTTGATTCTAGGATTAAATGCGCCATGCAGTCACACACAACCTTACATTTACGAGGATGTTTTTCTGGGCTAGAATGAGCAGGCAACATCGAAACTCAACCTTGCATCGTTTCATCTCTGTGAAGACGAATACATAAATATCAAACGATATTGTATGGATATTGTACGGATGGCTTTGTACATTAAAACAACTGGCTTACAGATTATTAGTGTGACCACAAAGGTACGAATCTAGCAATTTTACTGTTCTACCCAAATGCCCTAAATAATTGTATTCGAGAAAAGATCCCGCTTAGTGTCATGAAAATATTGCAAAAGCTGAGAAGTAAGTGCAAAATATTTTTCCCTTTCTTGTCAATTATAAATTATGTCATCCTCGAACATTTCATAAAAGAGGATAATCTTAAAACAAGATCAGTTGGCATGCATTGCTGACAAAACGTTATATATTCGGCACGTTCATAACTAATTTGCTATTTGGTACAATAGTGTACGAAGCCCATCCTAGCTTGATCTGATCTATCTTCAGGATTTATATTGATTTCTGAGCATATTATTAAGGTGTAAGTGTGTATCAATTTTATTAAGATAGTACTACATGTATGTACACTTACTTTAAGTAGCGATATATTTCATGCTGGTCCAGACCTGAACCGCATGCGCATAGGCATGTGAAATCATGTGATAATAACACTACATACCGCCTATATAAATATTTTGCGATATGTTTTTCCTTCTGTAGTATTTGTATGTGATAATCAGATCTGTAGTTAAATTGAAACGTGGTTCTAAATATAATAAGACGCATATATTACTAATGTCCTATAGTTAATTGATGGTAAGTGATATGTGTTACAAGATTCGGTTAATTTCAAGATAACTTTAGAAAGTAATGCCCTAACTTTAAACAAGTCAATATAGCCCAAATAATATAATATTTGTCCACATACTATTAAGTCAAAGTGCAGTTCTTACTATGCTGTA
This sequence comes from Sinohyriopsis cumingii, assembly GCA_028554795.2. Taxonomy (NCBI): domain Eukaryota; kingdom Metazoa; phylum Mollusca; class Bivalvia; order Unionida; family Unionidae; genus Sinohyriopsis; species Sinohyriopsis cumingii. The sequence continues at coordinate 99,464,333 of CM068830.1, forward strand.
ATTGCCCCGTTTTTGCGGAGATATCGACGGTTATTTATTAGTGTATAATCATACTACATGTATCTCCATTGTTAGGTATATATGGTAATAAAATACTACGTTGCATTTCCTGTTCATATTTCGTTGTATGTGCATTTAGTCTTATATATATATATATATATATATATATATATATATATATATATATATATATATATATATATATATATATATATATATATATATATATATTGCGTAAATACTACATAGGTTAATTAAATTAGGGTTAGTTTTGACGTTTCATTTTAAGAAGCAATTTTTTAATATGCAGAAATAATTTTCATTGAATAAAACAAATAAAAAGGTAATAGTTGATATGCAGGTTTGGAAAGTCATAGTAATTGCTAATGATTAATCACCCTTTTCCTTTGGAAGCGGGTATCAAATTGAAATGTACTCACTTGACTATTGCGTCAATTCGCTATTTGAGTGGCTAATAGTTGAAAAATTAAATTGAGAACTGTGGACAACATTAGCATATTTAAAACACAAAACGTCAAAAGAGGACCTATGTAATATTCTGGTAAAATAAAATGATTATTCGTCAACGATCAACATCATCGTTGATCTAAAACAGCATTAATGAGATATATAGCCAAAGCGACGATTACCAAAACAAAAGCACACAAAAAATAAAACAAAAATGCAGAACTGAGGTAATAATTGTAATTAGTCTTTAGTCTACAAGAACCATCATGCAATACTGGCTATATATTGTTGTTAATTAGAATATCCACAAAACTATGAAAAACAAACTAACCTATAATCATTATTGTAAGATCAAGGATTTTAGAGAGCATCGCTAACAAAATTATTAACGCATCGGTGTGGAAAATATATAAGCATTGATATCTACTCAGCTATTAAATGGGTAAAAAAGCTAATGTTCTCAGCTAATGCGTTACCTAAAGATGTTTTAATCCATAAAAATCAGTGTCTAATACATTTTAAGTAAAACACATAATATGAGACATTATTACAAACTTTTAGAGTAATATAAGAACAAAAAGTATATCAATACATATATGAATGAATGAAAATTAATTTTCACTGTAAAGACGATTTCACAAAAAAGTGTCAGGTGTAAATATTAAGGGCCATATGTTAATTCAACCTTATTAGTGAGTGTCTCATGACATACTTTCTGCCTCGATCTTTCACCTGTGATTTCATTGGAACAATACCTTTGTTGGTTCAATAAACACAAAATTAAATATGTTTGAGCTTCGGTTTGCAATGCCCAGCTATCTTGCAAAAACACAAACATGCACAAACTTTATATATTTTCAAAGCATGGGGGCCTTTTTCATTTTGCCTAATTTCAACTTTTTAATTTAAAATGTGAACTGCTTCTTCCCCATGCTAAATGGTCACCTTTCGTCACATCTTTATACATAAAACACAAGGTTTAGAGACTTACTAGGAGTTTGTTAATATCTTACCTCTTCTGGTTTAACCAGACGTAACCTACTAGAGTTCGTTATAATTTTGCTCTCACTGCAGATTGTTTTCTAGTATCCATATCTTTTAACGAAACCCGCGTGTGGAAGATAACGCCGTCTAACAGGGTGAAATACGCTAGCAACATCTAAGTATTTTACTGTTAGAGAATTACAGTGGGCTATCATAAAATGCCATTACGAACCACACAATTTGATACATATAAAATGGTTAAAGAATTCACGTTTAGCTGCTTGAATCTGCAACTTATCGGAAACATCTTGATAAATCAATTGTATTAGGGATTGAATACGAGCGAGCACGACGAAAGTTTATTGAAAAATATATATGTTTGACTAAAGCCAATTAATTAATCATATTAATTTATACAAGAAAAATAGCTGGCTTAACAAAATCACCAATACCGGTGAGTTCAAAATATTTTACCTTGAAGACAGCGAAAAGCCCTGCAAAACGAGTGAACTGTTTCGCAAAGCCAACAAAGAACAACAATCTTCAGTAATTTCCCTTAAGAAGAAATGAATTCGACAAATAGATTAGGTGTATTATATAGAAAGCAAACTTTGAAAAAATTGAAGATATTTGCCAGTTTTTCGTACACCGAAATAACTATTTAAGGTAATCTTATTTGACAAGGAATAATTATTTATAAATGTATCGATCGTTAACCTGTTCTACATTTGAAAGATATATTCAGTTTAGGTCTTTATAAAAACTTGGTATAGAGGGTATAACTGAGCAATGCAATAAGATCATACAATATATATACATCGCAACAGTCACGGAGAAAGCCAGCAATGCCTTAGAGAGAAACGTTGACTATGTTGTTAAATACCAGTGGGGTTGCTATTATATAATATATGTTTATCTGTAAAAACGCAATTGTTTTCTAGTATTAACACTTGTTGATAAATGACCATTCAAAGTATTGATCCAAGTCAGTTAATGACCCATATTGACTTACTTCATCTGTGAGGTAGTAGTGCTCCGCAAGATGCATTGTCTCAGCACATTGCATGATATCAAATAGGATAGTATGTGCACAAAATGGTATTAGTAGTAAACAAACTATTTGGAGAAGAGTTTAACGCAAAACCACCCTTAACCTAAGCCAGTATAATGTGAAATGTATTTTACAAAAGCATTTTTGTATGATTGTGATTCTCAGATCTGTTTCAATGATTTAGATTAATGCTTCTAGGAACAATAATTAAAACAAAATTAACGAAAACTAACAAATTATGAAGCATTTTCACATTGAGCAACTTTGATATTACCAAACTGTTTAATTAAGTTATTTTTCCGATAGAGCACAAGCTGTTCTTTTAATTGCAGCCACTGATACATATCATGAAGAGTTCTGCACATAACCGTTCAAACATTCTGCCAATGGCATAGCTAATGAATGTGTGAAAATGCTTTTATAATGTGGGATTGGTTACACTCGTTCATATTAATGTGGTCTTTCATATGATTATTTTTCTAAGAAAAGATAGGCAGAGTAGAATTCCCAGTACGAATTACCAATAGTGTACCTCACCCTATTATTCAACTCCGGCTTCTAGGTTCGACCAGTCAGATTCACTTTTTTCGAGCGGTGGTCTATATCTTGATTCAGATGATTTGTACGAATATGTTCCAATGTTTCTTTCTCGTAGGGATATGTCATAAAATTGTATGTTCTCACTTCGTTCAGTGTTTATGATAGATCATATGATATTCATTGTATGCATACATTGGGTAGCTTCTCGTGGGTCGGTTGTTGCTTCTAGGATAAGATAAACGAATTGTGCTATCCTTGTGACTATTAAATACATCATAACTTAGCCAATTAGTTAATCATATTTTTACTCTAAAATAAGATGAATGGCTTTTGTACATTAAGTGTTGTGCATGCCCTATACGTTGTATTATTTTCATCCATGAAATATTATCGGAAATGCTAAATTGAAGAAAATATCATCACTTGATCCTATTAAGCCATTATTGACGAGAATGAAGATAAAACAATCACGTTATCTAAGGAGAAAATTTGCAGTCTATGGAGGTAAGACTGTCCTAGTTTGTAATTGGTTGAATCTAAGAAAATGGTAATTTCCTGCAAAAGTTTTACACACTTTTAAGCTTTTGGTTTTCTTTTCTATTTTGTTCTTTTCTAAGAGAATTTTATTCAGCTTTTCTGATTCTGGATAGTTCTATTAGCCTTCTACGAGATACATTTTGAGTTTTGGTCTATGTATTCAATATTCGTTGCGATTGCAGAGTTTGGGACAATTATTTACATTATACACTACTTAACTGATTTATCATGGAATTAGTGGATATATTAATGTTTTTCATTTACCGTTAAAACGTCAAGGATACATTTGGAAATGAATACAACTGCGAGTTTAACTTTAGTTCCAGTAAAAAACTTATAGATATTTAACAATGACTCTTCTGCGTGTTACCACATAATAAGCAAATTACATTTTTTAAATTTTTATTTGGAATACTTGTTATTTTATCTTTAGAAATTATAGGGATTCGTTCCACACTGCATGTCATCTGACATTTTTTCACATTGCATTTTAGGTAAATACATTTATATATTAAATTATAAAATACTTAATCGGTTTCGCTTTTTCAATTTGCTTAGTTTAAGTCCTCATGCCGTATATATTGATACATCTCTACGGACTTAAACTAAGCAAGAAAACAAAGGAAAATACCAAGAACCTTTATAAAATTCTCAATATAAGTTATTTCCGTAAATACAAAGTAAAACACTAAACATAACTCAGTGTATGGTGAATGAAATCATACACAATCCTAAATTTTATACCACATGTCCAAAATTGCTGAGTATTCCAAATAAGTTCACCTTGTATTCTGAATAAAGATCACGATAGTGTGCTGATGTGCCAAAATACATGATAACTCTCAATGATATAATCAGAAATGCCTTTAAATAAATTCACAGAAATTCGGACGAAGCTATTAATCCAGCTACTCTCAACACTCCGTACTTCGAAAGAACAAATGAATTAAATAAAACAAACTGTCTAAGCTGAGCACAACTCAGTGCCGTCTAAGACTGAGGGTAATAAAATGAATAGCTGCCTTTCAGGTAAACGCCTTTTATAAAGAATGCTAAGACAAAATAGCAAAACCTAGAAGGGAACTGATTACTCATTACGAGTGCATTCACACTTCTATAAAATTTCAAATATTTTAACCACTAGAAAATCAGGAATTAGGCCAGTCGGATGTTTCAAGAATTATTGCCATGAAGTCAAATCACATAATGTTTTCTCAGATGGAGAGTACATCTCACTACCTTGGACACTACACACTGTTTTAAGAATAACGTCTTCTAAACCTAGTCATAAAGACTATTCTTGTTTAATGTCTTAAGTAGCAAATCACCCTTACTAATCATAATCATGATTAACACACATATTATATAAGAATATATAGGCAAAGAGACACGCGTACATACAGAGGCAAAATAAAGACAAGAGAGAGAGAGATGTGTCTATGGTATGACTGAGATCTATATGATAAATCTCAAAATGAGAACCTTGCAGGTGGATGGATACAATAAAACGGACAATATATATATGAGTTGAAATGGACAGTTTGTTCGACCCTATGTACGTACTGATTGTTCCAAAGTGTGGTCAGTGCTCCTGCTCTTGTGCTTTGTGTATATACCATATAAATCTCTTTGCATTAGTTTCATAAACATAAGACATAAAAAGCAGTGAAGGAGAATATTAGCCCGGTCCATCGTCCTGGAGTATAGATGTGTACATCATGCTGATCATTAACATTGATGCAGGCATCCTTAATAGTGCTGCCAATACATATATCTTCCTTTTTCCTTTATATCACACATCTTTTTGGTTATTCATTACCAGTAGCATTTAGTTAGAATTTGTAGGAGTGCCCACCTTTGTATATATGTTTATTTTAAATTAACTGACTATTCAGCTATGTAAAGCATGACATAATTAATCGATTGCAAGATAAAATGGATATGTTCAAGTTAATAAAATTAACCTTAAACATATTTGAATGAACATAACTTCATCTCAACTAAACATTTTAATATAGCATGATCATCTTTATGACTGGCAAACACAATTGGTTCTTTAATACTTATATTTTTCTTATCAGGTTCCTGGAGAGCATTTGAATTACAATAGTCTAGCCTAGCAACAGCTTTGCATTAAAATACTTTATTCTATTTCTAAGTGTTTATAGAAAGAAATTATTTCAAGCAGCTGCTGGACTCGTAAGTAGACTTTCTACATACTAACCTTAAGTTTGGAAAACTATAAATGATAGCTGCTACCTGGTATTTATACCTTTAATTTAAACAATAAAACGATATGATTACATACAAACATTATATCTTGTTTATTTAAAATAAACAACGAAAGATTCTTGATAAAGTCAAATTTATCTCTTGGTTTTCTGTAATATGGTGCTAATCCAAAATAGAGTCGTTCTCTAAACATCAAGTTGTAAAAAGACACACGTCAATATTTAAATACCCATGATAATTGTGCTACAAAATAACAAACTAACAAAGAATGCGATGTTGCAAGGTTACCGTGTAAGATATTACTTCTCAAAAGAAACACATTATAATTAGATTAAGTGTTCACTTTTATTGCGTTGAGATTGAATTTATTATTTTTTGTTTCTTTCGAAAGGTTATACAATCGGCATTTCTTTTGTACATTGAAAAGATCCTTTATAATAGAGGTCAGCAGTGATTTGATCCAATTTTTCGAAAATACCAAGCTGTAAGACATTTTGGGCGACATTTTAACTAGTTAATGAAACTAAGATTAACGACGACCTCTTTTAATATGTTATTAAAAGTATTCTAGATTGAGGCAAATATGATCTTTCTACAGACGTACTGGCGAATGCATAGCTATGAGATAATATATATTAAAAAATTTGATCAAGCACATATATATTTTGTTTACTGAAAAACACATTAAAACATTTGTTAATAAAACAACGATAAATCGAAGAATGGATAAAAAAGAATCTATGCTAATAGATCATGCACAAAGTTTATTCCTTTTCCCAATATACTTTTTTAATTAATAATTTCATTTTATTTTAGGTGATATTTTGGTTATAGCAAGATGCTTCGCAGTAGAACACTTAAGTTGGTACTTTCTGCAGGCATATTTCTCGGCACATTCCTGTTCATTGTTGTGTCATTTGGTACCAGCACTTATGATAGATATACAACGGAACAAGCGATACTACGATGTGGTATCTCTATTTGTACGCCATGCCAATACCTGGATGATGAGGAAGAAAAAGATTTCTTGGAAATGTTTAATAATAGTGTTTTCCATTCTACTCAATACAAATCATTTCCTCCCTTAAGAACAGAAGAAATGGAAGATTTGCCAATGTCTGGACTAGATAGAATTGAGAGAATATTGCACCAAAAGTGGAACAATAATATGATACCTATACAGTTCAAGAGTTACATTAAGTCTTTTATTGACAATCATCCGTTATGGCATTACATGTTCTGGACCGATCAAAGCACGAGACAATTTATACGAGATCACTATCCCAATTTTCTTTCCTTATACGACAACTATGCTAATCCATTAAACCGGGCTGATTCCATGCGCTACATGATTTTATTTTACTATGGTGGGGTATATAGTGATTTAGATATACAAAGTTTGCTTCCACTGGATCCAATGATTAAGAAGTATTCATGCTTCATTGCACAAGAACCACACGTACATTCTATAGTTTACACAAACTTTTATGAACAAGCCAGTACCGCATTTATGGCATGCAGAAAACGGCACCCTTTTATGAAAAGTCTCATTAACAATCTGCACAGTTTCTTCTATTTTGCAAATGAACATGACTCTACTGGACCGAGGTTCCTCACGTATTCGTTTAGAGCGTATTCGAAACAAAGAAAAGAAATGGAAATATCAGATGACAATTATGTATATTTAACCCCTCCTGAATATTTTAATCCAACTGCCGATCCAAGATTGAACAAATTATTATTATTGCAGTGTAGCAGAGTCCAGTGCTTGTCTGCACTACGCAAATGGCAATGCGAGCAGTGGAAAATAGAAGGGTTGAGATCTGAGCCCTACACATTTTCTTTTACAAACCATAAATGGGCTCATATAGCATATGATGATATGCAATCCTCGCTGCATACCAATATATTTGGCATTTGCCCAGATGCATCAATATATAAATAGGTAAACTTGAAAATTATACGTAAACATATACGCACATAGCTTGTTGCAATTTCAAAAAAATGTACCCCACAAAAAGTTTCTTCCCCTCCTACTCTACTTCATGCCTGATAATTATCAATCATACCTGACTGTGTCGTTTGATTCCATTTTCAGATGCTATTCAGATTCAGGCTTCATGTGCAAAGACCAAAGATTTTGTCCATAGTTTTGAAAACAGACATTAATTGATGTGGCATAGATTCCTTCTATTATAAACAAAATGTATTTTGCTAACAATTTTGATATGTAAGTTACTTTTCGCAGTGGTTTGCTATTAGTTATGGAAATTAATATTTTGAAGTCTCATTTCATTCTCATCTTAACAATTTAGTGGGCGTTTTTTCATTCAAAGCATATATACATAGCTAATATTGGATTGCATCTTTATGAGACTCCCTATTAAAAGAAACTTATTGTCTTGTCCATTTACGGAAGAAAATTATTTTCGTTATGTTTTACTAATATATGTAATGCATATCGATAGCATCACTACTACAAACTCCTTGTTTTGGTATGAGGATAATATTTTCTGTAACACAGGATCTACAATCAATGTGTTGTTTGATTAATGTTTCATCCGAATAATGAACACAATTTAATTTAGTTTCCATAGGGAATATAAGGAACACGTTTGGATAAGTAATATCGGTCGAATGTATGATTTTAAGAATAACATACATATCAAACATGCTTGTTTTTTAATGCACGGTTCGAGAATTGTGCATAATTCGATGAAGTAAAAATGAGACGGTGGGGAACGAGGAGGAAAACAACTCAGCATTTAATTGATGAGTAGAAGAAATGGCAGATAAAAGCCAGTGCTGCTTGCGATAGGCCTGAATTTTAAAAAAAATATAATACTAATTGCTACATAAAGTATAGTTTTTAGTACGCAGGTACACTCAGAGTAAATTATGCATTGGTGGTTATAACGCGTAGTGGCAGTTTACCAATAAATAATTCAGAGCATACACAAATAGTTAATATAGGATTACATGAGACTCCTTATTAAAAGAAACTCATGGTCTTGTTCATTTACAGGAGAAAATTATCCCGTTATGTTTACTAGCTGCTAAAATGCCAATGCTCGTTATAACCACCAATATTTGGAGCTAAGTATTTTCTTTGTAATATTATAAATTTGTTTCTTTTGTTTTCTTGGGTGTTTGTTTGTTTGTTTGGGGTTTTATTGTTTTGTTTTGTTTGGCTTGGGGGAGTCTTTCGCCGTGCCAGTTTCCTCTGAACTAAGTAATTTTCCTAGTAATAATTAAAATAACATATCGATACAATTCCCAACTTTTAAAATATTGGACCATGAAAGTTAATGTCTAGGTGCCTAAGGCAACGGAATCCGTATAAGATTCTTTTTGATTATTGACATAAAGAACAGTCCCAATGAATGCTGTTACTTTTGGCTAAAATACTTATATATACATAGTCCAAATTAGAGTTATGTTTGCTGGAGAGACGATATAGAGCCTTGCCGTATAAAGGAAAGCTACAAAATCTCCAACTATCATGATAAATGTTTAGAGCACGTTCTCTATACAACTAATGTTTACATTCCAATCGACCTTATCGTGACCACATTATTAGGAAATATGCTTGCATTCTTGAGAGGATGATTTAAAAACATTTGAGTATAGCTGGAAATGTTTGATATTGCACCAAAGCACATCCTTTGATATAGTAAACCATTGACCAAGTGCACGGGGCTACAAGGTTTAACATTTGTTATAGAAGCTTTTCTGACAGAGAATGAAAGTAAAAGCATTGATATAGGTGACTCTTCTATCAGACATCCAACGAAAGATCTAGCGAATGTTTCTTATATAAAACAATTTTGTAAACAATTCATTTACAGTGGAGCCTCGTTAATCCGGACACATTCGTTCCCACTGAATATGTCCGGATTAACGAGCAGCGGGGGGGGGGGCGAATCGTACATTTTGTCCAATCGTTGTTTTGCTTAATTATTACTTTCTGCACTCAGCGGATCCGGTGTAGTCAGCGCTGGTAAAAAAAAAACGACGTCGGTCCATCCTACACGATGGTGACGTCATTTGGTTTAATTAATCTTTCTGCACTCAGCGATCCCAGCGTCGTCAGCGTCCGGTAAACACAGCGACGACCGCGTCGATGTCATTCCCCCCCCCCCCTGCTGCTAAGTGGTTATTTACAACTAACCGAATATTTGGTCAAGTCCGATACGATATCGTGTCCGAGGATCATGTAAATTTATCGTTACAAATCCATGTGGGGTTGACTGAGCATGACTAAAAAAGTTTCGAAAACCATTAAAGTCCATGTCACCGCCACACCAAGTTTGCCAGATATTTCGTAGCGTGTGTGTATCAACGCCGTTGAATACAGCAAGAATATTACAGTTGTCTCTGATTACTTTTGGAATCTGAGTGTATCGTTGAGTGACATATATCACGTCGGTGTTTTTATGCCTGCCTCTGGAAAATATCCTAGCTGGGTTTTTTTGATTGTCTAACATAACATCATCGTACACGACTAGATTGTTAACGTCGCCATCAATATCATCAATACCTGGTGCATCATTGATATCTGTAATAAACTCAATAACATTTTTTTCAGCGATCGCTGATGCATTCTCGTTAAAATCTTTTAACACCTCGTAGCATCGTTGATCATCCACGCTAGGAGCAACTAAATACAACTTATCCCACTTCATCCATCTCATTATTAAATTGAGTAACAATTGCGTCTTGCCGGATCCAGATGGTCCGATGATAATCATCCGGATCGAGTTTGGTAACGCTGCAACATGCTTAACTGGTTCTCTCGTTTTAGTTGCCGAAAAATCAATTATATTCATATCTCTATACATAAATTATGGATCTATATTGTGTGAAGTGTAGAGTGCGTACTGGCACAAATGATATGACAACCGTTACAACAAGAAATAACAGATCGGTGCTTACTGGTAAGTGTGTACAATGCGGTACAAAAAAATTTAGATTTATTTCTGCTAGACCCGGAGACGTTTTAAAAAAAAGCGAGGAGGTGATATTGCAGCCAAGTTATCAAAACTCCCCGGAACACCGTGGGCAAAGTATCCAGGAGAAAAGCACCTCCCAGGATATAGCTACTGTGGCCCCGGAACACGATTAGATATCAGACTCGATGATCAAAATCAGCCGCGACCCGGTGAGTATCCAATAAACGCTATCGACGAAGCATGTCGGATACATGATATAGCTTATCGTAGCGGTGATCTGCAACAGCGTCATATCGCGGATGTAAAATTAATTCACGCGTTAAATGCTATTCCTGATAAATGTGTCAAAGAAAAATTGGCCTCATGGTTGGTAAAATCGGCTATGAAAGGTAAATTAATGATTGGAAGCGGAGCTTCTCGCGCTGGTAATTGAAAACGCTAGCGTTTATAATAACAACATGGAATCCATCTATTATTCTCCGAGAGGATACTGGAAAGGAAAGGCCGCAATTGGTAAACTCGCAAGCGCTGCAAAGGTAACAAAGGCCGTTGCGGCTAATTGGTTATCCAAACAGGCTATATGGCAAATCTATCTACCACCACCTAAACAAATCAACTTTTCGCGCTTTGATGTCAGCGTACCTAATGAAGTTCATCAAGCTGATATACTATTTCTGCCGCATGACAACGGTTACAAATACGCGCTAACCGTAGTTGATGTTGCGAGTCGATACAAACAAGCGGAGCCGTTAAAAACAAAGTCAGCAACTGAAGTAGCCGATGCGTTTGAGCGGATTTACCGAAGGGGTCCTCTGCGCTGGCCAAATCTATTACAAGTTGATCCTGGTAGTGAATTTCGCGGCGCTGTTTTATCAACGCTGAAACATCATAGCGTCGCGATACGACGAGGTCATACTGCGCTACATCGTGATCAGGCAATTGTTGAACGATTCAATCGGACTCTTGCTGAACGGTTATTTGGATATCAATACGCGAAAGAATTCATCCAGGAAAAACGATCTCGTGAATGGGTCAAAAGGTTGCCAGGCGTAATTGCAGCGTTAAATAACGAGATTACCCGAGCAATCAACATGAAGCCCAGCGACGCGATTAAATACGAGTACATACCCGGAAGATCAAAAATAGATAGCGTTTCCAAGCCGATTCTCGGCGATGTCACTGTTAGATATCTGTATGAACCAGGAGAGCTTGAAGGCGGTAAAAAAAGAGCTACTGATCCTATTTGGAGTGTTACCACGCATAACATATCAACGATAACACGATCAACTGGTAGACCACCGATATATAGACTGGATTCAACTCCTCCTCAGCGCGGATTTACTCGCGAGCAACTACAAGTGATACCTGACGATACTCAATTGCCCCCACGTGGCCTTAACTAGCGCCGTTGCGTCTATTGCACTCAAGACAAGTTAACCTCACATTACCACGGATATGACCGAGACTGTTATCGATCCTGTCCACGGTAAATTGGCGAGCGTCTTTATCCGAATAACGCCAGCGCATTACACAATTGCAACTCGCGCAGTGATTATTCTGTTGTTGTCGTAACGCAATTATTAATTCGGCATCAATATCAAAACGCCGCTGTTTTTTTTTATCCTGTTGGCGGTAACCCGAGAGTTTTCTATCAATGACGCTAGCATCGTTGTCGGTGACTCCGTCAGTGACTCCGTTACCGGCTTCGTCAATAACAATTCTTCGAAGCTGATTTATCCTCCGTACTCGGGACACTGCAAGATAGACTAGATTTGACCATTCGATGCGATTATCAACTATCCAAACAATTGTATCCGTGATGGTTAGTCCCTGCGAGGAATATATTGTTGTTGCGTATCCTAGCGTCCACGGAGATTTATCAGCACGTAGCGCGTCCTCGACGACGCTGATATCAACGAGCACAATATCATTCAGCACAAGAATTTGTTTTGTTATCCCTGACGCTGTCGGGTCCGGGATTTCAACTTCAATGTTCTGCCGCCGTGTATCCGCGGATCTATAACATAACGGCACTGGGCGCGTTGGAAACTTTTCCTTATGCAACGTAAACAACTTCCGCTGAAGTGTGTCTCTGACTATCTTTCTACTCGCTACAATCAAATCGTTTGGTCTCCATGTTTCCCAGAATTCATTTAACGGCGTTTCCGGAATCACCTCGCGGATTATTTCACATTGAACTCTATCCGGCTGTAATCTGATTAATTTTTTAACCTCGCGCAGGTGTTCATCAAGTGCTCGGTAATCAGTATCGGTTTCTTCATAATAGTCCACAAAACCCTTTAACCAATCATGTGGACCCTCGCCGACAAATGGTGGTGGTTGGCCATGGTCGCCACACATGATTACCGCTGTATTCGCGCGCAACAACCACTCAAGAAACATTTGTAAAGTATCTAACGAAACAGTACATATCTCATCCCAGATGATAACCTCAGGAATAAATTTTTCGCCCATTCGATCAGGAGTCCACTCACCGCCGCTGTATCGAAAAAAGCTGTGATAAGTAACGGCGTCAACATTTCGTTGTTTTATCTCTCGCGCTAGTCTATGGGTCGGTGTAAGCACGATTATACTTGCCCGCGTTCGAAATAATTCAATTGCCCGAGTCGTCTTTCCTGACCCGCCACAGCCGCTTAAATAAACTGTTTTGTGTCTACAAATTGGATCAGAACACGGTGGTGCATTAGACCATTCTGATAAATTATCACCGCGTAAGTAATTATTTTCAACGGTGACATTTGCTGACGGGGAATAATCGCGTCGTATTTCATTTTTAATTCTCCATATACCCCAACTCTCGTCCGGACTAGTAAACTCGGCTATGTTTTCTTTGTACTTTACGTCTATATAAAATGAATCAACGGCTACTCTAACCGCGGTGTCGGGGAATCTATTTATCATCGAGAATAAATTGATAGCGGCGTAACCCAGCATAGACGCCCTCAAATGCGGATACGCGGGGCTGTCTCCATCAAAGTAGGTAACAACTGTACCCAACTTTGTTCCATTGGACAAGAAAGCTGTTTTGCAGTTCACGTATCTATTTTTTGCCACTGCGTCCTTGATTACGAAATCATATTCTGCGTCATCTATAATCAGCCGTGAGCAATATCGTTTGCAGTCGTGGTTTTTTCCACCTTGTGTGAACTTACCGATTATTCTTCTACCGAGATCTTTTGCCTCTCTGTTTCGTTGGTTGAATATCCTCCTGGACCATTCGATGATATATTCCTCGTCGGCATCAATCTGTTTTCTGGATTCGTCAATTATGCTATCTAGACGCTCTGGTTCTGGTAACCAGACTTCAGTCTGCGCCCGGTATGATATAATCGCGTCACTGACAATCAACGATACAAGCATGCTACAATCAATCATATACCTTAGCAGCGCTATTGGCAGCCACTTCTTTTCAGCCATGTGTCTACCGATCCAAATATAGCAACAGCGATGAAGTCCTGCTGCGAATTCAAATGATACTATGCGAGCGAATCCGGTTAAATCAAAATCAGGCAGTGGTCCATTAATAGCAACGCGAGTCATTTCATGTCTGGGGTGTCCAAATCGTTTGAAATACTCAGCGGCGGATCCATACCCGAGAAAACTCGCTGGATAACAGGCAACCATATCAACGGAAATCATAGCGTCGCGGTTGTATTCAGTGTTCCATAGTCCACCGTGATAGTATTCCAAACAACTGGATTGTACATCCGGTAGAAATTCCTTACGCGTTGGTCTCCACGCATTTTTCCTTGCTGCAACATGAGCCGCAACCGATGGAATCGTAAAACAATTTGTTAGCAGTTGTTCATCATGCTCTTCAAATTCCATGGCGGTTTTTTTCATCTTGTTGTGAAACGCTTCAGTGCGATATAATTCACCGTTTGGTCTTACAAACTGATCAAAGGTATCCATGTCGTTTTCAGCGCTGCGAAGTAACCACACTGATACAGGGTCGTTTTTACACAAGCAGGCAATAGCATCAAATAGTTTCCTCTCCGCGAGAAAACCATCCTGTATAAATTCCCTTGGGATATACTTTACTGTTCTATCCCGTGGAAATATTGTGACCGAGGGCGTCCACGCGTGTTCGTTATGATCAATAATTTTGATTGGGGCTCCCTTTGATTTATACTTTGATTCATATAATACTTCACCGGTTATCGTTGTAACGGTTATTGGAAATCTCAGCGACGTTTCTAATTTCGCTATGTCGCTGATGGTTGCTCCTCGCTCACGCACTGTCTCCTCCCATTGGTTTATTTTGCTACGTCGTAAATCAGTCAATTTGTTTCCTCGACACGCATTTGTAAAATGCTCTATTATTCGTTCTGCTACACAATTTATCCCCGTTGACTGTTTCATCGGCGCTAGTTTTCCGATATCAGGTTTCTTATTTAACGGGTATATTCCATAGACAACTGCTGTTTCAGGATACGCTCGTTCATAGTATGGTCTGTCAACTCCGGTTAACAGCCCTGGCTTGGAGTCGCGGCTAACAATGACTGTTTTCTTATCGCTGAGAACCGGTTCAAATTTATCACGTATGATCCAATTACCTGATTCCACCCGGACAATGAATTTTACTCTGAAGAAATATCTTTTACCGTCAAGTTGTGATATTATCGTTGCTGCGCGGTTGTCGTTCATGGTAGCATCAGCAACGCCATCAATTCGAAATGTTGACCAACTATGAGATGCACCATCACGCTTGAATTCATTGATACAGTCGCGTATTTTATTCAACAGGGTTCTATCGTTTATTAACGCTTTTGGTGCGTCCTTGAGGACTCTATCGAGATTGAACTTAATATTTTTCCAGGGCTTAATTGCTGCTAATCTCTCAAACTCTTCCATATAATTAAAACAAGTATTTAAATGAAAGAATATAGTATAATGAATCACTGCAAATGGTTGATGATTGGGTCGACAACCCCGTGCAATAAATCATGTAGAGGTGAATTCTGCGGGTATCATTTACAAAGCGTTCGTAATGGTTCTCTTGGCCCCCTACCGTGCTTGGTTTGTCACGTTGGTGTAAGAGGAAAATCGCAGTTGTGTATCAATTGTGGCGGAAAGCGATACAGAGAGTTAAAACGCTATTACGACAAGCGAATACAAAACGCCGTCATTGACCCCACTGCAGACTTCGTCATCAAAACTCCTCAGGACTACATTGCAAGGTTTATAATTAAACCAAATAATGAATTAGACAAGTAGTATTATTATACAAATGAACCAAGAATTTCAGCCGCATCCTGTGCTCGTTAATTACGAGGCATCTCGCGATGGCGTTGTTAGACATCATAGACTGAAGAAGCCGGTTGGTACCGTAAATAATCACGGGTATTTGGTGTTTGGTGCCGGGAAAAAAAGCTATTACGTTCATAGAATAATCTATGAAGCGTTTAACGGATTGATCAACGACGGTCTTGTTATTGATCACATTGATGGATGTCCTCAAAATAACAGACTGTGTAATCTGCAAGCCATCTCTCAGAGTGAAAATAGTAAAAAAGGCGGAACTGGTAAATACTCAAAGAAAGCAAAGAGTGTAAAATCATTTGATACAACAACACACGAAGAAAAAACTTTTCAGTCAATGAATGAAGCCAGTAGATATTTTGATATTTGTATGCCCTCAGTACGAAAAGTAGCAGAACGAGTATATCAAACAGCGATCTCAAAAAAGACGGGTTACAGAATTCGATTTTCATATATAACATCAAAAGGAGATAACTCGTTTTGTGATAGCGTCGCATGACAAGAGTTACGTCCCTTGAAGTCCAATTAATGTTACGATTGATTAATCATTTTACGATGAAAACTAATGAAATACACGCTGTTATCTAACAGCTGTATTCTTTTTTTTTAATGTTTTATTCAAATATTTGGTTTCATTTAAATGCTGTGAAACACCATTAATAAGTATTCAAGGATTTAACGATTCAAGGGAATTCAAATTACACACACCTTGTGACTGATGCGGTTGTATTAGTCACCTTATATATAAGACGACTCGTTATAAGCCTGGGGCTTTCGAAAGCCGATTCGATCAATCAAAACTAACCCACGCACTTGACCCGGGCGTGTGGTTGTCTTTTGTTCACAATCATGCAACCGGGTTAATTTAATTGGGTTGCTTTTGATTGGTCGAATCAGCCGTAGAGTTCCGCCCCGTCGTTTTATGTTTGTGCTGTCTTATGCCGTCCCATCATCCCATACCATAATATCATCTACGTCATTGTTTATATACCTACAATCTGCCACAACACTCGAGTGGAGATTTACGGCATTGTATCGTCCTTAAAAACGGGTCAAAAAATGACCCCAATAATTTCATTTTTTTTAATATTAGAAATAAGATGTTTTATAAGAATATGAATATCGAAGACATCAATAATATATTAACCGAGATTTTAAAATTAAAATATCAAGGAATTGAATTATCTGATAAGCTTGATAACCAAAAAATATTGTCCGATTATGAAATTATTAACGAGCAATCAAAGAAAGGTCGATATACCTTGCCACGCGAGTATTCTTTTATAAAGCGATTACAATATACGATCAATGAAAACTTGTATGGCAATGACGTAAATGCATTTATTGGACTATTTACTGCCGTTGAGACAGTACGAAAAAAACTCGGACAGGCCTTTGAACGACGTCGAGAAATCTCTAATAAAATTAAAAACATTAGAAGGATTATAGACGAAAACTCCCTGGAGCCCCTGGGACATATCCCCGACACACTCGGCGGGAAATTAGAAATTACGGAGCAATTGCAATAATGGTAGGCGAATCACTTACTACTCGGCTAGCCAGAGAGCGGCTAGTAGCGCTTAAAAAGTTCATACCGTTACGAGACAGGGTTCGAAAACAACTTCAAACGCGGCAACAACTACAAACTGATTTTGCTGTTGGAAGCGAACAGCTCTTTGCTCCGGTAACTAAAGTGACCAAAGATGTTACGGCGGCAACTGTGCCCGTCCTCGGTGCGTTTGAAAAGATAGCGGCTCAGACCGAGCAAACAAAAAAGTCTCTGGAAACACTCCCTGCGAAAATAGCGGATGCTACAACACGGAGGCCGCCACCACTCGCTATAACGGACCCACAAGAACCTTATGTTACAGTGGCCGACGAGGAAGAACCAGGCGCCACCGCAAGAGAACCAGAAGAAGAAATACCGGAAGAAATACCGGAAGAAATACCGGAAGAAATACGGAAAGAGGGGAATATACCCCGTAATGTTCTTAAAAAGAGCACAATAGATCAAATCAGAGCCTTCAGCAATGAAGAATTAGTTGATTTTACTGTTACAAATTTTGATAAGGACACACGAGAGATGCATATCAATAGCGGCTACGAGAAAAATATAAGGTCGTTAAAGGACTGGACAAGAATAGTGTATTTGGCAAATAAACATAAAAATGTATTATTACCGCGTGATAATAATTATATAATATTCCACAATAAAGTAAAAAGTGAAAGACCAAAACACGGAAAAGGATACTCTGTTGGTAAAGACGTTACTTGTCCTGGTAGTGTTCTCAGTGATATATCACGGCTAGAAATACTAATCGGAGGAAAACGAGCCGGAAATAACTCTCCGGAAATAATCAATGAGGCCGCTGATATTTGCAGGCGGTTATTTGCCGGTGGTATCATGGACATTAATATATATCGAACGCTCATAGACGAACTCGTGGATCACGGTCATTACAGCGATTGATCAACCACTGGTGATCAACCACTGGTGACCAACCACTAATTGGAAAACACTGGTGTTTTTTATAATAAAGATGATTATACACTACAACCATGATAAACCAGTCAGCGTCTACGTGGTAAACTCACGATTGCCCGTATACCGCGCGTGGTACGGAGACGGTCTCGGTAGCACCATTGCGGGGTTATTTACAAGAATGGCTCCAAAAGTAGCGCCGTTAGCCAAACAATTAGGAATGAAGGCTATTGATGTTATTCGTGATAAGGGTATTAGTGCTATTGGAGATGTTGCCGGAAAGGCGCTTTCTGCAGCACGAGATAAACTAATGTCGTTGGTAAAATCCAAAGGATTTTCACGAAAACCACCGGTGATGCCATCAACGACAGTGATGCCTGCAAATGTCAGTAAAGTAATAAATAACGCCGTGGAAGAAAAACTAGCGTCGTTGGTAAACAATAATCAAGATGACATCGCAAACATAATAGCGGGAAGTGGTTTAAAACCACGACGATGATTTAGATGCATCAGCGTATTATTAAATAAAATGTTTAAACGAACAGCTGACCCGGCGTTTGATATGGACGCACCAGTGCACAAGGATGATTCTGTCCGCAATTATCAATTTTATTCCTATCATGCAGTACAACCCAACATACGATCGCGAATTGAACTTCAAGTCCATGATACCAGTAAATATTTTTTGCCGTGTGAAGCGTTTATTGAAATCGAAGGAGAACTTGTAACAGAGGCTGATACTCCTGCTGTACCAGCACCGTATCCAGATGGTACCAAAGTTGGCTTAGTCAATAACGGCGTAATGGCGCTATTTGAGAGCGCAAAATATCTCATTGATGGAAGAGAGATCGAGTCTATAGAACGCGATGTTGATGTTGCTACAACAATAATCGGGCTAGCAAGATATTCCGACGATTATACAAGATCAGCGGGTCCATCTATGATGTTTGCAAAGGATACTAGAAACACTGCTGGAAACTCGCAATTTGTGGTAAGACGACCAAGAAATAATGCTAATAACGCTGATGCTGATGTTGAGAATATGATTATAAACAGCGATCCTAATTTTAACATCGGAGCTGCAACACGCATATCAATGTTAACAGGGCCGCGTAGATCTTTCTCATGCGCGATTCCACTGCATCATATATTTGGATTTTGTAGGAACGTGCGAAAAGTTATCTACGGAGCAAAGCATACCGTGGTGCTTGTGCGAAAAGGTGATGATAGAAATGCAATTTGGAGGATTCCAGCGGATCTTGCGAATCCAACTTAATTACGGTCAAAACCATATTGCACGCGTGTACCATCGGTTGCTGTCGTATATGAGTCGTGATCAAAACGTCGACACTGGTTTGCAAATATCACAACATGATTTCAAAGAACTATATCCGATCTATTACTTTTCGCTGGAACATCTTGATTTAACAAGACAATCCGTCGTTGATATACACTTCCGAGCTAATGTAACTCGCGGCGTTATTGCCGATTATAGAGCGGTTGCTGTCATTCTCAGCGATAAATCAATGCTGTTGGAAGGCGTTGGTGGACGAATGAGAATCGTTGATGCGCCAGTGGAAAACATGTAATTGAAAACATAAACGCGTTTACAATAAAAATGTCGTATAATGTTGTCGGCGTAGAGTTGACCGATGGTCAAGTCAAGAAATTACGATCAAAGTCGGCTAAACAATGTGGAACCACAATAACGTTAAAGCCGTCGCAGATGGCAGGTGGTAATCATAAGATATCGTTGACGGCGCGTCAAATAAAACATTTCAATGATGCGATGAGGAATAAAAAGGGTGTTCAAATATATTTTTCAGCCGCAGCGATTAAAAACATGGAAAAGACCGGTGGGATATTTCCGTTGTTAGCTGCGATTCCAGCGTTGATTGCCGCGGCGGCCCCAGCAGTGGCGAAGGCGGCAGCGTTAGGAGCCGTTGGTACCGCAGCGGGAATGGCATTGAAGAAAGCAACCGGGAAAGGCTATAAAAAAAAACGACCCGTAGCAGGAAAGGGTCTAAGACTACCGGGAACCCCGTATTCATGGTACTCGGGGAAGGGTCTAAGACTACCGGGAACCGTTTAATGACTCCAATGTCTAATTTTGATTTAATAGATGCCGCAAACGCGTTAGCGATAAAAAACTTCAGAGGTGTTTTCATGAGGGATCAATTACCGACAAAACCAAGGAATATTGAAACCGGTATAATTAACCTCGATAAATCCTCCGGAGCGGGAACTCATTGGGTTGCATACGCAATTGATCCGCGTGCGATCGTCTATTTTGATTCATACGGGTTAGCTCCGCCAAACGAGTTCATGCGGTATATCCGGGCGTGTTCAACCCCGGTTTTTTATTCCACGCTGCCAACACAACAATTAAGTGACCCACCGATATGCGGCCGTGAGGTATTGAACGTACTCGCGGCGATTTCATCATCGCGGAAACCACCTCATGTGGTTGTAAACGAATATACTAGTGGGGTCGTAGAGGCCCGGCGGGTTAATTAAAAACACTGTTTTTTTTACAATAATAATGATTGATATTTGGGGACGACCGGTTTCGGCGCTGAAAAAACCCACGGAAACGCTCGCCACCGATGACATAAAAAAACTAATCGAGGATGAAATCGCTGATACGTTAAATTTAACCAGTGTTGACCCGGGCGAAATAGTTGTATTTCAAGACCGCCAGGGTAAACTGAAATCCAGTAATGTGTCGCTGAATGACGTTTTAATGCGAAATAATGATGCCGCCGAGAACACTATCGCGTTGTATACCGATGACGGACGACTTAAATCAGGTGAATCCATCTTGACGATAAATGGAAAAATAAGTACACTTGACAACAATTATATATCCGTGTCGAATTTGTTAAAAAATACTATTTCGGAGTTTACAACGCTGTCGGGCCAATTTTACACGTTACGAAAAAATTTTAACAGGGCTGATAACGCCATTGATAAATTCTTTGGTAAAAAAAATACCAAACCGGAAGAAATTACAATAACTATAAATAATATCACTGCGTATGGACAGGAAATAGAAACAATCAAAAATGATGTTGAAACGAACAAAAGGAGTGAAGACGCGTATAGAGGGGAAATAAGAACAATCAAAATTGATGTTTCAGCGAACAAAGGGAATATAGACGCGCATGGACGGATAATAGAAACAATCTTCGTTAGTGTTTCATCGATCACAAATAATGTAGGCGCGCATACAGAGGAAATAGTAACAATCAAAACTGATATTCATGCGATCAAAAGGGGTTTATACGTGCATACACGGGAAATAGAAACAATCATAACTGATGTTACAAATATCAAAGACAGACTACAGGAAATGAAAAAAATAAAAATCCCTCATGAGAACACCATCAACACAGTATACACGATTCAGCATGAATCATTCGATTGGACTCCTACGAATGATACAATAAAAATCACCGCAACTGTTAAGGGTATTTATCGATTGACATTGATTTCAGCGATACAGTTTAATATATCATCGTCGAGTTCATCTGTGTTTAACAATACAATATCAACAATTATAGACAAGAATGTAACCGAACGGTTTATAATTAAAGCCGTTGATAGCAATCTATTTAGGGCAAACATTACATGGTATGTGGAATTTGTAGCGGATCTAAGTAATTAAAAACACTAGCTCTTTTAAAATAAAAATGACCACCAAGGTAATTGAATCAGAGGTATCACCGACGTCACATCAATATCGATTCAATACCGTAAAAGAATTCTCCGCGAGCTTGAAAACGCTTTTCGAACAATACCGCGCAAAAATAAAAAAATACCGTCGTAAAATAACCGCCATTGACGCGGTCGTGTACTCGGTGTCGGGTATAGTAGCCGGTACCGGTGTTATTTTATCCACGGTGATCATGATAGCCCCGATCGCTGTTCCAATCGCTATCTCCGCGGCGACAACAATTGCTGGAGTCGCCAACGCGATCACTAGAAAGATATCATCGTGTGCTCAGAAAAAACTCAGCGAGTATACAGTAAAACATCAAATAGTATCCGACGCGTACTCGAAATTATCCGGGTTGATCTCGTTGGCGATAGATAATTCGTTTATATCCGATGCTGAATTCTCCACGATGGTCCAGTTGTATGACTCCGCGATGTCAAAAATCGAGGATTTTCAACTGGAAGCTGGAAACCACGTGGCTGAAACAACTTCAATGGGCTTAAAACATTCTCCTGAAACAACTTCAATGGGCTTAAAACAAGCAGGTTGTTAATATTCGGTGTTGAAATTAAACACTAGAAACGACGAATAATAATAATGTCGCTGAACCCCGAAGGGTTGCAATTATTCCAACGGATCGCGGAGAACACCACTCCGGTACAAACAAATATGATATCGATAACATCAACGAAGCCAGAATTCAGTGTAAACTTCCCATCACCGGTTCCAGTGAAGGAAATAGCGCTGGCAAAATTGCGAGTATATCACAGTTGGCCTAATATCCGAGCGGAAGCATTTAACGGACAACAACCTAATAACTCGCTGGTTTTTGCATGGACAAATAAACCCGATGGGACCCCAGACTGGAATGAGGTTACAATACCAACTGGGTCATACCAAGTAGAACAAATCAATAAAGAATTTCAACGCAGGATAAAATCGATCACAGGAAAAGAATCAAAAATCGCTATTACGGTTCATGAACCGACGTTATCGTCGACGATTGAAATAAGCACACCGGGGTATATGGTTGATATTTATAACAGTTCAATAAGAACCATACTAGGTTGGCCCGAGAATCCACCTAATGAAATCCCCGCGTATTTGCACACGAATGCGCAATCGTATCATGAGATTAATCCCAGTTATCTGGATAATTTGTCTATTATAAGAAACACGTTATTACCCAGCGAGTTTATATTTCAAGACAGGAATACCATGCAATGGTTTTTTCCGTATAAGAAAACTCCTGAATCGTCCGCAGTGGTCACAGTTCGTTTAGATGATATCGCTAGTGTGTTTGCCGAGATTAATCATAATTACCAATTGCAACTAGAACAGCTACGGCAAACAAAAGCACGAAAACACGTTGAGGTGTTAAATCAACTTATATCAGACATGGAATATATCAATCAACGAATCGTTAAAATAATATCCGATAGCAGCGATGGTAATAAACAAAAATTCCTAACCGAGTATAATATCACAGAAGCCGATTTACCCGATTTCAAGTTTCCAGGATACAACGCGCCAAAACTAAGAAAGTCTCTTAATAATTTTCTTGGTCCATCAACTATCCTCAAACACGATAACGGAGATGGTGGTAGGCATATTGCTCCATACAACGTAAATATCGCATCGGTGATAGCAATCAATCTAGTGTGTGATGTTATCGAAGGGAGTTACCAGGTAGATACCAAGCAATCAGATCAAGCTCAACAGGGGTATATCCTTTATTCATTTTCGCCAACAGCCCCTCCCGGATTCTTAATCGTTGAGAGCCCGATTAATCCGGTCTATATGCGATGCCATAATCGGTTTTTAACGAGAATTAATTTTAGACTTACCAATCAGTCAAATAACCTAATTGGTCTACAAGAGGAGGAGTTAGTAATCACTCTGTTTGTTAGATCATTGTAAGCAGCAGGGGGGGTAATGACATCGACGCGATCGTCGCTGTGTTTACCGGACGCTGACGACGCTGGGATCGCTGAGTGCAGAACGTATTAATTAAACCAAATGACGTCACCATCGTGTAAGATGGACCGACGTCGTTTTTTTTTTACCAGCGCTGACTACACCGGATCCGCTGAGTGCAGAAAGTAATAATTAAGCAAAATAACGATTGGACAAAATGTCCGATTCGCCCCCCCCCCCCTGCTGCTTAACGAGCTTTCCGGATAATTGAATCATGCACATTTTTATTTTACGATGTCATCGCACCGTATACATGTACATGTATATGCAGGCTGTAATTGTACTGTATATTCAATAATGGTTGAAATAAATTAATGAATACTTCTACTGACGTGTGTTTATTTCATATTATTATGACATGCGATTGTACATACATGTACAGTAAATATAAGTTTAGACAATAACACTTTGTTTATGTCGACACTCTCTGCTTCTCCATCATACAATCTGCCTTTGATGCCCCGCCGATTCTTGGAATTTTGCAGCCAACCACGAGAATAGGCAAAGTCAGTGATGCCGAGTTGGTCTCCGAGTATCTTTGCCTTGGCAATGAGCATTTCATCGGTGACGGCGGCGTGGTGGGTCCACATGTCTGAGAACCACAAGAAGACGGGCATCATCGACTTGTTGATATTTGGCGTGGCGAACGCGAGTTAAGTATGCTGAGTCGGCAGGTATGGAAAATCATTTGCCTGTGTTTTTTTTATGATGTCCGCAACTGTCGACATGCCAATGACTAAGGATGAATAAGCCATATTATGCCGGTGTATATCTTGAATGGTAACTTTTGGGTGATCTTTGTGCTGGCAAATCTTTTTAATGCTGGCCGGTATCTCTACTCGTCTACGCTTGCTTGATGGTGTCGCCATAACATATGTAAAATGTACAACGAATACAAACTGATATCTCACGTTACGGTAAACTAATGAAATGCAGTCATTTATATTAGTCGTATTTTATTATTTAGTCTGTTATTGTTGCTAATTAGCTGATAATTGACGTCCACAGTTTATTCTGATATGAAGCCCTATACCGTCCACAGCTTAAATCAATTAACTGCATTTGTACAGCCATCAATAAACTATGATTGTTACATGCAATTGGTAAACAACAAAGAGGCTTAATAACACACTTAATTTATTTACCATATGTTATGTCAAAACGCGTGGACAATTTGATCCCAGTGTGATTATTTAATTATTAACACCCCCGTCGGCGACTAGCTAAAACAGACATTGTTTATACAATCGCTGGTTACAACATGGTCACGCTACCTATTTTTTCCACACACATGATCACGTGATTAATGGATAATTTTAACATACCACTAGAATTTTAACAGTCAGATATTGATACATTGGCACACCTCTAAATTTGCGTAGGTGAATCTGTATTATCCGACTGACTGTATTTTCATATACGATTTTTCTATTTTCTTATTTTTGGACAGATTATTTCCGGATTATCGATACAAGTTTTAAAGTAATTTTACACTTTGGTTCCCGATTTTGATTTCCGCATCCGGAACGCGGATTTCTTGATTAAAGGAGCAAATTAACGTTTAGGAATTCCGTTCCCGTTGAATTATGTCCGGATAGCGAGCTTTCCGGATAAACTGAGTCCGGATTAACGAGGCTCCACTGTATATGCACAAACTATTGAGTATCGTTTAAAAAAAAAAGATCTGGATGAAGATCATTTTATTATATCATATTCGAACCATCACTGCTTATTTCTGAAGTTATTCACATTGCCAATGATTCACAATATGTGAACCACGTGACATTTTTGGAGTAATCTCTTATGCTATCGTATACAGTTGCAATAAAGAAATAAACATCTCATGATACATTCTCACTGCTAATGTAATAAGGGTAAGAAGGAACCCTTTGTTTGGGCTCTATTTGTACAGTGGGTTTGACTCACAGTTACTTTGAAAACTAAAGTTTACCTTACTTCAATAACATTATTTTAAGCGATATATACCGGGATAATAATCAAGCATAAAATCTTTTAGATTTACTACTTTTCAAATGTCATGTTTAATATATTTCGTCCTTACTAACCATCCAGCAGATCATGATAAAACACTGATCCGAACAAAAGGGCCAAGCTCAGATCCTGCTGAGTGAAATTCAAGATACTTGCCCGCAAACAAGTTAAAACGATAGGGAGAGACAAAGAGAGCATTTGAGTTTAATCATGATGGTATATGTTCTACAAGTTTTATAATCTGCAATCTTGCTAAAGTTCGTAAGTCAAAACATTTGTTTATTCTGCATGGTTATGTTGCATATGTAGCATCGCAGTATGAACGGAAGCGTTAAATCAAGTGTTGAAGAGCAGACCTTTTAATCTAATTCCCATTGTATATTTATAATTGTACTGTATGCAAATTACGTTTTAAGTTGCGTTAATATTTTAAGTTTGTAATATATAAATTATTCTTTAAAATTATTCTTACTTTCATTTATATCTTCTACATGTAAAACAATATGTATATCATGCCATTCGACGTTTGGTTGTGTGTACTTAATAGCGTTTATACTTGCAGCAACTCAATCGAGCACTTTGTGAGTATGAAAAAATAAATGGAAACTTTATTATGATACAGAAATCGAAAATAACTTGACTCTAAGTGCAAAGAACTCTTTTCGCCTGTACTACTTTAATAACACTGTTAAAACCAGATATGTTGCTTTGGTAAATCAGGATTGACTTACACTCACATGACATAGAATATGTCAGCAAGCTTCAAAAATTTATAACATAATAGGTCACTCCAGCCATCCACTTTCTTGAGTTATTGATATACATGTGATCAGTGTGCGAATACAAAAATTACCTAAACGTTGGTGGCGTTGTATGCTAAAAAGTGAGTTTAACCATCTACTCTTAGAGTGAAGGGCGCGTTTAGTAATACCAAACGAACATTTCCCACTCGTAGGTAAATATATGATATATTGTATCTTTTGGTAAAATCTATATATCGCCATTAGTTTTAGTATCAGCTTTATTTCAACACACAAAGACAAATACATGCCTAAGTAGGGTAGGGAAAGACAGTTTGATATTTTTTTATGGGCATGTCCGGATATAGATAGATGTATACGAATATTATGCCTGTAGTATATATTTGTAATGAAATTTATAATTTACCAATTATGTTATAATCAGATGCTAAATAGACTTTTTCTTAAATCTCGCCATCTAGTATTGATCGTGAAAAAAATATAATATTTAGTCTCCAGCATTCAAAGTATAAATGTAGAAAAACAACTTTTTTACAGCTAGTTAAATATGATCACTAGAACTGGATGACTTTGATTCTTTATCTTAAACTTTGAGCAATCCACCTTACTCCTCTGAGATCATATAAGGCTATTCGTTTGTTTTACTTCAGTATTATATCAGTGTTTAAAATATTGCATTGCACAGTCTAACTGATTATTTTTTAACACTTGCTGTCGTTTATTTACTAACACAGTTCACAGTAAATAATTGATTATTTATGTAATGGGACATTTAGAGCAGTTATCCTTTATTTATTTGCATGACAGCGTGTGACCTGTTTACTAAATGTAAGAGAAGTTAAACAACGTTGTTTCTAATTGTAATAATTATCATACCGATGGAAAGATAATATGCTATTATTTAGTTCCCGCAAAGACGTCAGCTGTAGTATCTGCTTATATGTTGCTTTTTTCACCAAGCTCACAAATGGAGTGATGTTTCTTATGTTTTTTGTATTTACGCATTTTTCTTAGAGTGTTTTTAATATTGGCCTTTAACATCTTCCATGCAAATGACTAAACATTAGCAATTAAAATCAATACATTTACAAGTTACTTGAAATAAAAAATGGCCTTTTGCAAATGTTAAAATAAGAAACATTAAATTAATAATTATTTTCATGTAATGCTTACTCGTGAACTGAAAAATTCAATTCAAGTTTTTATCGCAACGTGTTGTTATATTACAGTTTCATTCAGGTAAAGAGATTTAATTTGGTCAAATGTGTACATATTACGCATTATAGTTAGGAGAAGTTAATGTACGAGTTACTGTAGCTCATAGTAAAACGTATGCGTATTTTATTACACATCCAAAAAACAATATTTTTTGGAACCAATCCAAAAAAATTAGACTTTTTATTGCAAGGACACTGTTTTCTCTCCTTTTGAATCCCTTCTGAAAATAAAGTTATATGTTCTTCTAATTTTATTTAATAAAGATATATTAACCCAAATCTAACAGATTAAAGTCTAATAAGAAGTATGTGTTGTTATGTACTCTTCTTTTATTTCGCTCTGTAAATTGTTTGAACTTTCAAAACACTTATATTTTATTTTGCAAATCTTCCACTGATTTATGAAATATGTTTTCTCTCAAAATTACGCGGTTTATTTATTTTTGATCCATGTAATATTTTGGTATTCCTGTCTCCAATGATAATTATTTGCTTCATGCAATTATTCTCGATTCAGTAGTTCCTTACCCTGTACGTATAATTTGATTCATCATATAATTCAAAATTGTGCACAATCGAAACTATATACAGATGAAGTTATTTAGTTTGTACAAAGAGGAATGTTATTAATCAAGGGTTCACATCAATTTAAACTGAGTGTAAATGTTAATATCCCACAAAAAGAAAATTCAAGTGTTTAATATGGTTGCAAGTTAAAATAAGGTTTAGTGGATAAGAATATTGACGTATGAATGTTTCATATGAGACAAAAATTACATGATATGTATTTCGAAAGAAACTAATAAATCAGACAGAACGATGTAAAAATAACTACTACAAAAGAACTGAAAGGTACGCAAATAGTTCGACATTTATCAAATTGAAATAAATATTCTTTGAAAATATTTATAAAGTAAGTACAAAGGTTAGAAGAAATATTCCATTAAAGGTTAGAACAGATTTTTTCAAGGAACTGTATGCACAATTATATGATTTTTTTGCAACTATATCTATGCCTGGAACATATGTCCTTAGCAGATTATGTCATTGGCTTAGAAGAATAGGCGAATAAACATATTTATGGCGGCGGAGTTCGTTAAAAATCCCATACAAGAACAGGTACTAAAGATACATTCACTGACGAATTGTGGAAAAGGTTTCGTATTATATTAAAGATGATTACATTTGTTGAAATAAATATTATCGCTGGAATCTAAAGGCATAAACACAAAAAACAAAACAGGTTTAGTCTAACTTAACTATGTCTAATACCCGCTCCTAGCGTTGTAAAAATAATTTTAGACGATTTCGCATTTGCTCTCTGAAAAATAGTTGAAGGTTGTTTACTTTTGTGCCTTTAATACCTCGTATTCTTTGTCGAACCCATGAAATTTGCTTTCAGGTATATATTTCCAGTTAAATTAAAATTGTGTTTTGCAGCTGCTGGCACTAATTGTTTTATAACGTCAGTATTTACATTATAATTCATTTGTATAATACGTGTTTCTTGTGAATGTAAACAGTTATGGTACTTTATTTACTTCTAAAGTGATCACCATAAAGAATGAAACTAAAACTGTTTCAGCACCATAAACATGCTTTCGGCATGGAAACTATAATGTTGAAGTTTCTAATGAACTTGATTCTTTTTCGCATGGTTTGGAATATATAAGTCATTTTCTGCATTGTACTTGGCTATATGAGATACATATTACACCAGACCCAATTATTTTACGGTGTCTAGACATTCCATTACAGTCCATTCTTCAAGTATAGAATAAACAACAGCTATGCATTTCCAACTAAATAATGTTGATAATAATAATAATAATAATAATAATAATAATGATAATAATAATAATAATAATAATAATAATAATAATAATAATAATGATGATGACATAAATAATAATAATGACAATGATACTGTCAATACTAAGATTAATTTACTAATAACTTTTGTTCTTGTTTGTCTATGGATTTAATTCTTTTCAAGTGGATAAATACATTAAGGTAAATTAACTGACTTCGCCTTGAATATTAGGACTGAAAAAACATTATTCTAACGTAATTACAAGAGTGTATGATTGACTTTAGTCCTATATTTCTCGTTTCATATCCGTTCAGTTGTCATCATCGCGTTTTTCCTCAAGCATATTTGGCATCGATTTATGAAAGGGAGCCAGGTCGACTGTTTTTGAACGAAATATATTGCTAGTAAAGATACATATATATATATATATATATATATATATATATATATATATATATATATATATATATATATATATATATATATATAGAGAGAGAGAGAGAGAGAGAGAGAGAGAGAGAGAGAGAGAGAGAGAGAGAGAGAGAGAGAGAGAAACAGACAGACAGACAGACAGACAGAGAGAGACACAGAGAGAGAGACAGACAGAGACAGATATAAAGATATACACACATACATAAGAAGGGGATGAGATAGAAACAGGGTGTTGAGAATCGATAAGTCATTTATATTTTTACAACCATCTTTGCTTAAATACGCGAGTTGCAAGAGATGTATTGTATGGTGCTTGAAGATGATGTATCAACGTTAACAAATAGCGTATGTATGGATGAAGTATTAAATGATATGAACTGTATTAAATGATATGAACTGTAATTTAAAGTGCAATATATTATGTGAGCAGGGGAATGGGATTAAAATCTGCTCAATGACAGATTTTATATTTTTCATTTTTAGTTTGTATAGAATGACTTTTATTTTTATCAAAATGTAATTATATACAGGCACTGCTTTTGCACTTTCCATATATCGATATATCAGGTGGATTCTAATAGTAAACGAAGATGACATAACAAACAATATCACTGTTATCATTTTAAACGCATTCACTTGGATTGATCCTACATAAGGAATAAGCGCTTTTGCCAAATCAAGAAATGGTATTGTAGTAAAATTAAAGTTTTTAGCATCAAGGTCTATATAAATGTATTGCCTTATGATTAGTTTGCTAGTACCATATACTCGTGATATGATCAATATATGTCAATCATAATACAATCAGAACCAATGCTCCTAAAGCTGTAACGACTAAAATCAAATAACACAAGATACTTTTTATTTAATGGAAAGTATATTGTTTACATGAGGTTCAATAATAGAACAAAAAATGTTGTGAAATTTAAGTTTCAAACTAATAATTAACTTCTTCTAGGTATGTATGTTGGCATTCTACAATCTGATTTGCGATATCAGAATAAATCAATCGACATAGTAGCGCTTTGTTAAATTATTCGTCTAGGTAACGTGAAAAGTTCCTAATTGTATTAGAGTCATGCTGCTATTCGATTTCAGTATAGCATGTGCTTCTTTTGATACCATGTGTTTCACAATTCTAACAGTACACTGGAAGCATTGGGAGAATGGACAAGGATTATTATTGTCATCGCTGTTCATTTTTTTTGTTTTTTATTTTTTTATTTGACAACAAATTGGTAGGTTCTGTTAAAATGGAAAAACCAGCTTCTCCTGAAATAAACATAACAAACGACCCCACTTTCAAAAGCTAACATTTCCTATGGTACAATCTCTTAAATTTGTAAGTAACGTAAGCTTTAGAAAATTTAGGATTATAGTCTTATATAATAATGATATATATATATATATATATATATATATATATATATATATATATATATATATATATATATATATATATATATATATATATATATATATATATATATATATATATATATATATATATATATATATATATTTCTATCTATCTATATATATATATATATATATATATATATATATATATATTTCTATCTATCTATATATATATATAAATATATAGATAGATAGATAAATAGATAGAGACAGATAGATAGGTAGACAGACAGACAGACAGATAGATAGATAGATAGATAGATAGATAGATAGATAGATAGATAGATAGATAGATAGATAGATAGATAGATAGATAGATAGATAGATAGATAGATAGATAGATAGATAGATAGATAGATAAATAGATATATGTGTGTATATAATCTGCATCTTGTGTGTGTTGTTCTGAGCGCATGAAATATCTGATATAAATATAGTTTAATAATATTATCTGTCCTTTTAGACCGAGACAAACTATTGTCTTGGGAGGGCGAATGTTTATGTTATATTTAAATGCTTTAATGTTACATATCCAATTGACTGCTTGACAATGACGCGCCATCTAAACCGATTAGGGAAATAATGCTACTTTAAAACAAAGTTGCAAAGGTCCATGAGTTGGTTACTTATGTTTGCTTGCATTCTGCTCTCAGCGATAGTGAAGCAGGCCAAAAGGAATTAAAAATACAGTTTCCACAATCAATAGATACAAAATGATATGAATGCTATTTGTAATATGTAACAATACAGAAGGAAAATTCTGCTTAATCAACAATCAGAATATTTTTCTTAACGATCTCTTTTAATTCATTACGACCTTGAAATGTACATGAACGTAATCAGACATTGCATGGCTGCTAATAACCAGATTGAAGAATTTACTAATGTAGAGTGCCTAAAACACAAGTATAAACTCTGATCAATAATCACACAGATCATTCAGGTACAACTCCACATAGTTATTATGTAATATACAGAGAA
This sequence comes from Sinohyriopsis cumingii, assembly GCA_028554795.2. Lineage (NCBI taxonomy): Eukaryota > Metazoa > Mollusca > Bivalvia > Unionida > Unionidae > Sinohyriopsis > Sinohyriopsis cumingii. The sequence goes on from CM068830.1 coordinate 99,497,172, forward strand.
CTGTATAATCATCAACTGAAACGGTTAAATTTTAACAGATTTGTTTAACATAAAACTGTTTAGATAATCTGCATCGTGTTTGTCAGAATCTCGTCCTGTAAAAAACAAATTTTCGAGATATTTTTGTTTCATTAAAAAAAATATTACAGAATTTTCAGGACACTACAAAGTGACACCATCCTATGATTTGATATTTGCGCTAAAGATATTGTGAAATAAAAAAGTATACGTTATACATTCAAAGTATGTTTGAAAGGTTATCTAAAGAGTTTGCATTGCTGACGTTAAAGAGTGATGGGTGAACTAAGATATAACAGCTAATTTTGTTGTTCTAATGATTGCCACATAAAAAAGAAAAATCATGAAATCTCAGTATCCTCTGTATTACAGCAACATTATAATTATTCTCTACATAATTCATTCTAAAATCCCAATACACGAAATTAATTGGGTTTCTTTTGTATCTTTAATTATTCTTGTTGAAAACCTTTTGTTTACTGTTGTCTTGATAGGTAGGCGAGACACATAACCAGTCAAATTATATTTAAACAATTTCGAATTCTATACAAAATACTTTTGTATTTCTAACTATATTTTTCAATCGTAAATATTATTATATGTATAAGTTCTTAATATATAGTTTCTGATTTGTTTGTATGAATGCATATATGACCCTTTTTGTCAGTATTTAGGATACTGAACAATATATTCTCATATGCATGTGTAATGATCTTTTTTTAATTCGAAATTGTTCTATATCGTTTGTCTATGGGAGGATTTAGCTGAAACTGGGCTAGGTCTCACTAATTGCGGAGGTTGTATTTATAAAGATATAAGGGAATGCAAGCTTAATCCTCACTCCAATATATAATAACGAACTATGCATTGGACAGGAAAATTGTGTGACCCATTGTCTGTGTATGGATCATGAAACCAATTATAAACAGGTATTGTAGGTCACTAACAAATGTTTTAAAGCTAGGACATTATACACAAAACAAAAGCTTTATCACTGGGAGGCGCACATTTCTGAGACACATCTCTACAACTAATGCATATAATTATTGTACAATTTACGTATTGAGATTTGTCCTGTATAAATGTTGAAGTATTCAAAACAAATGTGTTCTCTCTTATATACCAAGATCATCCATATATTGCAGCCATAATAAACTTTATTCATTGAGCCTCCAAAGTTCAGAAGAATACCGACGTTGTGTCTTTGCCCTCTAGAACATGATTTTACGGTTTGCTCACTTCATCGTGATGCAGTTTATTGTGGTCAAGGAGGAAGCATGGTACATTCTTGTTGTTACTCACTTGCTTTGAATTGCATTATATTTGATTACAATTTGAAACGTATGTTGTTTTTTTTATTTTCATTCCGGATATCGATATCAAGGTATGGAACAAATGATCTTCAAACATTTCTTAGTGGTGACATGTTCTTCTGCTCTAATTATATTGCTTTGCATGTGTAGTCGTATGTTTAATCTTGAAAAAGTAAAAATAAAAAAGGGAGTGTAAACTAATACTTTTAAGGATTTTAGGAAATCCAGTTATGAAACATATTAGGATAATATTGATCAGCAGCTTTTCCACAAATTCATTCGACCAATCAAATTTGGTCTAAGAAATCTAAGCCTTTCGTATTTCATCGTTCGTGTTCAGAATCCCATAGCTTATGCAAATATCACTGAAATGATCCATGTCAAAATTTGAACAATAAGGCAGGTTGATTGTTTATCTCTGCAGCTATGTTTCAAATATTTCAACCAACATGTTTTATCTTTATGAAAATGAACTAAATCAGGATGGTTTCAATGAACATTATATTTCTTGACAAACACTTGACCGAAACCGATGTTTAGTTTTTCTTTTTTGTTCGTTGTATGTAGATCTTTTGTTAGCTTTTGTATCAAACATGATTGGTGTAAATACCACACATATACAATCAAAACTTTTATGATTGTGTCACGACTGCATTGAAACAATGTTTAATCATGCATTATCACAGACCATTCCATTCAGCAAAGATAAGTCAAAACTTACAAATGGAGATTTTATAATCCTGTTTGGCATAATACAAGATATTCATATTTTGTGAGGAGGTGTAGGGTGCGTGGTAGCGCTGGCATTTGTGTTATGTATGAAGTACATATTTAGTTACACGTTATAATAACCTCTGGACGAATAAACACTTGCTTAATATACATAGTAAAAGATTGTGATAACTGCCTAGCAGAATGAAGCATATTCTTCTCTCATTATTACAAAATGTGGTGTTCAGTTCGGAAGTAATTAGGTAAGAACAATAAACAAGAAATTGAATACATCAGCAGAGAAGATGAAGCGACTATCTGACCGACAAACTTAAATATAGATAGATAATTTAGTTGATGGATATTGAAATAAAAAAGTTATTATGTTACATTTGTCAAACTGAACCAACCATTTGATGTCTACGCTCGGACACTTCAAGAGAAAGTCCGAATTTCAAAACAGATGGAATTCACGCCATTTGGACGAACATGGATCTCTTTTCAGCACATAGTGCTACATCATCATGTAGACCAACAAGAATGCTATAAACCAAAATCTATTTCATGTGTATGCAGTATTATGGTTGCTGTAGGAGGTCATACCTTATGTGACTTAAATGTTTCAAAAACGGGAATATTTCAATTGCATAATCTCAAGAGAACAAAAGCATTGCCAACAACAATGTGATCAACTGCACGGCTACTAGATCCATTCATTCTTTTAAATTCTATGCTAACCAATTAGAGAAGGATATACTGATATCTAAATCCTTGGTTAGTCGAGGCCTGTGGGAAAATAAACACTATTGATTCAATAATTCATTAGAAGTGCACCTGATGCCATTTTCATCGATATGGGGAATACTATTGGATACTCCTGTTTCCTGGACAGTTCGTTGGATCGCGCAGTAATTGCAATCAAGCCAAACGATATAAATTTCTTCCTCCTTGAAGAAGGAGTAATCCGAAACAATTTGTCAATAAGTATGTATGTTCGTATGTGTGTTGGTAGGTAGGTAGAAGTGTTGGTAGGTGGACAGTAGACTAACCTCGTGTATGTAAAGCATCCAAGCCAAGCGGTTAAACAAATTAATTGTTTGCATTTCTTTGTGGAAGGCTATGCATTAAAATCAGCAAATAAATTAAAAGCGTAACTGTCTTTCTTACATTTATGTTGCCTCTACTGACTCGGTGACTCTATCTCGATATGCAGACATTATTGATCCCAAACAAATAATAAATGAGAAATAATTAGTACACCTTTTGCTAATTTCTATCCCAGACCTAATTGGCTTTCATCCTCGCCTTCCATTCCAAACGTATGCAAACATTCCTCTACTTCCAAAAACAGCAAATTATTATGCGAAGTTCATCTAAGCTTATATTATGCTATAGATAATGCAGAATTATGAGATATATGTACAATTCATCCTTGGAATAATATGCCTTAAGGAGGATGGTTTGAGGATGCGGCGGATTTATAAATCTACAGACATCTAGGCACATTGCTATTTTTCTATTAGTTGTGTGCTTAGTTAACATGTACAAGTTATTTAAACTTAATGGTGACCGATCATGAACTTTCTAATTATTCGTATTCATTTCCGTTCTATTACACACCTTGTTAGAGTAGGCCATTCATAACCAATCGCTTTTGGTTGGAAAATTACAGCGCTTATAAACGAGTATACATGATCACTCGCATACGAGATTCTACAAAATACCATGCCTATATGTTTACGAAGAATTACTTCCCACGGCAATTAATATACGCTAAATACAAACAATTACTAATTAAACAAATTGCGCTGGACTAAAGTTATCCTAATGCTAATTCATATTTGTAAAAGTGGGACCATTTAATTCTGATGAGATGCAACTTAAGCATAAAGTTTCACAAAAAATTAAAAAGTCAAATATATTTTCTAAAAGTCATGTATTAAATTATACGTTTCAAAACTATGCTATTATTGTATGTGGCGAGAGACAGACATAGGCAATTTAAAGTGGATTACATTAATTATCTCTATTATAGTTCTGCATCAGACATGCTTGTTGGTTTTCGCAGTTGTATCTTTCAGAAGCGGTTCTCTGATTAGGACTCTAGATTTATTAATAGCATTCGCAATATATCTTCGCCCTCTAAAGTGGCCCTTGCGCTCATCGAGTCACATTTCAAAGGGCAGGATTAAAGCATATGCTTTTGATTCGAACTCATATACCGTAAAGGAGTTATTGTATTACCTGCCGACGGTATCATCTGGCAAAGAATGGAAATTATTCGGAGTCAGTAGGTGCAAATTCTATGTTCCCCTCCACCTGTGTAGATTGGAAAACTGATAAGAGGCACACATTACAATTATAACACAGAGACATAGATTAACATGTGACAGTTGAGATTTAGTTATAGTTTAGAGTGATTTATTATTCGTTTACAACATGCACGCAAGCTTGTTTGTTTATATTCTTAATTAAAAATCTATTTCAGACCTATATAATTCTCTCTTATAGCTTTGCTTTTCGTTTTGGTCTAGGGGTCATGCACACAACTGAATAGCATTCCATTATATCTTTCGTGCAATAAGATACGTCTAAGCATAGATATCTTCCTCTGATAATGCATTTTAAATAGAGTAGTGTTATCCGTTACATGAGATGAAACATTTAAGGACTTGAATATTAAAGGGTACATTAATTCCTTAGTTTAGATTGTTGTTGCATGGCACAAGTTAACAACAACATGCCTCTTCGCGGTTACTGTATTAAACTATTTTGTTCAAGGTACGATGCATTCATTAAGTAACCATGAAGTATTATTGTTTGCTTGTGTTATGATACATATATTACGGTTACGACTAAAAAAATAGAAGGAAATAAACCCAAAAGGTTTAGTGAAAATTAGCAAATAACGTAATTATAAAAATACTAAAATGGGAATATAAGAGAAACCTACAGCATTACGAATTAAATCCATACAAATCTTGAACGTGTATGCACATTCAAACGAATCTAATGTTCCGAATTAATGTTTCGAATGAATTTTAAGTCATCTAATGTACTGGCCTGCCATCAGTCCTAATGTATCAAAACGGCATTTTCCAAACTCTTTTGAATAGTTCACAAAAAGCCCAGGATGACAGTTTAGTTCAAAAAGAACTTTGTAGTTCGAATGAATAATCTGAACAAAAGTTTACTCATACAAAATATATAAACAAAACAGTAAATACTTCTGCAGACTGATGTTACAAAAAGGCCTTAAACAATAAGAATTAAAACATTGTTTGCCACCAAATAATAATATTCTAGCATAATAGGCGAAAACCTATTTTGATTCAATATCGTAAAAGAATCCAAGTTAATCCATCCGATGGGAAATAGCCTATCCAAAACCCACAAGCTTTGAGAAACTTGCCCTACCAGGTTAAAATGTTGTATTGTTAATGATGTAATTAATGATCTTATCCACCTACCTAAAGACATAGATATATGCTCAATATACACTCCTAATATCCTAAAATAGAAGGCTTACCCGTGTACAAAATTAGCAAAAATCTGTATTTAAGATGATCAACCAATTTACAGTAATTAACAAATTATACCAAATATAGACACAAGTATGTACTCAGCGTTACCAAAATATATACATTATACCATTTCCCTTTTAAATAGGCACATTTATTGAGGTAAAGTATAATTTGAGTAAAATCTTACAACAAAATATTTTATTTGAAAGTCAAATATTTGAGATTTTGTGAAAGTCGCTATAAATGTATTAGTATTTGTGATATCGTTGTTTTAAAATTGTATGAATCATTCACAAATTAACAACTATCATATATCTAATATGGTAAACACACCATAATTTGGTTTGTCAGCAGGTTTTTCTGCTGGTACATCTCAACCAGTTCAATTTCACCATTAACTATTGCTTGATCACGTAATTCAATTTTCAATTTTCAATTTCATTGCCAGAAACGGATTTAACAGTCGTTTTGAATTAATCAGTAGCTTATTCAGATCATTTTTTTGTTTTAACCATAGTCATTTTAAATAGTATATGCTAATTCAAAGGTCTATAATGCAATAAGTAGGTCTGTCATATAATGTGCATAACATTTTTTGTGTTGGATAATGAGTTGAATATAATACTTTATATCAATTCTTGTTGGTATTCTTTGTTGATGAGCTTCTTGTTAGTTTGATATTTCAATTCATCCTATAAAATTCATAAAATATATTATCTTAATTGATTACTCGGTGAAGATATATTTTCTAAATGATTTAGAGGTTATATCATTTTCTTATATTCGGTCTTGGCTTCAGTGCGCGTCATTCTGCTAAATTCATTGTCGGACAACATAGATACACATCATGAAATGGCTTTTAGTGTCTTTGCTACGTCCAATCTAAACTGGGCATCATGCTTAAACAATCGTATAGGCATTGGAATCGAAGTAGGCAAAGCACTAACAATAGTCTACATGGTATATCCCCCAGTCGTGTTTTCCCTTATCTGTTTAATATTGTGATATTCCTGTTCAGAGGTACAACATGTATCGAGCAGATTTATTAATCATTGCTGAGTCTTTTTTTGTAATATACAAATATATTTGTCTTGCAATTATCTTATAGACCTCTGAGAATAACGTTACGATTGATTGGCTTGATATTTCCATCGCTGTACATTTCAATCGCTTTGTCGTTGGGATTGGTGATGATATTCCTGACTTATAGTGGAACACTTTACTTATGACATGAGTCCTTTAGAATATTTGTTCACTGACTATAACAGAAGGAGACTAAACAGGAAAGGTACAAATAGATGAGCAAGCTGAGAAATGAAAGATAGCTTTTGAAAGTGATAACGTATATGAGAAGAGACGATATAACTGCAACGTAAAGTGGAGCACTGACAATATATAATTAAAGAAGCATGGAGAGACATAAATAATGGGATTCAAAGTGGAAGAATGTTCGGTGCTATTGCGTCCGAAGACAAAACGGTAGAGTTTAAATGAAAGGAAAATTATATTATTGCAGACTAGGACGTGTGGGAACGAGACACATTCTACCTCATGTTAAGAGGTCCCAAATTTAATCCAGGTGCACACAATAAAGGAGATATGGATAGCTCTTTGTAAATGACTTGAACGATCCAAAAGTGGACAAATTACGATTGGTGGCTCATACACAGCTCGTCGCTAAATGGTAATTCACTGGATGTATATTCCTGTCACCCTGCAAACGAAGCTCTACAACAAATACACCTTAAGAGACATGACAACGCTGCACATATATATTACATTGTCGAAGTTGTTGTTGTTGTTGTTGTTGTTGTTGTAGGGTTTAACGCCATTTTTCAGCACACGATAGGCTATACATGGCGGCCAGTATTAATGTGGAGGAAGAACCCGGAAAACCCGCGGAAAGAACCACCGACCCACGAGAAGCTACTGGCAAGCTTTCTCACATACCCACATTAGCCGAATCCGAGACTCGAACCCACGCAGACAGAGGTGAGATGGCAGTGATCCGTAACGGAGAGCGCTTTAAACCACTCGGCCACTCGGGGCCCCCATTGTCGAAGTTTATGGATGTATCCAAAATGTGTTATCTATGACAATTACTAGGACAGTCAATCTAAACAGCTAACACTCCGAGGAAAAAGTGCTAATATAGTTAGTAATGGTCAATCAGGAAAGGTTTGCAAATCATAGGGATACAAATGTTACACATGTAGAGAGTGGGACCAAAAGGGGTTTCGTCCAAGAGTAGCGTTTGATATTGAAATCAGGGTGTAGTCAAAAGGCGATAAGTCCGATGACATTCCTCGTGATAGCTAGGAAAGTAATAAAAATGCGCGGAGTATACCAGTAATATCCGACTTCACAGATCAAGTGTGATGTCATTGAGTCAATACCATAAGAAGTAACGGCAATGGTTATGACGTTACTGTCTTACACGCCACTGATGTACTATTGTCGTTGAAAATAGGAGCCTCGTTGGGGATGCTTGAGTAGAAATCACGGGGTATAGTGTTAGATTAACAAATGGATCACTTTGCGGTTGCACAAATCCTCGAAGAGTTCTCTGTGCACAATACATAAAATAGCCTAACTTTTGGAAACCTCGAGGGGGCCTGCAGCACCTTCTGTCTCGAAGGAGGTGTTAGTATTAAGATCGGTGCACGAATGTCGCTGGGACCAAACGGCTTGCCCAAACCGCTAACAAGTAAATATAGTGGTGCATAGTTTGTGTGGCAAAAGTATAAATTTAGACAACGTTTGCTCTTGTTTACATAGGTAACAGTAGGTCTGATATTTTGCAGGGTTATATATAGCATCTTTGGCTTCCTGCAAACCATTGGCGTTTCTTTTTCTTTTGGATCCACCTCGTCATCGTTAGATACCAATCCTGCCACAACGGCTCATCGTACTGCCGGTTCGAATCTTATGTATGCCTTGGTAGCCTACCACTTCCAGTCTAGTTGGTACGAAAGGCTTCCTTTGATTGGGCCAGGGAGAAAAAACTCGAATGATTTTACGGGACTCATTCGTCGCTCGATACTCTTGGCTGGACTGTTTAAACGTTTTTGCATGCATTCTGGACGAGCTTGTTGTCCGTCAGGCTTGCAAATTAGCTCTGCAAGAACAGTTCATGTATCGGACTTGCTGTTCTACTACGCGACGAATGTGCTCAGTTCTGTAACGAGCGGCTTCGTTCCGATTTCTAGCAACCTTCTTTCACCGGTTGTTCTTGTGCACACCGTGCTGGTAGCAGTTTCCATAGTTCTATTGTTTGAAAAAGACTTCCAACAAGATGTCGTCGATGCGGATAATTCCGCCGAGTTGTATATATGGGTGGCAAAAATACATATTTGTAGCGTTTCCAAATGTGTGCACCAATGCTGCCAAATACTTCTTGCATACCTGCACACTCCATCTCATGCAAACATGTGTTGTAGATCTTATCGCTCGAGGGCAGCCCTGCTAGCGAGTCGTCGTCGTCGAGACAGAGAGAGAGAATTGCATTTCACAATGCCTTCATTCTACAAAATCATATTTGCCGTAAGGATCCACTCTTACAATCCGGTGCATCAGTTTTAGATACTGGAGCAAGGCGTCGGCCAAATTTTAGTCCCCTCGTGGTGCACTGAGTTGTCCTATATGGCGTTGAAAACATATAAACCAATTTTATCGGCTCGGTGAGAACCTAGAAAGTATAGTAGTAGTCTCAAGTGCTCGGGTTCGATAGATTGGTTATGTCAGACATGCTAATCATCATCGCTGAAGGTGTAGCCGCGTTCGAGTTTTTTCGCTCGAAAGATCTCGAGTGAGTGCATAACCTCCTAGAAAACTGTTGCAACAGAAGAGTCGTATATCGCTAGTACGGTCACGCTGTTCGGTTCGTAGCAAAAAATACGAACGGGAATTACATTGGGAAACCAGGTGCCTGCAAGATGGAAAGTCATGTTGTCAGGATTGACTTTGCTGTTGCTTCGGTTGCAGATAAAGCATCGCCTGCAAAATGTGTATATAATACCAGACTATCGGCATGACGAATCCACATATTTTGGTCGTCCAAGAAAATATCGGATACAAGTTCTGTTTTCCGTTCGAAACTCGTTGTGGTTTCCCACTTGCAGATAGTCTTCGCTCAAGGTTTGCTGTGTTAGGCGTTATGTAGCATCACGGGTATATCGGCTTGTGTATCCCATTGCAAGGATACCTATATCATTGGAGCATGCGAGAGCTTTGGCGTTAGATGAGTAATTTGTTGGCTTGTGTCTTTTATTTTTGCACAAGGTGTCTGGTAGCAGACGTTTGATTTCGGTTTTCGTTATTCCAGGTGGACAATATTTTGATCGCTCATGGATTTTGGTGGTTTTTGTGGGTTTTCTGTGTCTTGTATTGTAGTCATATGTGGTCATGCATTTAGTGGTTTCTCTTGCCTGTGTGATTGTTCTTCCAGTTTTTCTTGATTGCGAGAACAAAAGTAGATGCCCTGGAGATGTGTATCTCCATGAGCTTCATTTGCTTTGAGTTCTTGTTGATAGCAAGAACAATATTAAATGCTCTGCAGATGCGTATATCAACGAGTTTTATTTGACCTTCTAACGGAAACATTTGGCAAAGAAGTTGAAAGGAAATATGTTTCCGATTTATGGCGGATCATATGTGATGCCTCTGTATATCAATTTATTTCAATTATTGTTGTTTCATCAGTAATAAAATATTTAACTTTGTGGCTCATTGACAAAAATGCTAATTTCCAACAGCTCAAAAATAGGGACATATTGACATTACACTGCTGAAACTTAGCATTGAATTTTTAATAAGACTGTATTTCAAACAAGACATTTTCAGCTTTATTATCTCTATTTTGCATTGTCGTCATATCAATGGTAAATGTTCTTTCAAAACTTGTAGGGCCGCTACTGTACGTTACATTTAGCTTGGCATCATCATAGTTATTTTTGACGTGAATGGAAATGATGCTAAACAGTTTCCTTTCACAATTAATGAATCTTCGTTTCTAACTCAAGCCATTTAGCGTGCAACTTATAATCCAGTATTTATCTATATTTTATAGCCGTATATACCCACTTAACATGACATGACATGCTTAATCTGGCTTTCTATACAAATATTCAATCCGTATTTCTGATTTACGCACTTAGCTTGAAGTTACCTTTCATTAATTCATATGCTTTTTTTCTCAAAACGGATCTCATGAAATATTTAAATGGTATATATAGCACGAATAAGATTATGGTAAACAGCCCATGCTTAAATAAAGACGGTGACCTTCCAACATGTTTCATGACTATGACTTCATTAATCTCTCTATACAATTGTAAAAGTGTTAAAACATTTAATTCATGTTGTAATATTTAGCAACTACTCTAGACAGTTTCAATTTTAGCGTTTACCTTCTACTTCAAATATATCAGAAATATATATTCAGCTGTGGCAATTTATTCATTCCGTTAACAACATTTGTTTATGTTTACTTAACATATATTTAATTTCCACACAATTAAATCCACTGTAATTGTTAAAGCTTCGGGGGAATGTGAATTATTTTGGTCATTGAGTGTTTCAATCTGTCAGGATTGACTCTCTGTATAAACCATCGACGTTCTCGAGATAGGTATTTTAGATTTCACTACATTAATTTTTCTTGTGTTTTTCTTATTTGTGTTTAATTTTATTTGGTTTATTGTTTTCTCATCTTTTCTGGGTCTTTTATTTGCTTTTTGGTATGTGTAGGTGCCAGGGAAGTGAATACAAATGAAAACTATTACCTGTTTTATGTTAAACACACCATCAAGTTCAATACAAAATTCATATTTTGCATTCGTTTTCTTTGCATGCGATGTCAACGACTGAACATATGATTCAGAGTGTTCGGAAAAAATAGCATTCACTTACATTTCCAATTATGCTTTAATTTTCCAGAACTTAACATAAAGCTTATATATTAAGCAAACCCCAGAAAGCGATATGTTACGGTTATCTAAATTGATCTTTTTTAAATGTACAAATATAAACAACATTTATAACTCCTAAAATTCATAATTAGTTTTACAATGAACAGTCGCATTGGATTTTTTTCGTTCTAAATTATTCTTATAATATAGATTTTCATGTTTTCTTTCTCCAAATTACAGTGTTCTGACCTTTTTGGTCTTTGGTCTTTACCAATAGCTGTACAGAAAACAATGATTTTTCATCCCCATTTTTGATACTAGAAAACCACATTTCACAATGACAACAATTATATATATATATATATATATATATATATATATATATATATATATATATATATATATATATATATATATATATATATATATATATATATATATATATATATATATATATATATATATATATATATATATATTATGCCCGAATTAAGAGACAAACCTCTTCCATGACTCTTTAATTGAATCTGCACTATATCCAGAGTTATTCCTCTTTGTCCATACTTCGCGTTGCTGAATCTATGCATACGTTATAGTAATGTAGTGCCCGTTTTACAGAACAATTTTCTACTAGTGTTGTCTTCTGATGTAATATGACCGTATTACCTAAAACGTCTATATGTCTATATATACAGCGAACGAACGAACGAACAATGGATAGATAGATAGATATATAGACAGTTGGATAGACAGATAGATAGATAGATAGATAGATAGATAGATAGATAGATAGATAGATAGATAGATAGATAGATAGATAGATAGATAGATAGATAGATAGATAGATAGGTAGATAGATATATAGATATATTGATAGATAGATAGATAGAAAGATTGACAGATGTATAGATATATAGAGAGATAGATATATAGATAGATAGATATATAGATAGATATATAAACAGATAAATATATAGATATATATAGATAGATAGATTGATGGACCCAACGTTAAAATGTATTAATTTGCATTAATTTCTGGTGGTTATGCATATCCAACTTAAGTTATATTTATATGCCCTTGAGGAACCTCACTCAGTGATAATGCCGCTATCATAAAAAAGTGCAAATGACCGACCGTACGTTTTTACAAATAAAGCATATATATATATATATATATATATATATATATATATATATATATATATATATATATATATATATATATATATATATATATATATATATATATACTTTTTTAAAAAATGGCATTTATAGTTTTGGTATAAAGGAAATTGATAAAACAATATTACTGGTATATCAATTTGTGATCTGCCCATGGCCTAATATTAAGTATATATAAACATTCTTTCAACTGCAGGCCTATAGATCCATGATTAATTTTAACTCATTCATTAATTTTAAATGCCATACGAAAATAACAATAAAAGGTATTAACAGTTCCTGTTTTCTAAATGAATAAAAAACTGTACAGCATTTCATCGGAATCTTTTTTCTTCCATTCCCTTCTCCCCTCTCGTGGGTAACAGGCCAAAACATCAAAAATCTGGAGTGAGTGAGAAAAACATATGGCGCCGGACAAAAACATTTAAACTGAACTTGTACCAAGTAACCTACAGTAATCTGGATCATCGTAACGGTATGTTACGCTTTCCTTCGTGATCTGTAAACAGTGTTCATAATATCAATGATTCGTAGTTGTAATAGCCAGTCGACATAGGGTTTATATGTTAAATTTCTCATTTACGAGCTTACAAGCCACATATACTGCAGCGTGTTTAATGATTAGTTATTGTTGATTCTTAAAACTAGTATAATGTTCTAAACCTCGTCACTAGGTGATGCGGACCGCACCGGGTGACACCATCAGAGCGGGTGACACCAAAATGACTCTCTACAATTTTTCAATTTTTGTGCAGAAATGATGTACATGGAGTGACACCATGAGTTACCGCAGTGGATGTCACAAATCCTAGTGACGCCACTGAGAGAAAGAGAGAGAGAGACAGAGAGAGAGAGAGAAAATGTTATAGACCTTAGAAGTGTTCGTTAAAGTGGAAAATTGACAAGTGAACTGTCAATATGTTAAACAAATTTAATTGATTCAATACTCTCGAGATCAGGATGAATTTACACTTATTAAATATTGACTGAAACAAAAAATAAGAATAAGACAATTCCCGTATTTTGATAATTCAAAATGTTCCAGATATTTTAATTTGCACGTTCGATATTGTTTCTTCGGTCATTTTTTCTTAAAATATGCATTGAAATATATTATCATATATGCAGCATTTATTTCTAGAAAGTTTTTTTCTGTGTTGGAAAAATGAAGTAGAACCTCCTGTCACAAAAATGCGAAAAATAACAGCTCCTAAAAGAACACGCGTGAGCTGCTATCGGACTGTGCTAGTTTGAACTCATTAATTTTTTTTGGTTTTTAATATGTTTTTCAACCTGAAAGCACGTTCCCGTTTTAACGTGTTATTTTAACTTTTCAATAGTCACGACTCTATGGTCTTTAACTATGTAGCAGAATCAACAAAACCTACCGGTTGTGTAAAAATGCAACTAGCAATTTAATAACTTTAGTTATACAATTAAATTAAAGAGGAACTTTCAGCATTATAAATCAATGTTAAAATAATCTTAAAATTGCTTCAAATTTCTAAATTGCCACATTCTTGATTTATCACAATTGCATTGTCCAGAATATTTTAAGTAAACTAACAATATCTCAGATGAAAATATTATTCCAAAGTTAAAGAGCACTTTGTAATTCTAATCAATAATTTAAATAAATTAGTGTCTCAAATCAAATATAATCAAAACATTAAATACTTATGTATAGTGATATTAAAACAAGAACAATACTATGGAATAAGAAGATATGAAACAACTGTCTCTTAATATACATGTCCAAGAAATGATTGCAACTCTGTTTCAATTCATCCATGTGACTTTTATCAAAATATATGACTTATGTGGAAATAAAAACCACCTGCACAAGTCTCAACACTAAACAATCCGAACAGAAAATTATCCTAAATTGTTCAACATTTAAATTATTAATGGTTAATTAAAATCTAGAATAGACCTATACATAGCTCTCTATGAAAATGTATTACCAAAACGTTAAACACCGAATACACATAGACATGTCATAGTTAACAATATTGGAATTTTAGCTAAATCATAAAAGATTGATCACAGTATCTATCTTACCTAGAGGTTTTAGCAATTGAAAGGGTAAAAGTTATAATTTTACCATCAGGTCAGCCCGTATCGCAAGCATATGGCGAGTCAAGTGTCTTTACCCCAATAAATATAATTGTGTTGATGTGCCTTACAATTACAAACCAAATCAAATTAATATAATGAAGGTATGTTATGCAAACTTTTTACGCAATAGATTGTTTCGATAATGCATAATTATGAAATTATTTTCATATATATATATATATATATATATATATATATATATATATATATATATATATATATATATATATATATATATATATATATATATATATATATATATATATATATATATACACATTTTTGCGTCAGGGACTCATACTGGACAAAATTTATGCACACGTTTTGTTGCCGTGCGTATTTTTGACGCAAAGAATTAACATAATGCGATCAGGATTTATTTAATATCAAATGCTTTGGATGAGGGATGGCATCGTTTATGCTTCGAGCAATAGGCATAGTCTAGTTCCCTTGCTTCATATTCTCCCTGCGTTGCACTCCACTATTCGTATAGCAGAGTGCAACACATGAAGCATACAAAACAAGGAAACATACTAGCATAAGCTATGTTATGACGGACTAGCATCCCCTAATCTCCCGAGCTCTCACGCTGTTAGCAGCTCTCGCGTGATGCTTATCGTCAATAATTGTTGCACTAGAAAGTGATTATCAGATTAAAACAGCGCCGACTAAGAATCATTAGCAAATAAAGTGAAAGAAGCAGAACACAAAAGAGTAACTGTGGATCTAACTTTAATGAAGAATGGAGAAAATAATGTCCTTGACTGTAGTAAGGCACAGCCTTTAGGATTACCGGTGTGACTTGTGATCACATGATTGCGAAGAGTGCAAAATTAATTAATCATTTCGTGACTGGGATTAAAAATTTTACAAACTCATCTCTTGTTCGCCATAATATATCTGGAGAAAAAATTATTACCCAAGATCTTCTTTCACAACAGAGAAATCGGTACACTTGCCGAGACAAATGCGTTCTCTGGATTCCAAAATCAGGGGGTCAGTGCAGGTTTCGTTGGTTTTAACTTGCTGCAATAAAGGAAAGATTTTAAAGTTAAAGTGTAATTTATTAGAAAAAAAGATTAATCATTAGGCTTTTTGATTTTTGGATAAATGTGTTCTTGGACGAAGTACAATGAAACCGATGATTGTACAAATTATATGACATGCTGTAAATTAACTGCCATTTGGTTAAAAAGATTTATTTGGCTTTTACTATTGGCTCATATGTAATATGTTGGTCTATAAAAGTGCTAAAAATGAAAATAATCAGAATGTTAAACTAAAAGATAAAAACCTAATAATTTTGAATGGACAATGCATTTGTTTGTTAGTTGTGCACGAATGTTATTTGTACTTTTAGCGAGAGAGAGAGAGAATGTTGTGCACGTTGCAGTATCCTAGTTCAAGGTGAAAAAGTATGGGTGAGATGAAAATCTGTCAGTACGTTTTTGAACGCCACATTTTTTTTGGACCCCCAGTTCTGAACACAAGAAGTTTTTTGCCTTCAAGTTTACACCTTGGGGGATATACTGTATAAATTCTTATTCAACGATGTGCCAACAATCGTTGTCGATTGTTATAGGGAGCGGCAACGTGCTATTTGCATTTAAGTTTGAAAATGGAAAATATAATGCGAGTAGAAAATTAAAAGGGAAGAAACATATGCCACTATTACAAATCCTTATAGTTCATGTCTTTTATGGTAGACAGAAGTTATCAAAGGATTGTTAAGAATGATCACTGCGTCAGTTGAACCAATGTTACGATAAGATTAAAAAGAAAACAATATAAATCGAATGTAGCTTTTAAATTTAAATATACACTCGGGATTTCTAGTCCACGTTCCAAATTATAAAACACACCCTGATCAAAGAATCATACCTAAGAGTTTCCAATGTGCTTTCCATGTTTCCACGTTAGGTATTATTCTGAGGATTTAAAATTATACTTCTTACATTTCTTCTAAATAGAGAATTGGAGTTTTCGTGGCATTTTTCAAGTTTACATGATTCACTTTCAATATATAAATATAACTTAAAATGTATAATTTTATTCCTGTTCTTGTAATTATGCCGAAATGGTATTATTCCAAAGATCTCTATGTGTCCAAAATATAATATAACTTCCATTAAATTGCCTTTTAAATATAACATTGATATTCGTATTATTACGCCCCCACCTATATTGAGACCAAAGCGCTAAATTTCCATCCCGACATTAACCGAACTTAGTTTCAAATGGACATTTATGCCCTAGTATCCCAAGCATAATGTTAAATTCGCATTTTTACCGTTCTGGTCCAAACGTAATGTTAGCGCCTAATATACCCACATCGCACCCAAAAACTACTGATTCACTTTGATCATGGTGCGATCAACACTAAACTATGATGGCCTTAGTTCAAATAAGTATCCAGCAGTGAAGTACGAGAATTACTCGTGATAAAGTTTGCCTTCAAACACCTTTTGCCAGGGCTAATTGATTTCAAAGTACATTTTTGATGGAGTCTATTTCTGAAAAGAATGTTATCCAGTCAAAGATTAAGAAAAACCTTTAACTGTAGTCGACTAAGTAATAATCAAACCTAAATCCTGAAATAACCCTTGCTAGTGCTCTATTGCACGATATTTACCCTGCGCACCCGCCCCTCCTTTCCCATATTGTCTTGTATTATGAATCATATTGTACACGGCACATTTCACAGTAGTTGTAATTAGTATTTAATTTGATATATGGTATAACGGTACCAATTGCGCAAGTCCAGGTGGGCGGAGCTTAAGGTGTATGGAACATTGTATTCAGAATTAAAGAACAACACTAGATGTGATTGGTGCATTATGTAAGAGTTGTACTTTCTGTTTGGCTTAAAAAAATGTTGAGCCTCTTGGCAACATGTGAGTTTGTGTTAATTTCTATCTAGATCATATTTTGTATTTTTCATGATTTTTTTAAAATATGGTACACATAGCTGAAAATGTGCTTGTTGTGACTAGATAACTCTTACCCCTGTCTAGTTCCAGTAGAGTTATCTCTCTTAAATGCAATGGAGTACCTGGTTATGTCATTGTCAAATTGGCAATGTAGCATTGTTCTATATGACAGTGTGTGACATGCATGCCCAAGTAGGACAGAAAGTATATTTATTTCACAAAACATTAGCATTGAGGTATATGGAAAAACAATTGGTACCGTGATACCATATCATTCCTTATTATATTTTGTATTGGCCTCCACACCGCTCCGGTGGCCTAGTGGTTAGAGCGTACATCTCGGATATTGGAGGTCGTGGGTTATAACCCTAGCCAAGTCTTACCAAACGTTTATAAAATTTGTACTAACAACTGCCTCGCTTGGCGCATAGCCTTAAGAGGTTATAATTAGGACTGATCGGCATGGTGTCAGGGTGGGACATCATGCTAAATATATGCGGAATAATGGCCCAATGTTAGACATAACTTTAAACTGCCACACTGCAGACATAGTAGCGATATGAACTCGAATATTTCTGATTGTAAGACTATTATATTAATCATCTCATTCTTCTGGACAATGTTCAACATAAGTTATAAAAGTACTTTAATTCATGTCAATTTTCAGTTCACATGTGTAGTCATTCCATTTACTAAATTATAAACTCATTATGCATGTTTGGTATATAATAGGTTGCATAGTGTTCACACGAGCAGAAGATATTTATGTATTTGGTGCATTTATTTCTTCTACGTTTTTCATCAGGTCAGATTCAGCGCGTCTGGCATATCTGGTCATATTAGATCAATAAGTTCTTGCACCATTTTAAGCATTTCATATTCATTATCGTACGCCTCTTATCTAGCTGAGGGTTAGTTTGATCAAGAGTTCGTAGTTCACAACTATTCCTCTTTAATCATGATTAAACCCCTTTTCCTGCCAAGGCAGGTTCCCTTTTTAATATCAGACTGATTATTGTAATGTTTGGAATGGCTTTGATTTTTAGATCATAGGAAGACAAATAACATAATTACCTTTATGGTTAGAATAAAGTTCCTAATGACATATTAACTCTTAAGTGACTATAAAGCAAAGATCGTTGAAGACTTTTACCAAACTACCTATACTGAAGTGCTTATTTCTTTCAAATCTGAATGCAGATAGCTTGAAAACTAGTTCAGCTTTATAAATCTATTCACACGGAGGCCAGCAATACCAGCACTTGTCACCAGACGGTCAATTTCATTATACACGTGATACGAACTTTCATCACATTCAAACAAATGATTTTGATTAAGATCTTATGGAAATTGTACGAATGATTGAGGTAAGTCAATTATTGATTTTTTTGTTTGAAGAAGCATCATTCCTACTCAACGTAACATGAATAAGATTTTGAATCAGGTATCGGACAAACACGTAGATCTGACAACTGAAATTTTACAGCAAGTGTATCATTCGTGCAAATATTGTATTAGATTGTTTCAAGACAACCTTTTTGGGGCCCCGAGTGGCCGAGTGGTCTAAAGCGCTCTCCGTTACGGATCACTGCCATCTCACCTCTGTCTGCATGGGTTCGAGTCTCGGATTAGGCCAATGTGGATATGTGAGAAAGCTTGCCAGTAGCTTCTCGAGGGTCGGTGGTTCTTTCCGGGGATTTCCCGGGTTCTTCCTCCACCATTAATACTGGCCGCCATGTATAGCCTATCGTGTGCTGAAAAATGGCGTTAAACCCTACAACAACAACAACAACAACAACAAGACAACCTTTTTCATAATCACATATTGTTTTTGAAGCGAGAATGTCGACCATTTCAGTTTAATGAAACGCACGTTGCATAAATAAAGTTGTTTCTCAAGATATGAAACACAAATGCGCATTAAATATGTTAAGATAACAACGCACTCTAAATAAAAATCATACCCAGCAAAGAAGCAAGATTTAATGTTGAATGATTTTGTTAGCCTTGTATCATATTATTTGTTTCAGATAGCCCTACGTGGCTTTTAGAAAGTGTACAGCTTTGTGTTTTTAGTATTTCCTATTGTTGAAGTTAGATATTCAAATTATATATTCACTGCAAATATAAAATGCTCGTAAATTATTATTCTTGGACATAAACATTAATTAGGAATTATAGTGCATTTATAAAATGACATCTAGGGCCATATTAGTGACTAATCTGAAGATTGCTACTAGATCGTCATACTTCAGACTATTGTTACATTTGTACATTTAAAATTACAGGAATACCGACGATTGTAGCGATGGGTCTTTTTTCAAAGACCACTGAAATTTAATTAGAACATAATTCAAAGGACTGGCGATTTAAATTTTGGACTATTCAGGATTTAGTTTGCAGTACTCCAATTTTTTTTAAAGTTTCACCTTCTATTTTTGAGAAACAAATTATCTGTTAATTTCACAAAACTATTTGAATTCCACTATTTTCTATTACTTAGCTTAAGACCATGGAGTACTAATATTCGGTACTACGTTCTTTGCATCTAAGTAAATTACTGAAAGCTTTTGCATCAGTAGCAGACCTTTTTTTAAAGACGTACTTTGCTAAAGTTTATTTTTCAAATATTTAAAGCAAAAATCGTTATCACGTGAAATGTTTTAAAGAATGGATTGGAGCTTTACTTGATGACAGAAAATAACATTAAGATTAAGACGTATATGTTCATATAGTTTCTGGTGAACTTAGGTGTCAGCGTCTTGTTGTAAATGCGTTTTTTCATGAAATATATAGCAAATGTAAACAATATTAACATTACGAATGACAATCAAATATTTGAAAGAAAAAAAAGATCTGATACAGTTGAAACTAATACATTTCCAGCTACACACATCTTTGATTAGTTTACATAAATGCTTTCAAGTCCCAATTGATTTTCTGCATTTTAACATGTATTCCCTGTAAATAGAAACTAAACTATTAAATGCCATTTCAAGACTTCTCTAATTTATGGGCTTCTACATGCTGTCACCAATTTTGTTAACAATAATTCACTTAAGTCTTTAAATGTGCATAAATATGTTGTCAAGTTATCTCAAGCATTGTTCTGAAGAAAACAAATGGTGTTTTCGTTCGTCCATATTTTCCCAAGATTTTATCAGCCACAACAATGATTAAAAGTCTGAACATTTATATTTTTCTGTACTTTTATATAATTGTTATCAGTTGTATCATTTTGAAGCTCACAAACTAAAATCAATTTTCCTGCAATGGCATTTATATTGTTTTTTATGAGTTTTCATGTAAAATGCATTACTGGTATTATTATTTTTTAGACGAATGCGTTCCAAGTTTAAATATATTCGTCTCATTATTATTCTTTTAATTCGATCAGCATATTTGTTATTGTCGTTATAGTCAACTAGTACAGCATTATGTTTTCTTTGACATTCTTCCTATATAACGTTACATTGCGTTCATCAACAAGATCAAAAATAGTCCAGAAAGGCCAATATTGAGAACACATGATTTTGAAACGTTTTCTCTAAGATCTATTGATGCCATACTCTTATCTCAAACACATGTTTACAAGAAAGAATTTATTCAGAATATGTATAGTCACGGTTACCTGACATGTACTTTTATACAATTTTCATTAATTCAATACACTTACTCACATACACAAATATGTGTGTATGTCCGTGTGTGTTTATATTACAGCTTTGTGCATTGCATAATGCTTGTTGTGATATTGTGTTTTCTCTGTGATACATCAATTAATCCAGAAGGTTAGAGCGTCCGCCTCGGATGCAGGAGGTTGTGGGTTTGATCTTCGGCCGAGTCATACCAGAGACTTACAACATTGGTACTAACAGCTGACTCTCTGGGCATTGATCATTAAGATGTTAGTATTAGGACTGGTAGGCCTGGTGTCAGGATAATGTGCCCCCGTGCTAAACATCACTATAAACTGGCACATTGCAGACATCGTAGAGATATGACTGAACAATTGTTAAAGCTACGTTAAAAATCAAAATCTCATCACACACCACATCAATAAATATATTTCTCTACATTTTTTCTCTCAATTCTGATTTTCTTATGTTGTAAGCTTGTGTTGATAGCTGTGAGCAGTTGTTTCTGAGGAGTTGTCAAAACCAGTTAATTTTTGTTCAATTTGGTCTACGATATAACTTGCTCCATTCATTTCCCTGATCGCTTTGCTCCTTATTTTATTGTTTTGATCCCTGTTTACCGTGTTTCTGAAATCATCTTCTTTCACACGAATGTGTATTTTGCATATTTTGTGTATTTAGTGCCCAGCCTACCATTAGTAACACAGAGTTACGAATTACGTGACTGTATTATTTGTCTTTTTCGTTAACCGATAGTTATATGTTTAACCTTTCAGAACATCTTCACTTCTTACACCTATGTCCTATTTCGGTTTTCCTTTCTTAGATTAAAAATTATCTTCTAATGTCAGCTGTCCGTTCAATCTGTCTAATACAATAAGAAACGAAATGATAACTCATGTGTTAAAGTCAAAGTCTTGACACATTTCATTGCATCTTATACAACTATTGGAAATCGTATGTGTTTAAACGTATATAATGAACACCTGTATTTGCAATTGATTTCCGAATGCATATGCATATTGTTAGGTGTCATTTATTATGCTATTCACTGCGTTCGTTCTCATCCAACTGTGTTTTGAGACAGCTTCATTACATGGTTGTCATTCACTAATTATATATCTCCATAATATTTTCGTAACATTTTATCCGTTCAATTTTTGCACCTTTCATCTCACTTAACCTGCTTTGTACATGATTCAGGTACTCAAAAAAACCACATATTTTTATATTGCAAGTGTTGCTTTACACGATCTTAGATTTGGACAGTGTTTGTTTTCGCCTCTGCTCCTTTGCTTGCTTGGTCCCTATTATTTGAACTAGACCACGGTTTGAAACTATGAGGCTTTTACGCATTTGTTTGTAATGTATCATTGCTAATGCATTATTGTCAATTTTCTCCGATGTTCGTTGTAATCAAAACATTTTCATCTAAAGTAAGCTTAATAGCTCAGTTTGTTCTGCTCTTTACGCTTTCGGTTCTTCTTGGGCTGCAATACTATTTGAAAAACCACTTTGAGCAGAAAGTTTAATCTGGGTATTATTAGTGTATATGTAATATCCAACAGACCTTGTTTCAAATCTTAATATGTGCGTTATACATGTAATTTGTTTTATATTCTTGATGTAATAGAAACCATATATTACTCATTGTAAAGACAAGTTTAGACCTATGATACAATCTGAGCATTACCTACCTAAACGAAACCAAAACCATCAGAAAAAGATAATATTGTAAACACTATATTTAAGTAGATGATTGCAAATAATTCACTTTTAACGTTTTCCAATTAGATATAAACCTTTACTTTGACATCTTTCTACCTATTTTCTAAAATCAATATGCATTTAAGTTTTCAAACATATTTGTGTTGTTATGACATAACGTTTATACATTGTATTGTATTTACTATTCGAATGTTCTTTAATCAGTTTTTAGTTAAAGATGGCTTACGGAAAACGTAGCATTAAATAAAAACGTCAATCAAAATATCACACAAACATGATCGTTACAATAAGGAAAGTGTGATTTTCCTTGATAAAGTATGTATCCTGTATGAAAATGGTATTGGTTTAGTGTGGCAATATGGTTCTGTTGCACATGGTCACACCATTATTGATCATTATAAGCTTAAAATACATTGAACAATACGAAGCAAATTTCAACAGTTGAGTAGGCAAATTTCATTTTCACTCGGAATTGCATCACACATTTAAGGGATAAATCTGCTTTAGTTGGATAACTTTATTCCAGTTGCGAGACCGGTTTATGTCTACAGTATTTTGTGAATAGAGTTGGTATGATTCACTTGTGTAGATTAGCATTTAAACCCAGCTTTTGTATAGAGTGTATACCTTTTAAAAGGTATACCGCCCCCTTTACCCGGCCCCACAAACTCGCTATCAACCTAGCAATATCTTTAGCTGAAGTTCTTTTTCTTGTGTTTGTCTCGGGGTTTTATGCCACTTTCATTTCATGATATGTTTTTACGAAACATCACAATCCATTGTGACGGTAAATTATTCAGACAGACAAGACTAATTTCCCCCAATGGACAGTTTTGTCTTGCAACGTTAAGCTCCACCCACTTGGTTACTGTTGCTGGGGCTGACAAACGGTCCTCAAAATGACATATTCAGTAGCATGATCAATAAATTCATTCAAAATAATCATGGAACTAAAATTTTATCACCTGATTCTGACTGCAAGAGTATTTCAGAATGTGTAGAAAACGGGCGTAATCAACTATGTACGAATATTAAAGCTCATGAAGTTATCATTTTTGATGGCATTCCATAAGGGTATCACTGATAAACCAGAGAATTTAAATTATATCTCATCCATACAAAACAATTATGTATCATAATCTTTTGGAAAAGAGAAAAAAAGTAAATGCTCAATGAAATAAACAACTGCAGAGACGTAAATTTGAGTATATTGGCATCCGCTTTCACCTACGTTCGCTAATTAGTGTAAAGCGTCTGATCTAAATTCCTTGACACCATAATATTTTGCAGCAGGTGTTATAAAATTAAGAATTTGTAGGAGACGAGTTGTGAATGAAGTCAGTATGAAAAAACTGCAATAACTGGTAGACAAAATAAATATTTTACTATGTTTACTTTCTCATAAAATTAATATATAAAAATCTCCAAAATTGAATTATTGTTTTAAACATATTTGAATTAAACCTTTAAACAAAATTAAGTTGAAGATCTACAATTCTAGTATTTGTATTGCAACTTTTTGCAAGCACACTACATAATGTCCTAAGTTTAAGCAGCTTTGAGTATTTATATATGAAATATGATCATAATTAATGTATTATGTACTAAAGCATGTACTATGCAAACTTATCGGCTAAATAAGGTTGTTCACTTTGTTTTCCATTGTTTCATAATAAGTTCACATTGTTTCATTCCTAATTTGCCACATGTTAAAAATATGTTAAATGTAGTCAAGCGTAGATTCGTGCTTGTTAGCGGATATCAATGCATAATTACGTAGTGAATTCGAAGCCTAATTTTGATTGGTCAAACATAATAATGCTCGCGGTTTTGGTTGACAGGTCAGAACTAACCATTATATTTTGTTACTAGAGTCGATACAATTTGTATTGGCAAACAAATCACTCTGGAATTGGGAGTTTAAAAAGGTTTCCTACGATAACAACCAAGAAATAAACTGAACATTGCAGAATAATTGAATGGGCTTATTTGGATCAATCAGAATCACATAAAGTGATATGTAACACTTTTAATATGAATAAAATAAAACTATACTGTACATATTATAGGAAAACTGTACTGACTATATCATAAGATTATATCATGATATTTAATCTAGCATATAACCCTCTGTTAAATAGTATTAGAAAACAACATGCAAACGCAAATCTCATGATTTAAAAACACTCTTTTTATACCTTAATATCTACAATTTGTATTTCTCATATTAACTCCGTTTGCCTTTACTGTTTTGACTGGAGAATAATAATGTCTTATAAACAATTTCTGCCGTAAATCCATTTGTTGCTTAGAACTTTATTACATGTTGTGTTTATGTACCTGAAACAGTACAAGCACGTATGAAAACGGACGTATTGAAATCATTTTCTTATAGTTTATTCCATATGTCATCCACATCACGCATTTCCATCCCTTATATATCAGTTTATAAGCTATACAAATTCCTACATTTTACAAATCCATTTAATTAATCACCAATCAAGTCCTAATCTCAGTTTTATTTTGTCAGTGATACCGAAAGCATTTATATCATACCTTACATACAAATAGTACATCCTGTGATAAATTTTCGAACAAGAACGCAGTCAAGAATGCGATGATTACATTACAAAAATCATTAAATTGATCTCGAAAACCTGGATTTTGCGATCAAAAATTTTCTCATCTACCCATGTAATTTGGGAAATAAATATAATGTCAACTTATCCTTCCATACTCTCCCTGACTCAAATACAAAGTCGGCGCATGCACTAATTGTTGAGTAGGATTACGCCTTGAGGAACCGCTCACCAAGTTTTCATCTCATTCCTTTCCATCCCATACGTATAAATTTTGACATTATCAGCTTTCGCCGTTTTCATTAAGATTGAGCACACGGGGATCATTAAATGAAAATGCTTAAAATATGAGGGGAAAACAATTAGGTAAAATGGAATGAAATGAACATGCGATGGTTTATAAGGTATTTGTGTCTTTAATTTTTGGTAATGAAATATCTTGACAACAAGCATTAATGTGAATTTATACCAGACTTATTGTTAATGTTACTAAGAAATTCCCACGTTTTGATCTTAATATCGTTGTCAATTGAAACAAGACTTTCCAGCGTCGTTACTGTTGTAGATTGCATTGGAAAATGGAACTGCCCATTGAAACAATAACCAACGACGCATGCTCTACCCTTGATGAATTTCGGATTTTTCGGAATGTATTGTTTCTGAAAATTGTGGGACATTTTCCTTACTTATCCATTTGAATTGTATGACTGTTGATCATTTAGATGACTTCATGTATTTTCCTTCATACATTTGTTTCATGTTTTCCATGGCTACATTCCTTAAGTTTGATCACTAAGTATTTTTGAAACTTCTCATCGTTTTTAAATTTTCTGATTTTCAATATGTTGTTTTTCTGGATATGTGCAAATGAACATCCTTTCAATTATGCTGGGTAAAAACCATACTTTTGAACATTAAGACCTGGTGGATACATTTGCGCTGGATATGTTGGGTAGAATCTAACATGAACAGAATTATATCAACTACCCAATTTGAACAATTTATTGCAGGTAGGATACTAGAATAGGCGTTTCATTAGCAGGCCTGTTTACGTTAAACCACTGGTATTAACGTGTTCGGATTGCAATTATTTTGCTCCACGCATTTGTCATAGGGTTCTTGTTACTGTTACTAAGAAGATCCTTATTTACAATGTAATCGTTGTCATGAGGGACAGGGCCCTAGACGTCGTTTTTGTTGTAGCCTACATTTGAAAGTGCCACAGTCTATATAAATATTATAAATATTACCATACGATGCAAACGTTACCCTAAATTAATTTTATATGTTGTTTGAAATTATTTGTTTGAAAAATCTTAAGACCTTTTTCATGATTACACATTTGAATTTTAAACATTATCGGCTGTGGAACATTTAGATGACTTCAAGAAATTTCCTTTATGCACTATTTTCCCCTTTTCTCAATCTATATTTCTTCGCAAGGTATATTTGAGACTTCTCATAGAATTTCAAATGTATGATTGCAATATGTGTATGATAGTTATAACTATATGCAAAAGAACATACTTTCAAACAGTAGAAAGAGAAATATAGAGTGCGATAGAAAGAGTGCGCGAGAGAGAAATAGCTAGTTCAGACAACATATGCGTTATACCATTGTCTCGAAGTAATATCTTTACACATTGTATGGTATTGTTTCTGTCAATATGATTGTCTTAGTTTTCTGGTATAGGATTATTTTCAA
This sequence comes from Sinohyriopsis cumingii, assembly GCA_028554795.2. Taxonomy (NCBI): domain Eukaryota; kingdom Metazoa; phylum Mollusca; class Bivalvia; order Unionida; family Unionidae; genus Sinohyriopsis; species Sinohyriopsis cumingii. Next base: position 99,524,530 of record CM068830.1, read on the forward strand.
ATTTTGGATGATGATCTCACTTTGCATTTGTCTCGAAATTTATAATGGAAGATGAAAACATTTTTATTGCAAACTTTGTTTCTTGTTTCCAAGGTGACAAAATAAATTTTACATCAGGACTGAATATATCGATTTCTAACACATAAGAAATATAATAACCTAAATGCTGATATCTTGGCATGAAATTTCATACGAAGAATGATAGATGTAATAATATAATATAAAAGGAATTAGTGTATTAAATGCTGCCATTTTCATACACGTTTTTATTCTATCAGACAGCAAAGCTGTAATCGATTATTAAAAGGAAAAATGTTAAAGGGGCATACAGATCCACGGTTAAATTATTTGCATATGTACTAGTCTTTAACAAATATAAGAAAGGCACAATAATGGAGAATTATACATATTAATATATATATATATATATATATATATATATATATATATATATATATATATATATATATATATATATATATATATATCATGCATTTAACATGTAAAATGCCGTTTATGCAGGATATAAACAATAAGCGCTTGTTTAAGAGTTATTTCTCTTACACCATTTTGTATTGACGCGTCTTGATGGTGGTAATTACAAATCATGCATTCATCTTATATATATAGTGTTACTGTTACTAAAAGGTTCCTTACTTTTGATCTTATCAACTTTGTCATTAGAGACATGTCCATTCAACGTGGTTCTTGCTATACATAACATTTCAAAGTGTTACTGTCTATACAAATATTACCAACTGATGCAAACTATACTCCTACTAAATTAGGAACTTTGTTACGAAAAAATTGTTTACATTTAGAACATTGTCCTTGATTACCGATTTGAGCTTTAATGGATACGATTTTCAAATCACTTGCACTACCTATTATACCTTTATTTCATTTTATCTTAGCTACATTTCTCACTTTTAATTACGAAACATATATATGATTGCTCATTATTTATGAAGTTTATGATTTTCAATATATTTATTATATTTTCGACTATATTTAAATTAATTTACTTTCTAAAGGAGAGAGAAACCTAGTTCAAAAACGAATGCAAGATACTATATATAATGATTTGAAAGCAACGGCTTATGTTTTGTCCAGCATAAAATTCTCAAAAGTCTGTATCACATTGTTTCCAAGATTCACTGTGTCTTTAAATTTGTGCCTATGAACATGTGTGTCCTTAAAAAATCGGAATGATAAGTGTACTATACATTTAATACCCAATTCAAACGGAAGAAAAGGTTATCTTTCATTGCAATAATTTTGTTTTAGAGAACAAGTAATATCAATGTATGTGGGTTATCATTTCCTTTATCAGTGCTCCATTATTCGAGAGTTTCATACTGCACGTATTATTAGTAAATAAATGAAAATTTAAACAATTTTTGGTCACAGTAAATACGTACAACTTAACTGAGGGTCCGAATTCCGTTTGATTAATGAGATTTGTAACAATTACGAAAGTTAACAACCTAAATGGTGATATCAGCAAGATTGAAATGCATAGAGCGAAAGATAACTGGAAATAAAATATTACAAATTAATATAAAACTGAATAAAGGTCATATGGAATGATATCAGTTTTTCTTAATGCAAAGACATATTCATTATCAAATATAAGAAATACACACCAACGGCTAAGCATATTGCCGTCATTTCACAATGAGCATTTGTGGTAGAGTTCTTAGTACTGTTACTAAGAAGTTCCTTAGCTACGACTTTATCATCGTTGTCAATGGATACCAGGTTTTGTCAACGTTGGTTTGGTTGTAGATTACATTTGTAAGTGTTACAGCCTATATACATATTACCTTCCGATTTCAATCAAGCTCGTAATACATTTCGGATGTTTCTTAAATCAATTGTTCGTAAATATATTTTAGAGCAGTCTCCGTGACTTTCCATTCGAATTGTATACAGTATGAGGTTTGGATCATTTAGATTACTACTCGACATTTGTTTGCAAATAAGCATGATGCTTGACAATGCATTTTAACTTAATACCATGGTTATTGAAACAATAACTGAACTTTACACATCCATAATATGTTCTATTTGTAATCATACTATTTTATTTTTTCTTTAATTGCTTTCTTCACTCTCGGTGTGAGATATTCTTTACAGTGTCTTTGATATATTCAGTCTACGTTTCTGAAAAACGTGATTATTTGGTGTCTATATGCACTATAAATATTTTGAAACAATATGTATGAAAAAAAAATTCTAAGATGAACATAGCTGTTTTCCTCCTTTAAGTAATCTATATTCAAGCTGCTTTTCATTCTCTTGATGAACTTCATTGTTATTTGTGTGATCGTTGTGAGTCGGAATATATTTTAAGGTTTAATATTGTTAATGATATAACACATTTAAGTTGACAACTGATAAAGTGAACGTTTTTACAAATGCTGTGAAATAGAATGAGGAGGATTTTCGTTACAGCTATCGTGGTCTTTTAGTATGTCATGTAACGAATGTAATATACTTCTAAAAAGGAGATCTGAAAGAAAAGACATTAAGTTTTATGACATCAAAATACGTTTCCAAAAAATAAATATTTCTTTTACAAAATATTAAAGATTAACAAATAGATAAGAGCTAACTGTATGATTTCAAGATGTAATGTTCTCTTACATAGAACCACTTGCATTGACCATTAGTTGAGAGATTTTCCTGCATATATACTTCTAATACCACACATTAATTTGTGCTTGAAAGAGGTTTCTGAGCAGGTACTTCCACCCAAGAAGTACTGCACGCAGAAACAATTGAAACGAACCAGATTCTAAACAATATTAAAGATGAACAGGTTTTTTGTAAATATAATACTGAGAAAATTTAATGTAATGCATTTGATACATATTGGAAATGAAAATGGACAACGAATATACAAGAAAATGTAACATAGCAAAGACATACTTCACGCTCAAGCATGTTCAATAACAACGAACAATAAGGGATGACTTTTGTAAGAGCATTCCTCGTATATTGGGTGCATCTAGGATTGTTAAGATATGCACGAAAAGGACTTTATTTAAGACCGTGAGTTAGTGCCTATATTTGTCACAAAGAACGCGACAGCATGAAAGCATAATTGAAAAGTGTTATTGTTTAACACCAGTTAAAGCCACGATTGCTGCTGAAGAAAGTTCTGTTTAAACTTAGTACTTGAATTAAAGACCGATAGACCGATGTGATGAACCTGGATGAAATGTCCAAAGATCTAAAATGGGGAAACTTTTAAATAGCAAGGAATGCTCGCGAACTCGCTTCACGTACAAATGAATGAACTGACTGTTTAATAATAGTGTCAGTGAACAAACAAAGTAATACAAAACTTAAATAATATACATATATCCATTCTTTACATTATATATATATATATATATATATATATATATATATATATATATATATATATATATATATATATACCCGACGATTTTGAAAATGCCATAAAACTTGTCAAATGTTTGACTTGAAAATCCTTTGATTGTTGCACAAAGTTAGTACAGTTGGCTTTTTATTTGAACTTTTTTTTACATGGTGATGATCATTATGATTAAAAAGCATGTATTATAAATATTGAGCACGGGATCACTAAAAGATAATAATCTAAGAAAGAAAAGCAATGACTTAATAAGCGTGCAAGAAATGAAGATCCACCAAAACTTTAAACTTTAAACTTTGGTTGATGACAACGGCAAAGAAGAAATGAAGGCAATTGCATTACCTCGTTGCAATGGAAGAGATATATTTAGTACAAGTGTTCTTCAAAGCTATAGAAAAATAAAAAAGAGTGATCGCTAAATTATAACAACTAACACTGTATAACATTCAATAATTTCATCTCGAATGACAACACATGTCTGGTAACATAGAAGGTTGGATATATTAACATCGTTATTAAATCTATGTGGTCAATTAAGCCAAACCAGTATTTATATAAATGCAATACAACATACCTGGATTTTGCAACATATGTACTGTATTCCCATTCTAATTTAATAAAGACATTACTAATGAAAGCATGTTAATATCTTTTTCTTCTTCAGATGGTTGTTTTAATTAAGGACCGCAGCTCTGAACGTTGTTGCTACTCGACCTTAACCATTTTTCAAATAAATATTTTACATTCGTAAATATTTAAACAGGCCCGTGTTGAAAAGTCACAATCGATTACTGTTGCTACAAAACTATGGTTTTAAAACTTCTTACTGCATATTATGTCTAATAAATGCGTCCAATAAAGTTCTGAAAAGAAAGATTTATATCAAGTATCCAACTTGCAAATGTATTTCATGTAGAATGCAGATAATATGTGTTTTGCGTTTTTTCGTAAACAATTGGTACTGAGCATTTAAGTGTCTGGATTGAGGTCATTATATGCCATGGATTCATGCTAGAGTCATTTCTACTGTTGCTAAGAACATTGCTGCCTATGGAAATATTACACTCCGATACAAACTATAATCTTACCAAATTAAGGATATATTATGAACGAAATGTTTGAATTTAGCACATTGTCCTTGATTATGAATTTGAATTGTGATCTTTGAATCAGTCAAACCTCTGAATTGAGTTTCCTTAATACCTTTGTTACGTATTCTCTTTAGCTACCTTTTTCACCTTAAATTGCAAATTAAATATATGATATTGTTCATCATTGTTGATGTTTATGATAGTTTTATACATTTATGATATTTTCGAGTAAATTCCAATAAATGTACCCTGAAACAGTAGAGAGAAACTTAGTTCAAACAATATATTGGTGATACCGTATTTAATGATGTAAGTGCAACCGCTCATCTCTGTCCCAAATACAACTTTTCAAAAGCCTTATCACATTCTTTCTCTGAATATTCGTTGTTATGTCTTTGCGTTTTTGTCTGTGATAATTTGAGTCATAATAATGTTGGGCTGGGAAGTTTTCATGTATTTCCCGTTTCATAATGAAAACACTATAATTTTATTTCAAAATGAATGTTTCACAGATCAATGAATACTTTATTCGTACATGTCCGTGGTTGATTGTTTGGGAATGTATTACTAAATATATTATGTATAAATAAGTGTTAATTCAAATTCTTTAGGTCACAGTTAAATATGTAAATCTATTACGAAAGGTAATGACCTAAATGCTGATTTCAGCAAGATCAAAATGCTTAAAGTGAATGACAGTTGAAAAAGATCTAGAACAGATGTGTGCTTTCCATTTAGCCTTTTGCATACGTATTTGTAGTTTCTCAGATATCTTAAATGCAATATGTCCCAAAGGTCTGAACGAAAAACTGTGTTGAAGCCAGACGTATTCAAGGCAGTGCTAATTTTATATGAAGTACATATTGTTTTACAAATTTAAAAAATACACACTGATGGAGAAGTACATGCAGACAATTGAAACTGCGCATTGTTACTGTTACTAAGACGTTCCTTAGTTACGATTTTATCATCGTTGTCATTTACTATTGTTTATCTTGTTGATTACATTTGAAAGTGGTCCTGCTTATAGAAATATTGCATTCCAATGCAACCGATAATGTAATAAATTTAAAAACAAAATGAATGACTTGTTTACTTTTTTTTTATTACCCATTTCAATGTTAGAGGGTATTGGCCCCATATGGCTTATGGGACTTTATGGAATTTCGTTAATGTCTTTTTTCAATGTTCTCTTTAGTTACCTTTGTCACTTTTTATTGCGAAATATATATGAGTTTGTAAATCATTTCAGAAGTGTATGATTTTCAATATATGTATCATGTTTTCGACTATACTCAAATGAATATACTCTCAAACAATAGAGAGAAACCTAGTTCAAACAAGATATGCGTGGTACCATATATAATGATTTAAAAGAAACTTCTCATCTTTGTTCGAAATAAAACTCTTCAAACGCCGTATCATATTCTTTCTTTGAAGAGTCGTTCTTATGTATTTTCGTTGTGAACATTTAAGTCCTCAAAATGTTGGAATGATAAGTTCACTTAATATTTTTTCTCCAAGTTATAGTGAAGAAAATATATTTGTTATTGCAATATTTATGCTTCCGAGATTAACTAATACAACTTTGCGTACATGATCCCCTCATTCATTCGTGTTTGTTACTGAACTTAGCAGTTGAAAATAAGTCATAACATAATTTTAATTTTAATCAACGATTCTAATGCTGATGGATCACACAGCTTTTATGGATTATGAAAGGTAATAACCTAAATGGCGATATCAGTAGGATGAAAATGCATAAAATGAATGATAGTTGTAACAATCTAAAACAACTTAGTGCTTTGCGTACTTCCTTATTCGTTCGCGTTGCTAGTCTCCCAGACACATTAAACACAGATAAAATGATGTTCTACAAGGACAACTTTATAAAGGCCAAACTATTTCACTTAGAACGGTAAGATATAAAGGAAAATTTATGTAGTCGTCTAAATGATCATAACAACAAACGTGTTAAAATTGCAATGGTAAGTAACGCAAACTGCGCAAAAATCTTTTAGGGACAATTCGTTCAAACACCATTAGAAATTCATTACGAGTATAGCTCACGTGGTCTCTTTTCAAAATGATGATACATTCACAGCTAATGCACTTCTTAGTAACACTAACAAGATACCTACCATAAATACACGGCGTGAAAGTACGGCATTATACTTCTAATTTGTGTGTATTTCTTATATTTGATAATGAAAATTGATTCGAGATACAAATAGCTTTGCCGGAAATTCAGATGGTCTTGATACAAATTTACACTTATCAATCCAGATATCGTTCACTTAATGCGTTGTCATCATGCTGATATCGTCATGATCCCTTTTAATCAATCGGAATAAGAATTTTCCGTCAAGATTTACTTTTTTAGTGGTACCGAACTTTTTAGAATTATCACTTATTTACAAATATTATCGGAAACAAAAATGTCGAATTCAAAAAAACTTTTCCAACAATTATAAATTGGGAGATAAATGTAAAGACTGCAAAAATTTTATTCAAGCATTATCAGGACTCAAATTTCCATAGACAAAAAGGACATCCGTACAAATATTTAAATAATAATATGAGATAAAATACGAGCAGTTGCTTTAAATTTTTATATTACGCATATCTTGTTTGAACTAGAACTCTCGCTACTGTTTGAGAAAATATTCATTTGAATATAGTCGAAACGGTCATATATATATATATATAGAGAGAGAGAGAGAGAGAGAGAGAGAGAAACAGGCTTATGACATCAGAAATGATGAACTAGAATTATCGCTACTGTTTGAGAGTATATTCATTTCAATATGGTCGAAATATTATATACATTATATATATATATATATATATATATATATATATATATATATATATATATATATATATATATATATATATTGAATCTCATGACATCATAAATGATGAACATTCTAACATTTAGTTCGTGAGTTAAAGTGTGAAAAGAAGCTAAGAATACATAATACTAAGGTTATTAAGAAAATGCCATGCTGTCGTGTAAGTGATGCAATGATGCTTGTTGTTCCATATTAGTTAAAAATACCACATTTCGGATATGTACACATTTAAGGTCATTTTATAAGATTCGTATTTTAATCAAATATTTACTAATTGCACAACTTTCATCGGCTGCAATGTTAGTTTTAATTGCTGTTACACATGGACAACTTTCGGTTACTTTTGTGTGCTGTCACGTAATATGTGAATACGATATGCACTAGATCACGATTTTAAGTTAAGACCCTTTAAACCATGTCTTTGTAATCTTAGTTGCACCCAAAAAGCATCGAATACATTGATATTAGTCGTTCCACAATATTTTATGTTTTTGAAAATGTTTTCGATTAAAAGTTTTTGTTTTGACCTTGTCCTTTCTATTTCGGTTATCTATAAAATCCATTAACTTAAATCTTCTAATGTATTCGTTTCCCTACAAACGTGTTTCGTCTGATATATCGTTAATAATTTGGATCGTCGCAGTGGCTTGCGCATGCACCAACTGCTTGTCGAGACTACTTGTAGATAAACCTCTATCCAACATGAAGTTAGTAATGTGTATTACTAGTATATATGTACACAAATATTATGATCTAAAACGTATATTTGGCATTGCTACCCAACAAAAACTGTATTCATCTCTTATTTCGTCAGATCGTAGCATTTACGTTTTAGTTCAGTGATTATTTATTATTGTTTTAAACAAAAGAGATCATTTAGGTCCAAGAGACATGTGTATGCCATAATAATTAATGCCAATTAACGCGCAATACCTTTTAAAAGTAAATATATAACGCGTACTGCATCTTTAAGGGACCACGATGGTTTTAACAGCAAATCACCCCATACAGATATGTAGGATTAATACAAATATTCAGTTATCAATTTTCTACATTTTCAGAAATGTTTGTGATTAATCGGCATTCATGTCAACAAATATATGTTTATTGTTTTGCTCTAATGTTTCGCATTCTATTTTGTTTAATATTTTGGATAATCTTTATTTAGTTTTACAATGATCTGTGGATTACAAATACGGTTAGAATGCCAGCAAACAATAATCTTTATATCTCATAAACATTATCGTTACAATATTGATTTTCGCTAAAGTAAACCTTGGGAACGAGATTTAAAGTAACACTGTCGTAATAAATGCTTCCAGAATAAAATGTTGGGAAACCAATAAAGATCAAACCAATAGCAAATAACGTTAAAGGAAGTAATAAGAAGCGCCTAAAATAGTGATTGATTCGCGGAGGAAAGCAGAGATGAATATATTACAGAATTGTATAGATTTTCTTGGACATTTTGTCTGAAGAAATAGTTGCTTTGTTGTTTTGATACATTTGTATAGCATAGGGCCACCAAACGATCAAAATAATTCGAAATTCTAAACTTTAGAAGCAATGTGAAGTACGAAGGTAATTTCTCAAAAGAAGCTAAAAACAACTAACAATTTTGTGTGTTATACCGAGTTGCTATATTCGAACAAATAACATTTATTTGATAAATCATATACTTTGATAGATCATAAGATTAGTGTTCACATGTAGACATATAATGCCCATCTTCAACGTACTTTGTGTTAGTACGTTTTCAGCAGTATTCCACCCAGCACGTTTTGCGAATGTAAAATAAAAATAATTATAAACCAGATTTGAACACATAATAAGGAGAAACATAAATATTGCATTTGACAGACAATGGAACTTGAAATGAAACAGGAATCCCTACAATGCCAAGACCACATACAAGCTTGAATCATAACACCTTGGAAAAAAATACATTTTTAGTTTTAAGACGTGAGGAATGCAGTTTTGCTTTTGAGGCATACATTTGCAATACGTTTTTGAATGGTTAATCAATTGAAATCGTGATTTGGTGCATATACTATTCACAAACAATTATCTAACGCATTCCCTATGCGTGATATTATACCATCGCCGTAGGCATCAAAGAAACATCTTTAAAAAGTCTTTAATGTGTTGGTTAGTTTTAACATCCAAACATATACTAAATCATTTCGTACCAAAGGGACATTTAAATGTGAGATTTGTTTAATTTCTGAGAAAGTATATGTTGGCCGCTGAAACATTAATACAACTATATGTACTCTCCGTTACACCTTTTGTGTGTTTGTATTCATAGTGGTTATATTTTTCTTTAGACCCGATCTTTACTACTAATGTGCGATATGTTTCATACTTCTCATTGCAATAAAGCTTCTTACGACTCATTTGGTATACAGTCTAATATTTATAATTTTCCATTATAGTGCCTTACTTATATTTGTTATATAATAATTAATCCCAATAAACAATTTTTCTATCGTAAATCCGTATGCCTATTTATACATCTTTCCTTTAAGGAATGAATTACAACCTTAGATATCTGACAAAATACACACGCGTATAAAAAGACAGTATTCAATGCACTAATATATGTTCGATTATCTAAACTATATTTTCGGTATGCATTGCCTTCCCTAGATATCAACATTAAGGTTATTACCTTTCCTAAATGTTCCAAATCTATATATTCAATCAGCATTCTAGTCATCCATTACATTTTATTTTGTCACTGTGGAAACATGAAACAAAATTTGTAATAAAAACATTATACGTTATAAATTGGGATACAATTGTACAGTCAGTTTATCATTCAATATTTGAAACAGCAAATACTCATATACAAGAAAACTAAGAAAATATGCTTAAAGAAAGAATGCAATAAAACGTAAAAAGAGATATCCGTGAGGCAAAAGATAGTCTAATGGTGTTAATCATTATATAGGTTATCACGCATAAGTTATCTAAACATGGTCTCTCTCTCGCTCGTTTTCTCTCTCCGTTTTGAAAGCATATAAAACAAAAAATTGCAATTATAAATGTTAAACACGATGATAAGTTTCAATATACCTCGTGATGAAAATGAGAACACTAGCTTTAGAAAACGTGAAAATAGTGCATAAAGGAAATTTCTTGCAGTAAGCAAGTGATCAAAAGTCCATCATGTTTACAATTTAAAAAGATAATCATAGAACGAAGTATTACAATTTTTTCAAACAATTCATTACGACAAAAAATCATTAGAAATTACATTAAGGACATAGATTGCCACATAGGGTAACATTTCCAAATGCTGTGACACTTTCAAATGTAATCTACAGCAAAAACGATTTCTAATGCCCCGCCTCCTTTGACACAATGACATCGTAGCTTAGGAACTTCTTAGTAACAGTCAAACGAACCCAATGAACTGCGCAATATGACTGCAGTCAGGACACATTGGTTTAAGATAGCAGAAAAACATGTTAAGTAAATGCTTATTGTCTGTATCCTACCTACTGGAAACTGTGCAAGTTGAGCACTTGATATATATCTGTTAATTTTAAGTCATAAAACGACGGATTAATAGCTTACAATGCGTAATACAAAGTTTCAGAATTAGCCATTGATATATTCATGCGTAATAAAATCCTTTGTGAAAATATTCAAACGTAGTCACAAGGCCGTTTAAATATTCTGTTTGTAATAAGAAACATCTGCTCAAACCAAGAACAGATGTTTAGATAAGTAGCGCTTTAACATGATTTAATACATTGATTAGTAACAATGGTTACTTCCCCATCATACAATTCTAGCATATATATCTGGCCATTCAAGACGTAACGTTTCAATGTATACGCATTATTAGTTCTTACATTGTTGCCATCTATCATTTTACCATTAGTTTTTGGGGATAACACTGGTAGCAATAATCCCTAATCAAAAAATAACTAGCTATAATAATAACCATAATGTAATCTTCGTCTTAGTTCTTTACCGAACGTAACCTGTTTAATGGAATGATTGTCCTTCAATGCTTTCACTACTACACTATTGTTGATTTATTTTTAATTCCGAGATCAATTTGTTAGTAAAATGTTTCTGACTAATATAACCACCTGATCACAATTTCAAATGACCAGCCTTTTATGAGCTTCTTAGCAAACCTACGTCCACCCAACTTATACAACACAAGTGTATTAATATTACAAGTATCGTTTTCATGTAGGATAGTAGAAGTAAAGGATCTCTATGATCTTTACCCGTTAGAGATTTCTGGTCCATTTCTAGTTACATCACATTCATTCTGCATATTTCTCTTCGATAACCATCGTTATTTTAGTTACTTGCATGGTTTATCCTTCATTATCCGTATTGTTTCCATTCTCTACATTTGCAAAACATGCTAGTAGAGAATACTTATAATAAACCATCTTTGGAAAAGTAAGCATATTCTGGATATTTCACGTTTACATCTGAACGCAAATCTTGTCATCGAAATATCAATATATGAACTATTATCTAATAAAGGTTATTACAACTCATTTATACATATTTTATATTGTGTTCTGCTCATGTATGCGTCTTTAATTTATATATATGTATATATGGGTGTGTGTGTGTGTGTGTCTTTGTGTGCATGTTTTTATGTGTGTGTGTCTAAATGTATATATGTATGTATGTAGGTATGTCAATATTTAACAGGAGTTTTTCTCGTTACCAATATATACGCCTAAAGTGTTCGTAACAGAAAGAAAATGCAAGGAAACAAAATATTAACTTGAAAGAAAGAATTGAAAATGAACAGAAAGATATATGCTTGTTTTTAGTTAATTATATAGTGTTATATGTTCATTCGTCTTTTTTTAATTACTTTTGGGTTTATATAAATTATATTGCTAATTGCCGCAAAAATGAAAATATTAACAATGATCAACTTAAGAGACCAATGATCAGCAAGATAATCTAATGACAAATCGTTTCAAACAATAGACCTAATCGATAAATTTTAAATCTGTATGATTTATTTATAAAAAGAATATTCCGAAATAACTAAGAGTACATTTTTGCACCGTACTGAAAACATTGATTATACAGTAAAATTTTAAAACTTAACTACACCAGCAAGTATTTCAAACGGCTGCGTTTTATGTCATCTTGGATCAGACGCACACAAGCCTATGAATTATTTTAGCAAATGTACGTGACTAATGCAGGTACTATATCATAATTAGAAATCACAAAAGTTTTCGTCAAGTTAGGTGCAAACAATACACATACAATAAACATTCATTTTCTTAATGCTCAAATAGTTGCCATTTCGATTATTGGGAATATAACTTTTATGGCTATTATATTAGCCAATTCATATTCCATGTTTATTGATGTTCCCTTTCGGACGCATCTTTTAAAATTTTCTCTAAATTTCATTAAGATTGCAATCTTATTGTTTATCTGCTTTGCTCCTATATTTTCGAATACATCTCTAGCGATCAAAATAACAACTAAACGTGCTGTCATCCAGTATCGATTCTTGGAACGTTTTCATTTATCAGATCTTTGTATTCACCTTTACTAGTAAGACTATTATTACTTCTATTTATTTGGTGAAAATATTTCTTCCATAGACAAATACATTTTGATATTTTTTGTCTATAATAAGCATTACTTTTGTAAAGATAGTAACAATTAACATTCAGTTCATTCATAGTCGTACGTATCACATATACTTACTCTCATAGTATTACAATTGTTGTTGTTCTTATAGGGTTTAACGTCATTTTTCAGCCCAATATATTCTATACATGGCGGCTAGTATAAATGGTGGAGGAAGAACCTGGGAAAACAACAGTAAGAACCACCTACCCACAATAAGCTGCTGGCAAGCTTTCTCACATACCTGCATCGGTATCCCGAGACTCGAACCAACGCAGACAGAGGTGAGATGGCAGTGATCCGTAACTGAGAGCGCTTTAGAATACTCGGCCACTCCAGGCCCCATCAAAGGTCTTGTCTCTATTGACAACGATGACAAGATCGAAAGTAGTTATGATCATAGCAACAGTAGGAATAGCTCTAGCATGAATGTATGACGTATAATGACTGCAATCCAGACACTTAAATACTCAATACCAATGGTCTAAGAAAACCGCAAAACAAATAATAGTCATGCCACATTGTTCTTGGTTATTGAACATGTTTGAGCCTAATGTATTTCTTTGTTCTTTGGTAACTTTTCTTGTTGGATATGCATTGTCCATTTCCATTTTGAATACCTATCAAATGCATTTCCTTAACTTTTAACCGATATTCGTTTTACATAAAACCTGTTCATCTGGTATATTATATATAATGTGGTTCGTTTGAATTATTCCTGCGTGCAATAATTTGTGGATGGAAGTAATTGCTGAGAAACCTCTTTCTAGCATAAAGTTAATGTTTGGTATGAGTTGTGTATGTGCAGATAGATCTTACATTTAATCATCAAAGTAAGTGGTGCTATGTAAGAGATCTTTAAATCTTAAGATTGTACAGTTTGCTTTAAGGTACTTGCGAATCGTTAACATTTGTAATGGAAATATTTTTTCCCAGACATATATTGATGCCATTACACATTCCTTTCTGTCAAATCTCTTTTTAGAAGTACACTACAGTATGTATATGACACACTTAAAAGACCATACTAGCTGTAACGATAATTACCCTCATTCGATTTCACAGCATTCGTAAAAAACGTTCACTTTAAAAGTATTCTACTTTCCCAGTAACTTTTCTAATCCTACAGCATTTAAATATATATACATTTTTATAGATGTAAATATATAGATATATAGATATATATATATATATATATATATATATATATATATATATATATATATATATATATATATATATATATATATAGTCTGTGTGTGTGTGTGTGTGTTTGTCTATATATGTGTGTGTTTGCGTCTCATTTGAAATAAAATAAAATAAAAAACAAGATAATGACTCACAAAAATGAAATGGATATACAATGATTCGACAAAAAATGAATAAATCTCTGTTGGGTAGTAACTCATGTGATATTAATTAGAATATGATATTTGTGTACATATACGCTACTAATATGCATAACACATTTTTTGCTTGGAAGAGGTTTCTCAAGAAATAATTTTACCCGACAGTTATTTCAAGCGGAAACAATTAAAAGGATCCTAAATATAAACATTATTCCTGATTAAATGTAAATTGACAAGATATATCCAAAACAACAAAATAATATATACAGATTTTGATCAAAGACATTTTGAATAAGAACGAAAATTAAGGCATCACTAATATAATTACATTCGATGAATTTTTTCTGCACCTAAGATTACAAAGAAATGTTAGAAAATGTCTTAATTGCAAACCGTGATCTATTGCATACATGTTTGACAAAGTACGTGACCAATGCCAACGTAACCGAAGACCAAATTAGAGCCAAAGAAAGTTGTGTCTGTATTGAGCACTTAAAGTAACGATCAATGTGATAAAATTGGATCGAAATTGCAAATATCTTATATTTTGAAACATTAACTAATAATGAATGTACTCGAAATATTTTCTAGTAAAACAGTACGAACTGAACATGGAATGATAGTGTGAATAACAAAAGTGTAATACGTGGATCTCAAATCAAAGTTGGGTGAGACTGAACGCAATGAATTTCATCAGGCAAGAAACTAAACAAGAAAGATAGTTACGTAAAATCCATTTTTTTACCTTTATATGCATATAATTAAAACAAGTTTTGAAGGAGGCTTAAATTGCGCCAAATCTTTGAATTGAATTCATTAGTTTGTTGCACAAAATTAGGCACATTGAAGTTAGTGAAGTATGCTGGTAATCACTTTAATTTACATGTGTTTAAAGGATATAATGAAGGTGGGTTTGCACTAAAAGATAATCGAATTATATAAAGAACCTAACTTGCAAAATGCCGTGGTGCATGCATGATCTAAAGGATAGGTGTTTGTGTATGAGCTATTTTATTAAATCACTTTATTGAAGCATATTGATGTCGGTTATTATACATCTTGCTTTTATCTTAGACTAATGTTACTGTTACTAAGGAATTCCTTCATCTTTATCTTAACAACGTTGTCATTAGAGACAGGGTCTGTCAATATGGTTCTTTTCATAAATTATATTTCAAAATGTTACTGCCTATAAAACATCTTCCCACCGATGCAATCTATACTTTTAGTAAATTAAGAATATTTAATGAATGAATTTTACTTTTAGATCATTATCCTTGGTTACCCTTTTAGGATTTAATGGGTACAATGTTTTCTTAGCCTCTTTATTCACATTAATTCCGAAATATATATCCTACTGATCTCCATTAATGAAGATTATGATTTTCAATATATTTATGATATTTTTGACTATATTCAAATTAATTTACTCTCTAAAGTAGAGATAAAACTAATTCAATTTACAAATGACTGATACTATATATAATGTTTTAAAAGCAACTGCTCATTTTTTCGTCAAAAATAAAACTTAAAATTCTGTATCTTATTTATTCTTCGAATATTCATTCATATGTCTTTGCCGTTATTTCTATGGATATTTGAGTCTTGAAAATATCGGAATGATAAATGCACTATACATTCATTTCCTTATTATAATGGAAGTAAAAATGATTTTGATTGCAAGATTTTTGTTTCATAGAGGAATTAATAACTTTATTTGTACATAATCACCTCATTTATCCGTGCTCCCTCATTCGAGAATTTAATACTGCACGTATTGTTAGTAAATAAATGATAATTCAAATAATTTAGATCACATCAAAAAAGTAAAACTTCAGGATTCGAATTCCGTTTGTTACACAGATTTGTAACAATTACAAAAGTTAACAACCTAAATGGTGAGATCAGCAGGATTAAAATGCATAGAGTGAACGATAACTGAAAAAAAAGAAACACTTAATTGAGATTTCGAATTCCGACTGATTAATGAGATTTGTAGCAATTACGAAAGTTAACACCTAAATGGTGATAACAGCAGGATGGAAATGCATAGAGTAAACAGTAACTGTGAACAAAAACTATTACAAATTAATATAAAACTGTGTAATGATCATATGGCAGTTTTTCTTAAGGCAAATATATATTCATTATCAAACATAACAAATACACACCAATGGAGATGCATATTGCCGTCACGTCACATTGTGCATTTGTATTAGGGTTCTTAGTACGGTTACAGTTGCTAAGAAGGTCCTTAGCTACGATTGTATCATCGTTGTCAACGGAGGCCAGGTTCTTTCAATGTCGTTTTGGTTGTAGATAACATTTGAAAGTGTTACTGCCTATAGAAATATTACCTTCCGATTTGAATTATATTCGTAATACATTTCGGATGTTGTTTGAATGAATTGTTCATAAAAAATAGTGTAGAGCAGTGGCCGTGATTTTCCATTTTAATTTTAGATTGTATGAAATTTGTATCATCTAGAAGACAAAATAAATTATCCTTTATAGGTTAATTTTAGGTTTCGATAGCGAAGTTTATGTTTTCATCGCGGGTTATATTCCTTACTTCTCATCACTTGTGATGTTTAAAACTTTCAATAGTGTTAAATGGAAACCATTATACTTCCGAATAGCGGAGAGATCTTTAGTTCAAACAATATGTGCATGATACAATGCATAATGTTTAGAAATCAACTGCTCATGTTTTGTCAATAAGAAATATCTGTATACGTTTGTATCGTATGTTGGCCTTCACACATCTTTGTTATAAGTTTTTTATAATGAATATTTGAGTTTGGAAGATTGGGAACGATACGTTGAAGTGGTATTTTTTTCTCAATTTATAAAGGAAGGTGAATTAAGTTCCTTTGCAATAATCATGTTTCCGCGATCATTCATTGCTATTTTTCTTATAGAATCACCTCATTCTAAAATGATATTTTGTTCGAGGATGTATTAGATAACGTACCGCTTGTAATTAAATTATGATACAAAGAATGTATGTCACAGTGAGAAAATAACATTTAATTCAAAACTTGATTGATGTTTGATTGCAAAGAATTTTAACAGTTAGCAACGGTAAATGAGTTGATAAATGCGAGACGAAAGTGTATAAGGTGAATTATAGTTGCAATAATCGTAAATAAATTAGTGTTTTACATACTGCTCTTTCCAAACTTGTTTGAAATCTAAGACGTAACGAATACAGTTGTGTTGTTTATATATATATATATATATATATATATATATATATATATATATATATATATATATATATATATATATATATATATATATATATATATATATTTGAAATCGTGATTTGGTGTATATATTAATCACAAACATTCATCTAATTAATTCCTTATGTTTGGTAATGTACAATCAACCTTGGCACCAGAGAAACATCTTTTGAAACGCTTTGCTGTCTTGGTTAGTTTAAAAATCTAACCATACAATAAATAATGTTTTATTAAAGGGAACTGTAAAGTTGAGATTTGTTTACTATCTATGAAAGTATATGTTGGTCACTAAAATATTTACACAACTATCTACATTGATATTGATACGGTCTGTAAATGTGCATTCATAGTGTTTTAGTTTTTCCTTAGTTGCGATTTTCACTATATTTGTGGGACATTCGTGATACTTCTTATTACAGTAAATCTTTTTACGACTCATTTTTCTATATCTCTTAATGTATATATATATATATATATATATATATATATATATATATATATATATATATATATATATATATATATATATATATATATATATATATATATATATATATATATATATATATATATATACTTTTTCATTCGAGTGCCTGTCTTATAGCTATGAACAAATATTTGTTTCATATACAAAACTATATTTGCCGTGAAACCTTCTTTCCGATTTCTACATTTTTCCTTTTAAGTATGTATTACAGCTTTAGCTATGTGATATAATAGAAACATGTATGAAAATGGCACTATTCAATGCACTTATTTTTTTTACATTATTCCAACTATCATTCTCTGTATGCATTTCCTTCCCTATATATGAGCATTTAGGTTATTGCCTTTCCTATGTATTATATATATATATATATATATATATATATATATATATATATATATATATATATATATATATATATATATATATATATATATATATATATATATATATACATATATTCAGACAGCATTCAACCCATACAGTAAATTTTGATTTGTCACTTTTAAACATCAAACAAAATTTGCAACAAACATGCTTTCATATCCAACTATACTGATTGTGTGCCTCAAACTAAGGATTTTAATGTCAAACATTTGACACATTTTATGGCAACTTCAAATTGGTTGGGTAGTTACATGTATTTAAATGTAAATACTAGATACATGTCTATTATTTCATTTCTGGGTTACTTTATTTATTCACTGACATTATTGTTCCACAATTAGTGCCTACCATTTTACGTGAAAGTATTTCGCGAGCATTACTTATCATTTGAACGTTTCCACATGTTTGATCTTTGAACATTTATTCCAATTTCATCACATCGGACTTTGATAAAAGTTATCAGTAAAAGCGTAACTTTCTTCACCATCAGTCGCGTCTTTAGCTCATGTTAGACATTAACACTTTTTGGTTGCCCTTATATTCTGTTCCTTACTTTGGTAAAATCCTAGGCACTAGATCACGGTTTTAAATGATGTCATTTTCAAGCATTTCTTAATAATCTTTGGTGCACCAAATATACGTGGAATGCTCTTATAATAGTCATCCCTTATTGTTCGTTGTTATTGAAAATGTTTAATTCAAGTATTTCTTTGTTTTTTTTTGTGGGGGGGGTTGTTATATTTTCTTATATGATATTCATTGTCCATTTTCATCTCTATTAAATGCACTACCTTAAATTTTCTCAGGTATTCGTTTTTATTAAAACCTGTTAATATGGAATATCGTTTATAATTTGGTACGTTTCAATTGTTTCTGCGTACAGCACGTGTTGGGTGGAAGCTCCTGTGGAAAAACCTCTTTCAAACATAAAGTTAATGTCTGGTATTAGAGGCGTACCTGCAGACAAATCTCAGACCTAATGACCAACGCAAGTGAAGCTATGAAAGAAAGCTTTAAATCTTAAAAAACGTACACTTTGTTTTTAACTATTTGGGAACTTTTAACAATAGAAATAATTGTTTTCCAAAATAAATATTTATGCCCTAACACTTAATGTCTTTATTCAGATCTCCTTTTACATAAGACACTTACATAACTACGATAGCCCTAACTATAATTCTCCTCATTCCATTTCGCAGCACTTGTAAAAACGTTCCTTTATCAGGTTTCTACTTTTCCACAAACATTTCTAATCCATTATCATTCAAGTCTACGTAAATGGCTTGCAATCGTGATATAATTTCTTTAAAGTCTATTTGATTTTCTAATCTGAATAACATTTAATAACTTTGAAATGAAATGAACGACAGATCATGAATATTGTGAGGATGCAAAGAAACGTCAATCAATATATCTCACATACAAAATCGTTACACTTATACAAATGTGGGAGTTAAATTCAAACTTTAAAGTACTACATCCTTAACAATGTTCAACCTTAAAATGTGAATCACGATGTTTTAAAGGAGACATACAGTTATGTTCATCTTTTATAATTATTTAGGTGTTTTATCCCTACATATCTATTTCGATAGAAATGATGAGCAATTGGTTTTTAAACATTATATATCGTATCATGTCCGTATTGTTTCAAATAAGGTTCTTTCTGTTATTTGAAAGTATGCTAGTTTCATCTAACAATATGGAACGTTATAAACATCGGAAGCTATGAACAGTTTCAAACATACCTCACGATGAAAAGGGAAAGGTAACTAAAAAAAACATACAATGAACCTCTAAAGGATAATTCATGTAGTCGTCTAAATCAGGGGTCAGCAACCTAAGACACGCGTGCCACAGGTGACACGTCAAGAGGGTTTTTCTGGCACGCAAAGGGCAGTTAAAAATCGCAATTTTAACAGTGTTACTCTTTTACTGGTGGCACGCGCTCGTTCGTTTTGTAATTAACCCAGAACGAAAGTGACACACTATGTTAAAAAGGTTGCCGACCCCTGGTCTAAATTATTAAAACCTCATACTCTTTAAAATTCGAACGGAAACTCAATGAGAGAGCTCTAAAATAATATTCACGAACAATGTATTAAAAAAACATCCGAAATTCATTAAGAATATAGTTCAAATCGGAAGGTACTATTTCCATAGGCAGCGACATTTTCTAATGTAATCTACGACCAACACGACGTTGAAAGAACCTGGTCTCCATTGACAACGATGATAAATTAGTAGCTAGGAAACTTCTTAGTTACATTACGAAGAAACCCACAATAAACGCACAGCGTGAAATGACGGCAATACACTTATCAACTGGTGTGTATTTCTTATATTTGATAATGAATATTTATTTGTCATAAAACAAACTTTCGTGAATCTGTATGGCCTTTGGACACTTTTATACTAGTTTGTAATAGATTTTCAGTTATCTTTCACTTTATGCATTTTCTTTATGCATTTCCATCATGCTGATATCATAATTTACGTTGTTAATTTTCGTAATTGTTACAAATCTCTGCAATAAATCGGACATGGAAATCTCAATTGAGTTTTACTTTTTAACTGTGATCTAAAGTATTTTAATTATCACTTATTTACGAATAGTACGTAGAATATTAAATTCTCGAATATGGGAGCATGGATAAATGAGCGGATTATGTACAAACAACATATTATTTGTTCTCTGAAATAACAATGTTGCAATCTAAAATATTTATTATTATATTATTAATTAAACAATGCATAATTAAACTTATCATTCCGACATTTTCAGGACACAGATGTTGATAGACACAAAGGAAAAGACATACCAATGAATCCTCGAAGAATGAATATGATACATAATTTAAGAGTTTTGTTCTAGTCAAAAGGTCAGCAGATGCTTTTAAATCATTATATATGGTATCATTCATTTGTTATTTGAACTAGGTTTATCGTTAATGTTAGAGAGTAAATTCATTTGAATATAGTTCAATTTTCCACATTTTAGATATTTGCACGTTTAATCCAATTTTGTCACATTAGTCATTCATTCAAGTATTCAATGCAAGCACAAATGTCTTCGGCAGCTTTCTGGGCCTTAATTGATGCTACACACGAACAAGTTTATGGTACCCTTGTATGTTGTCACCTACTTTGTGAATAATAATATATAAACTACATCACGGTCTTAAATTAAGACCTTCACAGGTATTTATTTGCAATATTAGGTGCATCTAAAGTGCATCGAATATATTATTATTAATCATGCCATTGTATTTGTTATTTTTGAAAATATTTTGTATTAAAATCTTTCTATTTTATCTTGTCATGTTAGATGTTCATTTTCTATTTCCATTTGGGTTACTTTTCAAACGCAAAATCTTAAATCGTCTACGGTATTCGTTTATATTAAAACCATATCATCTCAAATAATGTTTATAATTTAGATCATTTCAATTTTTTCCCTTGCAATGATTGCTGTGTAGGTGTGCTTGTTAAGGAACTGCGTTAAAGAATATAGTTAAGAATAGCATAATAATAGTAGTACGTACGTTACAGTTTAGTATGTTTTAATCATTTCTTTATTTAACAGAGAGCATTTCGTTCCAAAATACATATTTATGACATACTCATTAATTTACAATCCATTTTAAAAGTAAACTACATCTCTTAGATGACCACCATGATTTTAGCACCAATGCAGACAATATAATTACATAGCACTTAAAAAAACGTTCACCTTTATAAAGTGTCTACGTTTACAGAAATATTAGTGCTGATTCAGCATTCATGTCTACAAATATGTTTACGATTATGATCTAATGTTATACATTCTTTGTTGATTGATGTTTTGATAATAACCAATGTAAAATGGACAGTTGTTTATGAACATGCTGTGGATTAAATCAAACACGAATCAGTATATATCATAAACAATACCTCTGCAATAATGATAATATGTGACTGGTTTTGCTAAATTAAAATTTGGGAACGATATTTAAATTAACACTAGCAAAAGACGTTCAAGGAAAGAATGAATAGCGATTGGTTCGTTCAGAGAAAGTTGTGTTGTATACGGTACATAATTATATAGCTTATCTTGTATATATTGCATGAACTACGACTTTATTTGCTGTTTGTATACATTGACAGTACATGTAGCCACCTAAAAATCAAGATAATTCAAAATTCTAAACTTAAAATGCAATGATCGGTATGAAGGTTATCGGACAATAGGAACTAACAACGAAAATGCACAAAAAATGATAGTTTTATACCTAGCTGCTATAATGGAAAAACTATCACTTTATTTGATAACAACATATATATATTGATAGATCTTAAGATTAGTGTTCAATTGTAAAAGTAATCAACAGAACATGTTAACAAGAGCAAAAATCTAAACGAAATATTTCAGACAAAATTAAAAACGTATTATAATGATGGATAACCGGGAGAAACATAAAAAGTGCACTTGATAGACAAAGAAAATATAAATTGCACTGGAAGCTCTATTAGGCGGAGAGCAAACATAGGCTTTAATCCTAACTCATCGGACAATAGCGACATGTTGAATATTAACACGTGAAGAATGCAGTTGTGATGAGTGGGCAAAAGTTTCAAAATACGTTTTTGATTAGTTGAACATTTGAGATCGTGATTTGATGCATATGTTATTCACAAACCTTTATCAAACGACTTCCAGTTGTTTGGTAATATACAATCCACTATGGCATTATATAAGCATCGTTTGAAAGCCTTTGCTGTCTGGGTTAGTTTTAAAATCAGACCGTATAATAAATCATTTCTTACGAAAGGGACTTTTACAGATGATATATGCTTAATTTCTAAGAAAGTACATGTTGCTCAATGCAATATTTACACAACTGTATGTGTTCTCCTTTTTTACCTTCTATGTATTTGCATTCATAATGTTTTCCTCTTTCTTTATTTGCGATCTTCATTCTCTTCGTTGGTTATTCTTAATACTGCTTATTCCAGTAAAACTTCATTCAACTCATTTTATTATATATTTTAATATTTTATCTTCTCCATTGCCTTTCTCATATATGTGCAAGTGTGTTTCAAAAATATTTCCGCCCTGAATCCGTATGCCCGTTTATAAGTTATTTATTTTAAGAATGCTTTGCAACTTTAGATATCTGATAGACTACAACCACGCATGAAAGGGCCAGTATTCAATGCACTCATTTATTTTAGATTATTTCAGCTGTTATTCTTCGTATGTATTTTCATTAATAGATATGATCATTTAGGTTAGTACCTTTTCTAAGTGTTATAAATTTATATATTCAATCAGCATTTTAGTCTTCCAGAAAAATTTATTTTGTCACTGTGAAAACCTAAAGCGAATTTCGGAATAGAAACGTTTTTATATTCCAATATAAATTTGGTTATAAATGTAATGTCAACTTATCGTGCAATATTTGCTGGATCAAGTACTCATGTACATGAAAACAAAACCATGCATATTTGAAGATAGGATATAGTAAAACGGATACAAATATTTGTCGAGACAAAAGTAAGTCTGATGCTTTTAAATAATTATATATTCTATCATGCATATGCTATCTGAAATATGTCTCTCCCTCTCTTTCTTTCTCTTTTTCTTGCTCTCTTTCATTCTCTCTCTATTTCTCTCCCTTGAAAGTATGTTCGTGTGCTTATAGTCAAATATATCATTACAATAGTGCAATCTCAAATGTTTCTCTAAGATGAAAAGTTTTTTTTTTTTAAAAAAAACTCACGCAGTACAATGACATATGTAGCTTTAGAAAACGTGACAATAGTGCATCAGGAAAATTTCTTCTAGTCGTCTAAATGATTTAAAGCCCATAACTTTGTAAAATTTAAATAGGTAATCATGGGAAAACGACTTAAGATTTTTTCAAACAATTTATTACAGAGACAACCGAAATTTATTAAGGATATATTTTGCATCGGAGGGAAATGGTTATAAAGGCAGTGACACATTTAAAGGTAATCTACAGCAAAACCGACATCTAAAGACCAGTCTCTATTGAATAACATCGTAGCTAAGGAACTTCTTAGTAACTATACCAAGAACTAAAATGCACAGCGCGAAATAACTGCATTCTGGAGACATTAATCCGAATGGTGTAAGAATAAGTAAACGACTGTTAAACAAACGCTTATTCTCGGTATCTTACCTCCAAGAAACTGCAAGTTGAGAACATGATATAAGTATGTTAATTTCGATAATAAAATGACAGATTCATTAAACATAATTTGTAATACGGAAGTTTTAGGATAATCCGTTCAAAGCCGAGGTCAAAATATTCATGAATTAAACACATTCCATTTAAGAACAATTAAATCGTAGCCACTACGCCACATAAGGATTCGCTCTTAACTAACAAAAATCTGATAAAACCAAGAACAGAACCTTAAACAAGTAGTATTCTAACATGATTGACTACATGGATTTAGTAACAATGGTAACTTTTTCTTATTATTTTATCATTCGTTATTTTAGATAACACTTGAACTAATTATCTCTAATCCAATACATCAATTGTAATAATCACCATAATGTGGTCTTCGATTTCGTTTTCAGCCCAAAGTAACCTGTTTAATGTTGTGTATGTTCTTAAATTCTTTCACTACTCCTCTGTTCTTGAATTCTTTCGTATTCCAAGTTTAATTTGTAAAAAAAAAATTCTGATTAATATAACCACCTGATGACAATTCAAAAGGCCAGGATTTCAAACGTTTTTAGCAAACCTATATACACCCAACATATACAACACAAGTGTATAAAACACTTTTTAATGTTCAAATTTACATTTTGTATCAAGCATATTATAATTAAAATCTATTTTAAGTCATTGCCCATTAGCGATTTATGGTCCATTTCTAGTTGCATCACAAGAATTCTGTAAAATTTTCTAGGGTAACCGTATTTATTATAGTTACTTATGTGGTTTATACTTCTTAGTCCGGATTGTTTCCCTTATCTAAATTTGCTTAACAGGCTGATTGTGAATGCTTCTAATAAACAATCTTTCAAAAAGTAAGTTTATTCTGTGATTTTTACGTTTGCATCTGAACGCAATTTTGTCCTCGAAATATCAATATATGAGATGTTATACAAAAATGATTCTTACAACTCATTTATACATGGGTTGTTCCTTTTATGCGTCTTTCCTTAGATATATGTGTGTGTGTGTGTGTGTGTTTGGCATATGTATGTATGTATGTATGTATGTATGTATGTATGTATGTATGTATGTATGTATGTATGTATGTTTGTATGTATGCATGTAGGACAATATTTAACAGAAGTTTCTCGTTGCCAATATATATGCCTAAAGTGTTCATACCAGAGAGCAGAACCATAGAAAAATATGATTTCGAAAGAAAGAACTATAAACGAACAAAAATGTGTCCTTAGTTTAGATTATTACATAGTGTTTTATGTGTATGCATTGCTGTTTTTGCTTACCGTTTGGTTTATAGGAATTATAAGAATTATATTGCATATAGTCGATAAAATAATACAAATATTAACAATGATCAAGTTAAGATAACAATCATCAGCACGACTGTCTCAGGTAATTTTCAAACACGTTATGCATGAATTAGACATCCGACAATTCAAGTCTTCTTCCGCCCATCCTAACAGTCAATGGGTATATAAAGAATTTATCAAACTTTGAGAAATATAATTCGTTCGTATTGTTTCGGTACAGGAAATGATTACGACGAAAGTATTAATTTACTCTTGTTTTCTGTTAGAAAATAAGTTCAGGAATCAATACGATGTATCCCCTTTGAACTAACGTTTGGACATACAGTCCGTAGTAAAGTTGTTAAAAGAGAAACTTCGTTCAAATGAAGATACAGAAATTAGTGTTCTCTGCTATGTTTCTAACTTTAAATACAGGTATTCAGATGTTTTTGGGATAACAAGAACCAATATCCACTCTACTCAGTCGAACTTAAAAATACGATATGATAACATACAGAACCAAAGAATTTGCAACCTGGTGATGGACTTCTTGCTCTCTTTTCCAAATTCACAAAATCCTCTTCGGGTTAATTTATATGGTCATTACGTAGTTGAAAGGAAAAAAAGCGATTTATATTATACTATTGATAGTCCTGGGAGACGAATACAAAACATTTTCCACATATGTATGTTAAAAGCGTATATTGACAGAGGTAGCCATTTTAATCATGCAGTCAATTTAATTATACCTATATCACATTCAGGGTTTATGCCATGGAATGCATTTGAATTGTAGTGACTTGGAGGAACCAGTCCTTGCAATTCAGGAATTATGAATACGCTGGACCAAAAACATTCACATCTACGGGAACAAAAACAAGAATGTTCTAAAACAGGTATTATTTGAAAATGAGCAATTGTTTCCTGATGTTCCTAGAAAACCAAATGCAGCTTAGCAAGACGCGGACATTATAGATTCCAAACCTGAGGAAAAAGCGATCGTGCAAAGTTAACCCTCTCAAAAAAGACATTTTTGATTAAAACAAATCGATATTTTGTGGGGAATTATTTCACAGATTCGAGTAAAGGTGACAAGAATACACAATATATTTCTATACAGAAACCATATGATATTTTGCATTGGTCCACAGACTATAGAGTGTGAGGAGTGTTACAGATTAATTTCCATTGCCTATAATTGATGACAACATTGATACAATTGGAAATATAATTATTTTGCCACGTTTGACCTTTGATTTCGCTGACAAACATGGCAAAATAAAATTCGGCATTATTGATATCAGATGGAATTTATCAATATAGATTGATGTCGGCCTTGAACTTTCCAATGTTTACATTGTTATATCTGGCCTAGATAAATGTTTTTACATCGATGATATCATCGTTTACAACTATACCTGGAATGATCAGCTAGATATAATTTGGACATTCTTTCGCAGACTGACTGATGCACATTTGACAAATATTTTATCCAAAGGTGAGTTTTGCCGTTCTTGTGTTGCATTTCTAGGACAATTGTGGGACACGTACTAGTTAATCCTATAGAATCATTGATCAAGATTATTTCTGAATTCGCTGCGCTGTTAGTAAAATGCAACAGATGCGGTCTTTCGATACGGGTGGATCTATCGTAAATTGTATTAAAATTTATTCCAAAATTGCGGAGCTCGTGACAAATGTAATGTTTAAAAGAACTGAGTTTCATTGGTCTCATAAATGACAGCAGACTGTTGATATGTTAAAGGCAATACTTAGGAGTGCACGAGTTCTTTTAGCTCCAAAGTTCAGTAAATCATTGCTGGTGTATTGATTCGAGACGACAATAACGGTATTGATCATCCAGTGTGCTACTTTGCTAAGAAATTAAATGAGCATCTGGGAAATTATAGCACAATACATATTTGGCTTTGATATTGGCTTTGCAATACTTTCAAGTGTACATTCGTTTAGCTTCTTCTCCGATAGTTGTCTTTATTGATTACAACCCCCTTTTCATCATTTGCAGTATTAAAAATAAAAACTAAGATTATTAAGGAGAATGTTACTGCTGAAGGAATAGAATATTACCATCGGGCACGTCAAGAGAAGAAACAATCCAATGCACTTTCACGTGTATATAATGTTTTTTTTATTGTGTTATGTATGTTACGTAGCTTTCATAAGATTTAATCTTACGTAATAATGTATAACATATATATGACACTTTCTTAAAAGAGATCTTCATTATATAAATCGTTCTTTCTGTTTATCATGGAGATGAGTTGTGCATATTACAATTACATTCTTTCTAATGGTTTCTAATTCGTATATGCAATGGATAATTGTATTTTGAACTCAATTTGTTCCATAATCAACTTTATTTTCTATTTCACCTGAATCATTTATTTGGGAATTGTAAATTATATGTTTTTCTCACTCTGAGATCAGAATATTGAAATGTTAAAGTTTATTTAGAATTTGAATCAGTAGGACTTGTGTTAGCATTTCTAGAATTATTTGGGATTTATTTCACATTATCATTATACTTTTACATTATTACATAGTATGTTAGGGAAATAAAACATATGTTGATTATTTTTTACAAAGCTTATCGCATTTCAGTATGTTTTAGTATTATGTTTAAAATCATAGTGTGCTAATTAACGCTACGTCGACACAAATATAGATACGTTTGTATCAGCTACAAAAACCATTTCTGAAATATTTTGATATGCCATATCAACGCCTCGGAGAATGCTGTTTTAGTTACAACACGTATATGTCAATAAGGAATGCAAAGCCTTTATCAACAATTAGCAATTAACTTATCAGCTTGTTAATTAAAAATTAAACTACAATAGGACACAAGTTTTGAAATGATTTACGGCATATCAAATTAGGATAAAAACAGATTAATAACTTATATCATCAATGACTACATAGATATTTCAACTAGCCACACCCAAGTCATTTTAATATTATCTGTCTCTATCGTTTTATCAGATTTCCGTTATCATTTTAGATGTAACCAATCAATGTGTGTACAGTATTATTTGCTAACATATGGCTAGCTATTTATTCATTTTACTTTTGTTTTATTTCGAAAACATTGCAAGCAATATAATTCTCACTTTCAATACAATTAAAAGTGATATCATTTGTATAGTCCTTTTTGTTTTTAATAACAGTCTCAATAGAACCCCTGAATATTGCGGTGGATATGTACATTGCATAACTTATATGGTTTCCGATACACACAGGCAACCAAACAATAACTTGTCGATATACAAGTCGATTTCATTTTTTCCATCGCTAGTTTTATCAGAGTGCATACCCTCCTCACTGACGAAAGTACACGCTCTTAGATTAGGATTTCGCTTGTATGCAAAATTTGATTTTGTTCCCATTGCACCCACCCCGCATGTACCTAGAAATCCACTTATATCGATAATATTGTCTGACTCCCAAGGATACGAATGTAAAAGGGTTCGACTGTATTAAACCTACACTTCGCTTGTTCAACTACTATATCTTTCATTTTGATATAGAGTACGTGAACATTACATAAACTATAAACTAACATCCAAGTGAGCCAAGCGGTTCAGGAGACCACGTGATCTAAAGACCTCTCCTTTATCGATTACTGACGTCTCACCTATACCCTCGTCGGTACGAGCCTGGAGCTCGGCCAGTGTGAGTATGTGAGAAAGTTTGCCCGTAGCTCCCCATGGGTCAGTAGTTGATGCCGTGTTTGTAAAAGGCTTTTTCTCCATTTACATGCCCTTCTATAATGCCTACTATCAAGCGCTTGAAAATGGAGTTAAACACTAAACATATAAAATAATCAAATACAACAATGTGTGCACTTTAATCTTGATTTAAATTGTTATATTTCATTACATCCTATATAACTGTGATGAATCATATGCATTTAAATATCGGATATGATATAATGCATTTTGTTTTATTATTCAGGTATATATTTCTTTTTTCAGTATAAGATATAGTGAAGTGTATTTCCTGCAACCAACTAGTGTCATTTTTATCGACGCAGACTATAAGTATGTGTTCATTAAGTATATTAATATATGTAACCAATCTGTGTGAATTTACTGTTATTAAAATTGTATAGTTTACCAAATTTTCAGTTATATCAGATTTATTTATCTTGTTATATTCATGCATTTTACGAATATGCTGGTTTGAAACTTCTTTATGTGGGCCGGTTTTAGTCTTGTTATAGCCACTTTACTTGTTAAAGGTACAGTATATCCAAGATAAATATTTAGTCCAAAAATATATTTTACCCAAGTCACATTGTTACATTAGCAGTTCATTCATGTTTATAAGATTTTCGTCTCATTTAAAATTACATTCGTACTTCATGTCCAATACGTTTAATTTTACATCTTCCAGTACGATGTATTACTAATATATGCACTGAATCAAGATTTGAGATGACGAAGGTTTTCAAGACCGTTTTTGAAACTGTAGTTGCACCCGATGTGCATGCAATGAATTTGTACAACTATTTCATAGTTTTGGAACTATTTCCTGTCTTTAAAGATTTAGGATCACAGTCTTTCTGTATTATTGACCAATGTGAGGCTCATGGTCTCTCTTCAGATCCATCGCCTATCAACTGAATTGCTCCAAATAATATCGTGCTTGTGTTGCTGTTAAAACCCTTTAATCTCGAATATACTTTATAGCTTGAATTGATTCCCTTGTTTCTGTTTGCAGTGCTAAATTGATGGGAACACTTGTAGAATCGTCTCCGTATTTTCCGCTTTATTTACAAGAGAGCGTGTATTTCCAATAAAATATGCATTACTTTCATGATACTTAATGCATTTTATTCAGTTTTCATTTCACAACTTCGTTAATATTTGCATCATATGTATCTAGAAACGTCAAAAGCATTTGAAATCGGTATTATTTAAAACATTATTATTTACAGATGGACCCATCTATATTTCGCAAAATACATTGTCATAAAATACATACCATATTTGACATCAGTCGGTTTGCTAATGTTCAGAAATAATATTGTTTTTCATTGTAAACTGAAGTCTTTAAAATCTATCGAACTTATCTATCGGAATTTCCATTATCTATTCTCAGTAAATGTAAACTCAATCCATGTCCTAAGAGTTGCATCATGGCCATTAAGAAAGTAAAGATCAGTCAAAGAAACAATAAAACAGAACTTGAATTTGTATTCTAGAAAGAGATCAAAAGTTATTTTGAATTTATTGTATCTAGTTGTTTGCATATGCTATTTAAACTAGTTGTATGCATAATGCTTGAAACTGGTTTCATTTATATACAACTGCTAAATATGTTAAAATGTTAAAAATCATAAATTCATCATGCGATAAGCAGTCACAAGTTGATCTGGAGGTACAACGTGCAGAAACTTTTATAAATGCTGATACAGTCTGTATCTAGTGGCAAACGATGTATAAAGGAAAATAAACATAGAAATGAATATGATTAAAATAATATGGTATTAAATCTATAAATGAATTTTTAAAGGCATAAAGTTAATAAATTTAATAGAAACTGAATAATTATTTTTATATAAAAAAATTAAAACATATTTTGGACACATGTTTGCATTGAATGCTAATTTTCTATTTGCAATACAACTTTTATGATTAACATATACCGAGAAAGGCTTTGAACGGCCATGCGCTATTGGCAACGATTACATAATAACATTGAAACAAGTATTTTCCTAAATAACACGTTTGGAAATAGAAAATACAAATCTACAATAACTACATAAGCAAACTACCTGAAATCCGGACAGTTAAAAAGCAACATTTCAGGCCATCATGATATCATAAGCAAATATGTATTCGCTGTATTGTACCAATATGTATTGCTTGAAATAAATGGGCCAATTTCAGAAAGTAAACATACGAATTTGGACAGGGAATGCAACAAGCAGTTTCAGGACATTACACTTATGCAGTAAAAATTAGATTTCATTCTTTGTACTTTGAAATTATTGAATGAACTGAAACAAAATCAATTTGTGAAATAGTTGATGCTTACTAGCAACCCATCTTGAAAGGTAATGTTTTTATCTACAACGAAAATTTAACAGAACCGAAAGAAAGACATAGCACTAGTAGCTTTTTTATCAAATATAGATGAAACTAAGTTTCTCAAAAAGCCAACACATATTTTAAGTCATTTAGATAAGCAAAAAAATAACAATTCCTACCATTATTTAATACATTGATTCTAGACATAAAAATATCACATTCTTATTCTCATTTGGGATGGAGCCCCTTTTATTATTTTTGCAGTGTTTTTCTATATTTCTAACGAATTTATTTTACATTTTATAGATTATCAACACATGACTTAAAGTGTAAGATAAAGGCTAACTGGACCAATTTGAGCTTTTTTTTTACGTCGATGATATTACGCCTTGTACAGCATCCTATAAATATTTGGGGGCGTTTTACGTATTTAAACGTAAAGAATGGATACCCGTATTTGCATTAAATTTTCAAGTTATCATGTCTATTTAGTGTCGTTTCTGAGGAAATGCGTTGCTTGGCATTTATCTAATCAGTTTTAGATAAACTTACGACACTTTTGTCATTGACTAACACAATACTTGCAACTTTAGTTGGTACCATTTTATCTGAAATTATACTGGGTGTGCTATTAATTATTTAACCTTCCGTGTTTTAAACTTTTACCGGATTTAACCATCTTGGCCATTTATTAAATTATTCATTGTAGATAAATATGTCCTCATTTATAACCTTTGTTTTAGTTGACGTTCGATATGGACAGTTTTCGCTTATGATATTGGTCCTTCTCTTCTTTTGAAAGTACAACGTATTCTGCAAAGGTATTTACACAAATAACTAAAATCCACTTAACCCATTCACACACATGCAGTTTAGCTGGTGGATAAATTATGTAATGTCCCAGTTGATATTTAAAAACTGAAGGTTATTTCAAAACGTCACACATTTGATTTTAAAATTTTAACCACGCTCTGTCACTAATGTATGAACTAGATAATGATTTAAAATGATTAACTTTTCAAGCATTTATTTGTCATGTTAGATGCACTCGCCATTCATAAAATATGATGCATATGTAATGTAGTAATGTTCAAACTGTCGATGTTAATTGAAGTGTTGGAATTAAATTAGTTCTATTACATTCATTAGCAGATCCATGGCTCGTTTCAGATTCAATTGCATATCAAATGCATTATAGGAAACCATTCCCCATACATTGGTTGTAATTTTATATTTTCATCCGCATTATGTATTATAATTCGGATCGTTTCTATTTATTACGCTTGCACTGTATGCTGGGAGGTAAAATTTGTCGCAAACCCTCTTTGAATCAGATGATTATATATGTGAATTGATACCGCCAATGTGCAGAATTCAAACATTCTGAATCTCGTAAGTATTCTAATCCAATAAAGCTTCTTTCGATTCTTTCATTTTTCAGATCTTGCTCAATCTCTCTTTATATATCTACTACAAAGAATAAATTTTAAAATTCCTGCCTCAATACTTAAAAATATTTGTTTCAATATTCGCTTCAGAATTACACTGCATTTTACCCTAAAGAAAACCAATACTCATGAAATACGCGGTAATTATTATTCACCCAATACATGTTCATACAATATATGTCAACTTTTGGATTATTAGTTTCGCTAATATTCAGAAACGTTTGCGATTAATCAACAGTTCTATTATTAGTTTTCTACGTTGTCAGAGATGTTTGTGATCAATCTCCGTTTACATTTGGTATCACTGTAAACTAATTTTGATGTCTGCTTGATTTACTCATCAATTCTTAAGGAAATATAGACACCAGATTGAAGTGCGGATCTAAATAACAATTGGTTAATATATCAGGAATACGAACGTTACAATAAGGAATTTGATCTTATAGGTAAGATATAAATCAGAAAGAGGTTTAACGTAAAGGTAATGTATTGATAAGACAAACAAAGCAAGCAAATTGAAAACAATATTGAAAGAAATAATGAAACTCGAGCCAAGGAGAGGTTTACCCAAGGAGGTATTGTGTGTTATTGTTTCAGCACAGGGTTTGTTGTAGAGGATGCTTAAACTAATTCTCGACCTTTACTTTACAAGGCATTTTAATGGCATATAATCGCAACAATTATTGTGAAAACCAATATTGATCATCTTGAACTTAATATATATGATATGCAGTTTGAAGACAATCTCAGGATGCAAACTAAGAATGCGACTTGGGAAAAGGTATGCATCCAAAGAGAACAAACGTATGAACAATGCATGTAATAGTGTAAACGTTTGAACCTGCTGGTCCTTAAATAATATTTGCTATAAATGTTAAAACCAAAATTTGTTTCAAAACTAACAAATGAAATAAAACATAAGGCTAGAGCGCATGTTTGTACGATATTGAACAAATTCAACTAACAGATGTGTGTCTCTTGTAAAAAAGAAATCATGATCTTTTCTACCATTCATTTATAAAGTTAGATGCAGCAAAACACATACAATACGCTTGCACTAGTCATGTCTTGATGTTCAAAATTTAATTTTTAATTACAGATTTGGAGACTCTTGTACGATTCCCATTTGCTTTACATATCAAAATGCATTATTTGTAATTATTTCCTATTTTCGTTTTCGATATGATCTTTAATGTCGAAAATACGTTCTAATCCTAATCGGTTATCTAGCTTACGTTTGCAGTGCTTATTAAATGGGGACACTTGTAGAGAACCCACCTCGAAATAGGAGGTTAATAAAAACTATTGGTAGTATAAATGTAAAAACAAATCTCATGATTTATATCAACCCATGTGCTAATGCCCAGTAATGTTTCGCTTCATTTTATTATTTGTGCAGATCTTGTTATTTTTTTTTTCACAGCTATCATGTATCTAACACATGTTCGTAGCATAAATTCCGATCTTTACGTTGTCAGTTTTCTACTTTTTCAATCAATCCGCATTCACGTTTTCAATAATATTGGTTATTATTGCGACATAATGTCTTTAAGATAAACTTAATTTTCTAATCGGGCCTTCTTTATCAACTCCCGAAAAGGGTGACTTAAAAACGTAGTGCGTATAAAAAGACAGTCCTCAGAAACATAAATGTTACAAAATCATAGTGCTCTCTTGCTAAATATTAGCCTGGGAGAAAGTTAATCTAAAATATAAAAGCCTAAACTCTTGGCACAACAAAAATAAAGAAAATGATAAAAACAAAGTTTGAGAAAGACTGACAAACGATTTATTAAGACAATATAGTGGGGCTATTATTGTAAGGTTATTACATGGTTTGTGATGTAGGTATTGTTTGAACTAATTGTTAATTTATTATTTCAAAGAATATTCTAATGCATATAGTTGCAAAATTAACATAGATATTGAAAATCGTTAACTAATTCTATAACTAAAAAACGACGAAAGTAAAGAAAGAAAAATCAGAAGATTTTGAAATAGTCTACATCATGTGGCAATGAAGTTATGAAGAAGAATGCTTCTAAATGTTTCAACGTGTTTAAAGTTAAAATTTACTTTAAAATGACATTGTCGATACAGGTTTTAAACTATGGTTTTTGATTCAGGTTAATTTAACAGCTTCACCATCCTTTATATATCTCAAAACCTAAAACGTGTGTAAGAAAGAAAATATTTATGGCAATAGTTTAAAGATGTTCCAACTATCATTATCATAAAAGTGATAAACTTTTAAGTTATCAGTTTTGCTAAATGTCAGCCATATTTCCGACCAATCAGTACTCAACTTTTTAATCCTTTTCTTTTTCTTTGCAAGTATAATTTACAGTTATTTAATTATATGTAGTATTTAGTAATCGAGTGTTGTTTCATCAATTGTACATAGGATTGTGTAAGAATGAGGTAACTGTGCGAAACACCGGATCAACAGATCTCCAAAACATGAATTGATATTCTTTATCAATTATAAATGTAAGGTCAACAAATCTTAGAAACAAATCTTAAAGACAAATACAGGGAAGAACAAAAATAAAATAAACAGGAAGGAATATTCAGAGAAGGAATACAATAAGACATGAAGCGGTTTTATCAGAGTGGTTGTGTTGATTAACGTCGTCCGTTTATGATTTTACCAGATATGCGTTGTCATTCTAGATGAAGCCATTCAATGTGTATGAAATGTTACCTGTGAAAATGCAACAATATGTCATTATTGTTTGTTTTTCTATTCGTTAATCTTAATGAATCCTTGCAACTATTGTTTCACACAAATCCATTAGGTACAAATAGTACCTGCATTTCTACCTTTCTTTGCTCAGACTTTATGGACCCATTTAACGTTTCCGTTTATCCAGAACCCTTTATTGTTTCCTCAACTGTTGCTTTATCATATATATTAAACATTTTATTTAAATGGTGACTTTCCTTCCATTTTAATTCTAAAAAATGCATTACATGTTATATCGATTAACAAAATAATATATGAAAAGGAAACTAAGTGCAAATTAAAGTCTAAAATTGCGTAGGTCATGAAACTCTGAAAATTATAAGCATTGAAAGACAAGGAATGGTAACCTGACTTTTCGATTTCAGTTTAAGAAATATTTATCTTGAATAGATAGTTTATTAATTAATTTGATGTTAAAAGCGATGTATTGATATTTCAAAATTATAAGAAATCTTATATGATTTACCTGTTTTGTTATTATTTAATGTGTTCATTTAAAAAGTTTGTTGTTGCATTTTTATATTTTCAACGTGAAATATATGTTAGATCGATGACCTTATACGACATCTTCGTATCCGATGAAAACCATACACGGTTATCGAATCTTTGTTGCCACAAACATTATTTATAACTGATAGTTATTTGATGCCAAGGTACACTACTAGGTGGATTATTTCGCCTTACCCGTGGATACGGACTGTCTTTCATGCAAGTTATTTATTTAATATGTATCGTGGTAACTATATGCTTTAAAATGAAAGCCTAATCCCTCCATGCTCAATATATTCGAACGGTTAGAATCTTTTGTTCGGGATTTACATTTACATATTATATTTTGATTGAATAAATCATACTACAGTTTGTGCTACACAGATGAATCAAATTTACTAAGCACATTTAATTACCACGCTCAGTTTTACTACATGTATAGATGGACTAAACGTTGATGAAAACAGATATGAACAACTTCATTTCCAACGCAACTTATTTTTTGCGTTATATCGCTTTATTTCCTATTAAATCACCGAAGACATATTCTACTCCGTTTTCGAACCAAGGTGTTATTTTCCATTTTTTACCTTTCCTATCAGTAGAGACGACGTTCTTTGAAGCAATTTATATAGTAATTAACATTTACAATTACCCGCTAACGTATTGCTAAAAAGGAGATTATGATACCTAGTACAATTTTCGTCTTAATTTCTAAAACCGTTTCGTGTCGTCACACATGCATTCAATTAAGATCGATTGATTTTGACAGAGAATTTCATTCAATTGTTTCATCCACGGATGATTTATATCAGACACATTATTATAGTATATTAAACTTTTTCTTGACATTGTCATAAACCGTTGTGCCTATTTATTAAAGAATGCACCCATTCATGGATTATCAAGTTTGTGAAATTAAACTTTCTCCGTTTGTTACCCACAATAGGTTCTTGCTCAGTTGAAATATTGTTTTGTGTTCTTTCATTACTAATACTCGTTTGCTATAAATCATATGCACAACTCTTTGCTAAATATCTTCCTTTCTTTGTTGCCATTGGATACAGACTCATTGAAGTTATCCCTTGTGTTGTTTTTTTTGTGTCATTTGCCATAATATACTACGATTTGTTGAATTTCCGGACTAAATACATTTTATTATACTCACCTATTTTTAAATATTCTGGTTTATTAAATCTTATAAAATCTGTTTTAGAAAACATGATACGTATAGTCAAGTTATATTTTATTATTTATCGTTTTCTTACGATTTTATTTAATTTGTTATGTTTGTGTCTCGCAGATGTATTCTTTACGTTCTGAAAAAAGTATATATATATCATTAACGTTAATAACCAAAATTAATGTTCATTATCGCATTGTTTTTTGCGCTTTATATATTTAATCCTTGTCAAGATCTTAACAACTCATAGCGTACTTATGAGTTTTCCACTACGTTTCAATGAAGATCCGCAATTTTGATTTACTTATATCTTCGCTGTCATTAGCGACAGTGCCACTGATAGGCCACAACAAGCAGTTTAAAGTTTAAGCTTATACGTATTATTGTTTACTTAATTATTTTATGAAGGTGAACTATTTTAATAAATGATTTTGAATGATAATTTTTCAGCAAACTCTAATTTATCAATGGTTTGCTTTCGGTTCTCATGAAATATACATTACAATTACATATTGTATCCTGGTGATGTCTGGCATAAGTTGGTTTCCGAGCAGGTGGTGTTAACAATATGAAGAGAAGCCTTTTCAAACAAAATGTTTATGTCGCTTGCAACAAACTACCTATATAAATATAGCAATGATTAAGATAATATTATATTCCTTATGTCTAACAATATTATTTGCAACACCTTGACACATCAGCAGTACAAAATTAGTTGAACTCATTTGGCTTAAATTGACATAAACAAGAATCAAAACAAGACAATTACAACGAAGGCTAAACTTGAAAATAACTTGAATCATAACTTAAAATTGTAGACGTCTCCGAATTTTATTGAAGTATTGAACTTGCTATGGATTTATCCAAATAGTGTATTCCGTGTTGCCACTTCATTTCTTTACCATTGATGAAACGTACCCAACGATGCGGTGAATGTTCTACAGAAAACAAAGGTTTACACTCCGGTTAACTTTAAGTACAAGTTGTTCTTATCTTAATTCCTAATCTTCTCAAATCTTCTCAAAGTACCATAGTTAAACTTTTTAACGCTTCCTTAGCCCAGTACATAATGTTACTGAATTGATTTAATTTTGTAATTTAGATAATGTTTCTTAATTTTATCAGACCAATACCTTTTTTGAAATAATATACTGTATCGAAATACTATATCTTCAAACATTCTCTTTAAACTTACGTTGCTTGTAAAGCTGGTGGTATCTAAGCATTTCATATAAACACCTCATTATCCATTCATTCCTCGTTGCCGTTGATTACGGATAACGTTAATGTTTTATATGGTCACTTCTTTACTTTGTATCTTGAAATATGCATTAATATTTGCACTGTATTCTATTTCCAAGCTACTGTAAAGGAACTATATTTAATGACTAATATAATATTATCTTCAGTTTCATCCATACATTTTGATTTCTGTTGAAGATGCAAACTATGTTTATATTTATGTTTCTCTCTCATGCTTAAGTCATATTCATACATTCAATGAAAAATTCAAATGGGGTACTTAATTTCCTGTATCAAGTCACTAATACATTTTATAGCGACAAACGAGACATATACTGGGCGAATTTAACTACATACTTTGTTATACGTGTCATGTGCCTCTATGTCTAGAGTATGAAGCAGAAGAAGATTCAGTCTTCCCTATTTGGCATTCTACAACTTCTATTCCACAGCTGCCACAAAACTTTGCCACGGTTTGTCGTTAGAATCACCAACAAATGGATATCTGATTTTAATCATAGGCAATATGGTACACTCAAACATTGTCTCAACACTCTGTTAAGCGACCCTGGAAATGAATAAGTACTTGAATAATATATACAAGAAACACTGCCAACATTTGCGGAGCGCCGAATATTTACAGACAGACGTATATCTGCCTTCAAAGTATTATTCCGCCACACAATGATTCCTAGTACACGTGCGTCAAAACTATGTAATTTACCAATGTTTCCTACACAATACCATGCTACCGTTGCGCCAATACTACAACATACGAAAACATTACTATTTCGCCAACCCTAGCATCCAGGCCGCTGCTTCAGGTGCATACCCCACTATATTGACCTAACGCTAGTTAAAGATGACATTTGTTATTTATCATCACACTGGCTAAATTTAATGTATTTCAAGGAATACTACCTTTCATAAATATCCTTACCTAATAGCTGTGACAAGTGAATGGTCTGCACTTTTACCTGGACAGAGCGCATGCATCAAGTTCTGTAACTATAACCAGCCGTTTACTTCTGGTCGAGAAAAATGAGAACTATTAACATTATAATAAATAACTGTGAGACACTGAAATTAATTAAACGAATCTACACAGAGATAAACATAATCAATAAGTGACTAACATGTTGGATGTACCAGTCACTGTCTATTGTGGTTTCTATATATCGATATATATCTATCTATCTCTCTCTCTCTCTCTCATATATATATATATATATATATATATATATATATATATATATATATATATATATATATATATATACATATATCCGTGAGTTCATAATGTATAATTAATTTGGTAAGAGCAAAGATTGCATCGGAGGGTACAATTTCCAAAGACAGAAGCATGTTCGAATGTAATCCACAACAAGAGCCAAGCCGAGATGTCCCCTCTCTATTGGCAATGATGATAAGATCGAAATAATGGAATTTCTCAGCAACATTAGGAATAACTCTAGCATTAATGCATGGTGTATAATGATTGAAATCCAGACGCTTAAATAGTGCATACAAATGGTTTAAGAACAAAAACAAGCAAAAACACGCCTATTATATGTATTCAACATGCAACACGTTTGCATGTTGGGTACTTGATATAAATCTTTTCTTTTCAGAACTTTAACATACGGATGTATTACACATGATATGCAGTAAGAAGTTTAAATTCATAGTTTTATAGAAAATGGCAATTGATTCAGAAGTTTTCAACAAGGGCTTGTTTAAATATTTATGAATTGAAAATGATTAATTTGTAAAATAGTTACGACCTTGTAACAACAACGTTCAAAGGCGCGGTCCTTAATTCAAACAGTCATTTGATAAAAACATTTAAAGATTTTCAATCGTAACCCCATTATTTATAATACATGCTTTTTAATCATAATGAATATCAACATATAAAATAAAGTTCAAAGAAAAGACAACTGTACAAATTTTGCGCAACAAACTCAGGATTTCAAGTAACAAATTTGGTAGATGTTATGGCACCTTCACAATCATTGGGTACATATATGTATATAAATGTAATAAATGGATACCTGTCTTTAGTTTCATTTTTATGTCACTATCTTTATTCACTGACACTATCATTCCATAATCAATTCATTTCTTATTATTTAAAGCATCCATAATTTAGATATTTGCACTTTTGACCTAATTGTATCGCATTGGTCTTTGATTCAAGCACTCAGTACAAAGATAACTTTATTAAGCACCCATCATGGCTATATATGATGTTAGACATTATTACTTTCAGTTACGCTTGTATTATATCACGTACTTTGTGAATAATATAGGCATTACATTACAGTTTTAAATTATTTCTTTCGAATTTTAAGTGGACCCGATATAAGTGGAACACTAATATAATAGTCATGTATTTTATTTCATTGTTTTTGAAAATGTTTTCACATAAAGTATTTTTTATGTTATCTGTTCATGGTGGATATTTCTTGTCCATTTCTATTTCGGATACCTATCAGATACATTACATTAAAGTTTCCT
Source organism: Sinohyriopsis cumingii (assembly GCA_028554795.2). Taxonomy (NCBI): domain Eukaryota; kingdom Metazoa; phylum Mollusca; class Bivalvia; order Unionida; family Unionidae; genus Sinohyriopsis; species Sinohyriopsis cumingii. The sequence continues at coordinate 99,566,166 of CM068830.1, forward strand.
AGGAGTCTGTTTTTATTAAAACCTGTTCACCTGAAATAATGACAATTATTTCTACGTTCAATTCTTGTCAGGTGGAAAACCTCTTTCAAGCCGAAATGTAATTATTGGTATTGGTAGTATATTTGTAAAAAAAATATCATGATCTAATCATCAGCTTAAGTGGTGCTATGTAAGAAAGCTTTAAATCTTAAGACCTTAGAATTTGTTTTAAATATTTGTGAATCTATAACATTACTTCATTGAAAGAATCTTTCTCCGAAACTTAATGTCCTTTCTTTCAGGTTTCCTTTTAGAAGTACACTACAGTCTGTACATGACAAATCTAAAAGACTACGAATGCTGTAACGATAATTCCATTTACTCGATTTCACAGCATTTTTAAAAACGTTCACTTTATCAGTTTTCTACTTTTCCAGAAACGTTTCTAATCCATCAGCATTCAGTCTACATAGGTATGTATAGATGTGATCTGAGTTCTTTAAAGTCTTTTTTATTTTTTAATCGGATGCCATTTGATCGCTTAAAAATGATGGGTAGATTACGAATATGGCAAGGATGCATCGAAACGTCAATCAATACACACATCCATACTCGTTACAATCATACATATATGTGTGTTTTGTGCCAAATTAAACCTTGGGAACAAGTATAAATCTCTATATCCTTAACTATATTATCCTAAAAATGTGGTCGAAGTCACAACGATCAGAGCGATAACGAGATATTGAAAAGCAATCTGAACAGAGATCTTTTAAAGGAGAAAAACCGTTAGATTAATAGCATGTAATTATTTAGTTATTTTCCTCATATCTTCTTTGAGAAAATATAAAACGTATTGTTTCAAAGCATTTAAATTGCATTTAGACAACAAATACACTTTTTTTCAAACACATAGGCTAAAGATAACAAAAGCAGTGTGTAGAATACATGACAGCGAGAGTGACGAAGGCAAATAAAGAAAACTTAAATAGTATGAATACAAAATAGACGGAAGATATTAGGCTTGTACATAGTTGAGGTTTTGTTTCAATTGCCATGTTATTACATATAAATGTATTTTGAAACATTATGCTTATTTCCAATCATATGATATCTATATACATAAAACAACTGTATTCTTTGCGTCTTAGACTTCAAACAAGTTTGGAAAGGGCGCTAGCCAAAGTACTAATTTGGTTTAGAGCATTACAACTATAATTCACTTTATACACTTTAGTCTCGCAGATATAAACTTTTTTTACCGTTAATAACTATTAAAATCTGTGCAACAAACATCGTTCAAGCCATCGATTACATTTATTTTCTCATTCTGATATGAAATCTTTATATCATATATAATTTACAAAGGTGCGTTCTGTAACACATCCTCGAGCAAGAAATCGTTTTAGAATGGTGTGAGTCCGTATGAAAAAGCAACTGATTGATCTCGGAAACATAAATGTTTCAATGAAACGTCTATAAAATTCATTTATAAATTGGGAAATAAATATAAATTCAATGTTTCGTTCGCAAAATTCCAGACCCAAGAATTAATAAACAAAAACCAAAGACATAATAAAGACGATTCAATACAAAATACGATAAAAACGTCATAGAGATTTCTACGAGACAAAAGATGAGAAGTTGCTGTGTAAACACTATATATTGTATCATGCATATGTTGTTTGACCTAAGGTTCCCTTTGTTATTTGAAAGTATGCTAGTTTCCATCTAACAGTATTGAAAGTTATGAACATCGGAACATATGAGCAGTTTCCAATATACCCCACGATCAAAAGAGAAAAGAGAAAACAGACTCATAAAAGGAACCTGTAAATGATAATTCATGTAATTAATGTAGTCCTTTAAGGGATCCAAACCTCATAATGTCTAAAATTTGAAACGAAAATCACGGATACTTCTCTAAACTACCTTTACGAACAATTTATTCAAAAAACATCCGAAATTAATTACGAGTAAAGTTCAAATCAGAATGTAGTATTTATATACGCAGTAACACTTTCAAATGTAATCAACAACCAAAACGACGTTAAAAGAGCATGGTCTCAAATGACATAGATAATAAAATTGTAGCTAAGGAGCTTCTTAGCAACATTATTAAGAACCCTACCACAAATGCACGTGTGAAATGACGGCAATATACTTCTGCATCGGTGTGCATGCCTTATATTTGATAATAAATATTTATTTTCTATACGAAAACTGCCATGACTCTGTATGGCCTATGGACAGTGTTATACTATTTTGTGATATATTTTCAGTTATCGTTCACATTATGCATCTCCATCATGCTGATATCACAATCTAAGATGTTAACTTTTGTTATTGTTACAAATATGTAATCAATCGGAATTCGAATCCTCAAGTTTTACTTTTTTACTGCGACCTAAAGTGTTTGAATTATCACTTATTTACGAATACTACTTAGAATATTAAATTATCGAAAAAGGGAGCATGGATAAATGAGGGGGTCATGTACAAACAAGCTATTAGTTGTTCTCTGAAACTAAAATGTTGCCATCAAAAATAGTTTTATTTCTATTATAAATTACAAAAAAAATGTAAAGTGAACCTATCATCCCGACATTGTCAAGAGATCAACGTTCATAGACACAAAGGCAAAGATAAAATAATGAATCTTCAAAGAAAATATATGATAAAAAAAATTGTGAGAATTGTATTCTAGGCAAAAGATGAGCAGTTGCTTTTTTTAAATCAATTTATTATGTAACATGCATTTGTTATTTGAAATAGTTTTTTCTCTACCGTTAGAGAGAACATTCATTTGAGTATAGTTCAATTTCCAACCTTTAATATATTTGCGCGTGTGATCCAATTTTATCACATTGGTCTTTGATTCAATTATTCAATGCAAACACAACTTTCTTCGGCAGCATTCTTAGCTTCAGTTGATTTTAGACATGGACAGGTTTTGGTTACGCTTTCATTCTGTCACGTACTTGTGAATAATGGATAAACTAAATCACAGTTTTAATTTAAGAACCTTTGCAAGTATTTTTTGTAATATTATGTGCACCCAAAATGCATCGAATGCACTTGTATTAGTCAGGCCAATATATTTATTGTTATTGAAATTGTTTTGGATTAAAACCTTTCTATTTTATCTTGTCATGTTGGATATTCCTTGTCCACTTCCATTTCGTTTACGTATCAAGCGCATAAGTTTAATTCGTCTAACGTATTCGTTTATATTAAAATCTGATTATCTGGAATTTTCTTTATAATATGAATTATTTCAATTGCTTAGATTGCTTTGCTTGTTTGGTTTGAGTTCTTGTCGAGAAACATCGTTCAAGTATAATATCAGTAATGTGTATTGGTAGCATACGTGCACAAAAATCTCATGATCTAAATAGTATCGCTGGCGTTGCTACCCAACAGAGCTTTATTCAGCTATGTATTACCTCAGATCGTAGCATGCATTTTTTAGTTTAGAAAGTCATTATCATTTCTTTATTTAAGAAAGGGCATTTTGTTCCAACAGGTACATATATGACATACTGAATAATGCCCAATACCTTTTAGAAGTGAACTACATCATTACATCCTTAGAGGACAACGATGATTCTAGAAATAATTTTCAGATATTACAAATACATAGCGTTTACAAACGTTCACTTTATAAATTTTCTACGTTTACAGAAATGTTTGTGGTAATTCAGCATTCATGTCTACAAATATGTTTGTAGTTGTGACCGACTGTTTTACATTAGTTTTTAATCAATATTTGGATAATGTTTAATCAATTTAAAATGGACATTTGTTTATGAATATACTGAGCATTCACTCAAGCATTAATCAATATATATCATCAACATTATCATTACAATAATGATATGTGACTAGTTTTGCTAAATCGAAATTTGCGTACAATATTTAAACTAACATTATCGTAATCAATAGTTCTGCCTAAATTATGACACAACCAATTGTGATTAAAGCAGTAGTAAATACCGTTGAAAGAAAGACTGAGATGCGGCCAGAATAGTGATTGATTCGTGGAGGACAGCAGAGTTGTATAAGTTACATAACTGTATAGTTCGTCTTGTATATGTTGTCTGAAATAGGATTTCATTTGTTGTTTTGTACATTTAGTTTCCAGGAAAAGTTGAAACGTATTTAAAAGCATAAGCTTAAGATGCAATGAGCAGTGAGTTTATTTCACACAAAGAACTAACAACGAAACTACGCAAAAAATGAAACAAGTTTATACCTAGTCACAATATTGCAAGAACTAGCAATTGTTTTAATAATATCATATATATATATATATATATATATATATATATATATATATATATATATATATATATATATATATATATATATATATATATATATATATATATATATATATATATATATTAGTGTTCACATGTAACAGTATTCCACGTAGCAAGTTTAACAAATTTAAACAAAATAATAATACAAGCACAAAATTATAGACAAGATTAAAAACTTATAAAGACGGTTATCCAAGAGAAAGTTAAATAATGCATTTCATATATAAAGAAACTAGAAAATGAACAGGAAGCTCTAACAGACGCAGAGCACATAGAGGCTTTAGTCCTAACTAGTCGGACAACAGCGACAGTTTGAATATTAACACTTGACGAATGAAGTTGGGTTGGGTGGGCAAACGTTTTCAAATAAGTTCCTGATGGGTTGATCATCTGAAATAATCGCGATTTGTTGCATATGTTATTCACAAACATTTATTTAATGAATTCCCTAATTTTTTTGTATTATTGAATCGACGTTGACGTCAGAGAAATATTTTAGTACGCCTTTGCTGTAAGGGAACTTTTATCATCTAACCATATAATAAATCATTTCCTACCAAACGGATTTTTAAAGTTGAGATTTGTGTAATTTCTAAGAAAGTACATGTTGGTCACTAAAATATTTATACAGCTATATGTATTCTTATTTATTCTCCCTTTTACATTATGTGTGTTTGTATTAATAGTGTTTTAGTTTTTCTTTATTTGCGATCTTCATTCTCGTTGTGGGATATTATTGATACTACTTATTGCAGTAAAGATTCTTACAACTCATTGTATTATATATTTTAATATTTAAACTTCCCCATTATAATGTCTTTCTTATATTTGTTAAAGAATAGTTACTTCCCATAACACATATTTATGCCGTGAATATGTATACCAGCTTATAACAACAAACAATTAATAATGCATTACAGCTTTAGATATCTGACAGACTACAAACACGTATGGGAAAGGTTATATTCAATGCACTGACACTTTTTTAGATTATACCATTCTTCGTATTCATTTTTAACCATATATATGATGATTTAGTTTTTTGTCTTTCCTAAGTGTTAGAAATATATATATATATATATATATATATATATATATATATATATATATATATATATATATATATATATATATATATATATATATATATATATTCAATCAGCATTCAAGTCTTCAAGTAAATTTTATGTTGTCACTGTGGAAACATAAATTGAAATTTGCAATATAAATGTTTTCACATTACCTTATAAATTGGGCTATAAATATACAGTCAACTTATTATCGAAGATTTGCAGGATCAAATAAACATATACATGAAAGCTAAGACAAACTAAGACAAACATATTTAAAGAATGAATAGAATTAAACGTTTAAGGATCTTATCGAGACAAAATATGATCTGATGCTTTTACATCATTATATATGCTATCACGCATATGTTATCTGAACTAGATGTTTCTCTCTCTCTCTCTCTATCTCTCTTTGCATATAGTCAAATATATCATAAAAATATTGCAATCATACATTTTAACTACGATAAGAAGGTTCAAATATACCTCACGCAGTAAAATGATAGAAGTAGCTTTAGAAAACGTGACAATAGTGCATCAATTAAATTTCTTGTAATCATCTAAATGATTCAAAGCCCATAATTTTTAAAATTTAAATGGATAATCATGGAAAGAGGTCATAAGATAGTTTCAAACAGTTCATTACAAAAACATTCGAAATCCATTAAGGACATAGTTTGCATCCGACGGTAATATTTATAAAGAGAAGTTAAATTGTTATATACAGAAAACACGACGTCTAAGGCACCGACTATATTGATAACAATAACATCGTAGCTAAGGAACTTCCTAGTAACCATACCAAGAATCTAAATGCACGGCGGGAAATGACTGCAATCCGGGCACATTAATACGAGTGGTTTGAGATGCAGGAAAGAACTGCTAAACAAATGCTTATTCTCAGTATAATTCCTGCAAGAAAATATGCGAGTTGAGTACTTAATATAAATATGTTCATTTGAAATCATAAAAAGAGGGGATGATTAGATAAATTTGCAATACAAACTTTCAGAATCATCCGCTGATTGAAAATCGAGCAGAAAATATTTATGAATTAAAAACAATCCATTTAAGAAATATTTGAAGCGTAGACACTACGCCTCTTAAAGTTTCGGTCTTAAATAACAAATAAAACCAAGAACAGGAATTGTAACAATTAATGTTCTAACATGATTGACGACATTGAAATAGTAACAAAAGTAACTTCTTCATCTTACTATTCTATCATATTTACCTGGCCATACAAGGTGTAATCTTTCGATGTATACGCAATGTTAGTTGTTAAATTACTGCCATCTACCATTGTTAACATTCGTTATTTTGGATAACACTTGTAATAATTATCTATAATCCAATACAGCTAGGTATAATAATAACCATACTGTGATCATCTTCTTTTTCAGCCGATATTAACTTGTTTAAAGTTTTGTATGTTCTTCAGTGTTTTCACTACTTCTCTATTGTTGATTTCCTTTTAATCCCCAGATCAATTTGTTAGTTGAATGTTTCTTACTAATTTAACCACAGGGTCACAATTTCATAAGGCCTGAATTTCAAGAGCTTCTTAGCAAACCTATGTGAAACCAACATATACAACATAAGTGTATCTATCAGGTTTTAGTGTTCAAAGTATAATTTTTATCCAGCATATATAATAAAAGCCTCTCCATGCACTTAGAACTTTATAGATTTCTGGTACATTACATTACGAGCCTTCTGTATAATTATCTCCCTTTAGATCCAAGCATCAGATACCAAATACTTAGCTAAACTGTAATAATATAAGCTGGTGCATATAAATGTCCCTGATATTTTTATTAATATTGTATGCATGTGAGATAAAAGTGTTGGGAAACTCACACTACCTTCATCCCGTACACGTCCAATACAGTCAAATAAATCTACGACATTTACAAAGAGGTACATCAAAATGATATTTAAAATACGCTTGAATTCATTGTAGAGTCGTACCAAAATTTCCTTATAATTCGATTCATCTGTACAGTTAAAATGTTCTGTGTGCAGCGAGATTTTACACACGTAAAACTATTGAAAAGACACTTTTAATATCCTAAATGTATTTTATGATAATTCAATGAGCTATATCAGCCCCAATGTCATCACTTGTCTAATTAGTATTCATCCAGGAGAGAATAACACATGTGAATCAAGAGATATAATCCCGTTAAGGAGAGGTCGAATAATCACTAACCGAATTTGTAAGTTACATGTACAGAATTTCAATAAATATAGAAAGATAAATATATTATACAGACGTCAAACATTTATCTTCAAAGGAATCAATCCCAAAATGAAACATTTGATTACATCAATATGTTTTTCGTTATCATGCTCTTAAGAAGAGCGACTACTCGTGCAAGCAATCGTAAACTTTTGAATGCATTCAATGTCCTTTTAAATGTATATACTTTTTTCAGTCGGTGACTTGATGACTTTGCTTGACATATCATGAAACATATTTGTATTGATAGTTAGTTGTAAACGAGGTCTTATTAAAAGAACATACAAATAATAAATAAAAGGCGTCAATCTATATTATTTTTCCCAAATTTGAAAGACAAACCACTCTTGTTGTCCGACAAGACAAAGATGTTGAGATTACCTGTTTGTTTCATAGGGTTATTTGCAAACTTAAAGCCAAAGAAGAATATGTTTGGCATTTTGTTTAAAGTGGGTCCTAATGGATAAATGGAGACCACCTGAGATACCTTCAAGAGACAATTGGCCAATGATTTCTGAAATTGTTGTTCCCAGATCGTATGGACAGAATTCTTTTAGTTTAGCCCATTTAACACATTTTGCTTCTCACTTGTGAATCATCATAACTTAGTACAAGATTTTGAACCATTTATTTTTGTCTAAAATTAAAATTGATATTTTCAAATACAGAAAATCTTGTAACACTTGTCAAATGGTAAGAAAACCCAGTCATAACACACATTTGTCCCCTTTGCATCTAATTACTGCATTTGCTGAACCAGTTAGCAAAATAATGTTACAATGTCGCGGTCCCATACCTCAGTTTAAGCTAGGCAGCTTAATGACCATCATGTTTGCGTCTACAAGATTTCCATAAGCACTTCCTTTAAGGAATATTACACCTAAACAATAGTAAACTCTATGTTAAAGTTTTATACTCAATCTGTCAAATTGTATGTCTGAAATGGTCCAACAAGTTGTGCATGAAGTAATCATCTGATAATTCATGTCTTCTGCAGATCACCCTGAAAGCCGAAGGGCTTTAGAAAAGATTTCATCAAACGAGGGTATTCATTTACTCATGTTTAGTGTTAGAACATAGTTTATGAATCTTTACGATTTATTCCCTTTGAACTTGCTTTTGGACGCAGAGTCCTTATTTAGGTTGTTAAAAGAAAATGTTATTTCAAATTATACAGATATTAGTCTTCGCGACTAATTTTAAATATTAGTTTTCAGAGACTTAAGATATCACAAGATCCAAGATCCACTCTGCTCAGTCGGAATTGAAAGTATAATATGATAAAACACAAAGGAAAGGAGTTTGCAGCCTGGAGATGGATATCTGGCCCCCTTGTCCAAGCTACAAAATCCTCGTGAGGCTAAGTAATATGATCCTTACATAGTTGAAAGGAATGTAAGAGACTTAAATTATAATATTAATACTCCTGGGAGGCAAAACGAAACCTTTGATACATATATAGGTTAAAGGAGTATGTTGACAGAGATAGCCATGTTAATCACGCAATCAATATGATTATACCGATACCACAGTCAGGCCTTAATAAATGGAATGCATTCGAACTGTGGTGACACTGAAGTAAATTGACTTCAAAATTAAACAAATATGAATATACCGGACCAGAATCTTTCAAATCTACAGGAATAAGAACAAAAAAAAAAAACAAATAAATTTTATTTTTGATTATAAGCACTTGTTTCCTGATGTTCGCAAACAAATAAAATGCAGTCTAACAAGACGCTGACATTACACATTCCACACGAGACAAAGCGATCTTTCAAAGTGAACCCTCCCAAACAGGCATTTTTCTTAAAAGAAATTTACTGGATAATAATTTTACAGAATCGAGTAAAGGTGACTAGAATACACAATGTACTTATATACAGAAAACATATACTCCTTTCCATATGTTAACAGAGTATAGAGAGCGAAAAGGGTTATAAAAACAGATTCATTTCTGTTGCCAATAATCCATGACGGCATTGATAAAATTGGAAAATAAATTTTTGTTACCACCTTTGACCTTTTGAAAGGATTCTGTCAAATTCCACTGATGGAAAGGGCATATACAATTTCGACATTCTTGAAACCAGATGGACTTTATTAATATAAAATGATGTTCGCCTTAAACTTTCCAATGTCTACATATGGCCTAGATAAGTGTTTTTACATCGAATATATCATCGATTACAACTTTGCCTAGGATGATCACCTAGAGAAAATTCAGATATTCTTTGTCAGACCTATTGATGCAAATTCGACAATTATTTTATCCAAACGTGAGATTTTTCTGCTTCTGTGTTTCATTTCTAGGATAATTGTTGGACATGTATAAGTTAAGCCTATAGAAGCATTGCTCCAGGCTATCTCTAAATGTCATGTGCTATCAGTAAAAAGCAACTGATGCGGACTTTGGATATGGCTGCATACTATCTGAATTTGTTTCCAAATTTTATATAATTGCTGAATTCTAGAAACATTTATTGATTATGAAAACCGAGTTTCATTGGTCTCAGAAATGTCAGCATAATTTTGATACATCAAAGGCCACACTTAAGAGTGCACCAGTTCTGTTACCTCCACATTTCAGTAGATCATTATAATTTGTTTGTTAATGCAAGTTACTTTCAGGTTGCTGGGGTATTGATTCAAGAAGACAATAATGTTGTAGATTATTTAGTTTGCTACTTTTCTAAACAATTAAATACGCATCTGGAAAAATTGCAGAATGTAAAATGAATGTCTGGGTTTGATATTGGCTTTGCAACACTTTGAAGTGTATATTAGTCTAGATCCATCTCCGATAATGTTCTTTGGTGATCACAACCCTTTACCGTGATTTGCATTATGAAAAACAAAAAACAAAGATTATTAAGGAGAATGATACTGTTTAAGAAATACAATATTGTCATCAGGCACGTCAAGAAAAAAGAAAATCAGATGCACTTTCACTTGTAAAGAAATTATATATATATATATATATATATATATATATATATATATATATATATATATATATATATATATATATATATATATATATATATATATATATATATATATATATATATATATATATATATATATATATATATGTATATATATGTGTATATATATATATATATATATATATATATATATATATATATATATATATATATATATATATATGGCTTTCATAATATTTAATCTTATGCAATAATTTATCACAGGTAGATTTGAGAACTTCTTAAAGGAAATATTAAATATATAAATCTTTTTTATGTTTATCATAGAGAGGTGTTGTGAATCTTAAGTTTACATTGTTTGTAATGGTTTTATATTCTTATATGCAAAGGATAATTGTATTTTGTCCAAAATCATCTTCATTTTCTATTTGATCCGAATCAGTAATTTTGGTTTTGTAAGAAATATGTTTTCCTCAGTCTGAGATCAGAGTATTGGTAATTCAAGGATGATTCAGAAATGTTGAACCAGTAGGGCTTCTGTTAGCATTTCTATGATTACATGGGATTTATTTCACAATACCGTAATTTATTTTATTTTATCTTGTTTCGTTGTATTTTATGGAAATACATTTTTGGTTGCATTTTGTTAAAGATGATGGATTTGTAATAAGAGCTACTTCGACTAAAAGGATTAGAAAAGTTTATTATCAGCAACAATATACATTTCTGAAATATTTCGATGTGTCATAGCAATGCTTTCTAGAATGTTGATTTGAACTACATCAAGTATCTGGTAATATGGAATGCAAATCATTTATCAGTCATTAGAAATTAATTTATCAGCATATCAATTAAAAAGGGAACTACATTAGGATAAATGCTTTTAAATGATTTGCGACATCAAATAAGGAAAACAACAGATTAATAACTCATCAATGACTACATATATGTTTGAACTAGCCACACTCAAGTCATTTGAATACTAATTTTACCATTTTATCAGATTTCCGTTGCCATTCTAGATGTAACCATTTAATGTGTGTGCAGATTAAGCTGATAAAAACAGCCATCACTTATTTATTTAACTTTGTGTTTTATTTCCAAAAGATTGATTGCATTACTGTTTTAACTTTCAGTACAATTAAAAATAATAATAATAGCGTTATTTTATTTTTATTTTTTTTTTTGTCTTTAACCATAGTCTATAAAAACCATCTAAACATTGCTCTGGAAAGTAATCGTTTCCTTTCACTCAATGGTCGATCTGATCGATTGGGGCATCTCTCAAAAATGTATGTCAAACATTGTCATTTGTTGACAGGTTTTCTTTTCCCTGTGAATAGCCTTGTCTCTTTGGTAGCCTCAAAAAGACAATTACGTTTGTTTTCTAAGGCTGACCGAAATCTAGGTCAGTTTGACTACATGCAGTATGAAAATACCAGCTGTACGACAACGTTGTTCTATCGATAATATATATTGTAGTGAATCAAGTGTAAAATATGTATCAACATTGGGATGTATATAAGGCGAGGAATATTACCTTTTTATATAAGTGATTCATAATGGGATTTGACCGATATATGAATTTTTCTAACCTGCGACCCAGACTCGAATTCATGGATGTTTCGTATATATGTATATTTCATGACACATTTGGATTGCAGTACACAGAGGTAACTCCAAAGTAAATTGTTAATATACAAGTGGATTTCATATTTTCCATTGTTTATTTCATCAAAGTGTAAACCCTACTCACTGACGAGAGTACGCTTCTGATATAAGAATTTCACTTTTATGCGAAATATGATCAGCTTCCACCCCACCCACAATTATATCAAAATACATTTATATTGATAATATTAGCTGTCTCTCAAGGATAAGGATATAAACGTGTTAAACTGCATTAAACCTGCACTTCGCTTGTTCAAATACAATATTTTTCCTTTTAATATATACTACATGAACATTAAATAAACTATAAACTAATATCCAACTAACATCCAACTGCACCAAGGGGTTCAGAAGACCATTTGGTCTAAAGCCCTCGCCCTTGCCTTTATCGATCATTGACGTCTCTTATCTGCCCGCGTTGGTACGATCCTCGAGAATGTTTGGTCGTAGCTTCCCATGGTCGGTGAATCTTTCCGCATTTTCTTTACCCCGGCTCATCCTCAATCAGTTGTGACATTAAATACAAAACAACCAACCACAACAATCTGCATATTTAAATGATGATTTAAATTGTTATATTTTACTACATCCTATGAAACTGTGAGGAATCATATGTGTTGTAATATATAAAATGAGAGACTGTATGTTGTTTTATTTTTCAGGTACCTATTTCTTTTCATATTTATTCATCTTAGTCTTAGATTCATGCGCTTCACAAATATCCTGGTTGTATACTTCTTTATGCCAAGTGTGGAGTTTTCGGTCTCATAATAACCACTTCACTTATTAAAAGTGCAGTAAATCCAGGATAAATATTGAGTCCAAAAGAAATATATTACACATGTCACATTCTTACATTAGCAGTTCATTCATGTTTATAGGATTTTATTCGCAAAGTTGTCATTTTAAATCACATTGGTATTTCATGTCCAATACATTTAATTTTACATCTTCTAAAGGGGCCCCGAGTGGCTGAGTGGTCTAAAGCGCACTCCGTTCCGAATCACTGCGATCTCACCTCTGTCTGCGTGGGTTCGAGTCTAGGATTCGGCTAATGTGGGTATGTGAGAAAGCTTGCCAGTAACTTCTCGTGGGTCGGTGGTTCTTTCTGGGATTTTCCCGGGTTCTTCCTCCACCATTAATACTGACCGCCATATATAGCCTATTGTGTGCTGCAAAATGGCGTTAAACCCTACAACACCACCACCAACCACAACAACATCTTCTAAAACGATTTCTGACTAATATATGCACCGAGCCATGAATTATGATGACGAACGTTTTCAAGACTTTCTTTCAAACATTAAGGGCACCCGATGTACATGCAATGCATTTGTACTACTATTTCGTAGTGTTGAAAATATTCCATGTATGTAAAGTTTTAGAATCAAAGTCATTCTGTATCATTCATACATGTTATTCGCATGGTCCATCTCCAGTTTCGTTGCCTATAAAATTAATTTTTTTAAAATGCTGTTACGTTTATTTTATAATAAACAACATTTAGTTTCGAATATACTTTATAATTTGATTGATACTTTTTTCTGTTTGCAGTGCTAGCTGGATAGGAATACATGTAAGATCCACTCCGCTTTATTTACAAGATAATATTTCTTTCCAATAGAAATACTCCATACTGTCGTGATACCTAAAGCCTTTTATGCCGTTTTCTGAAGACGACAAATGCATTTGAAAAGGATTGTATTTAAAGCACTATTATTTGCAGACGGATCCCTCTGTCTTCCGCAAAATACATTTTCATACAATGCATATCACATTTAACATCAGTAGGTTTGCTAATATTCAGAAATAATATTATTTTTATTGTAAACAAACGTATTTATATTCTATCTTTTTTATGTACCAGACGTTCTTTGATCTATTCTTAGTACATGTGAAATCAGTCTAAGTCTTAAGAATTAATTCTTGACCAACAATAAGGTAAAGATAATTCAAAAAAACACTGAAACAAAACGTGAATGTATATTCGATAAAGAGACCAGCTGTTATTTTGAAATCATTAGATCTAGTTTAGTTCATACGCTGTATATGCTAGTGTTATGCCTATTGCTTGAAATTGGTTTTTATTTATAACAGACGCAATATATGATACAAATATTAAACATCATAAATTCATCACGCAATACGCAGTCCCAAGATCATCTGGAGATGAAAACTAGAGAAACATCTATAAATATCGAACAAGTCTGCAACCGGTAGCAACACGATGTATAAAGGAAAATGCATACAGACATGTGTATCATTACATGAATGTGGTATTAAATCTTAAAATAAATAATTAAATGGAATACCAGACACACGTAAATGAAAATTATTAAACTTTATATTTTTAAGAAAAGAAACAGTTTCAAAACGTTTAAGAGCACATTTTTGCATTGGATGCTAACTTTTTAACGGCAATACTACTTGAGAAATGCATTGAACGGCCATGCTGCATTTGGAAACGATTTTATGATAAAATTAAAACCAGAAATATATAATTAACACGTTTCCAAATTGAAAATAAATATACAGCAGATTCATATCGTAAACTAACTGAAACCAATACAGTTAAATAGCAACATGTCAGGACAGAACGAGCTCATAAGCAAAGATTTATTCCCGTATCTTACATATATGTCTTGCTTGAATAAAATGAACCAATTTCAGAAAGTTAAAATAGGAATTTAGGCAGGAAATGCAGCAAGCAGTTTCAAGACAATAAATTTATGCTGTACAAATTATAGTTTTCTGTTTGAACTTTGTGACAGTTATTATTAAAAAAATGACACGACATTCCCTCAACACCTTGAAGGGTATTGTTTTTTGACAGCAAAGCTCTAATAGAACCAAAAGAAACACATTTCATTAATAACGTCTTTGTCAAATATAAACAAACTAAATTTGTCAAAAACCAGAACATATTTTAAGCAATTTAGATAAGTAAAAAAAAATAAAGATTATGTCTCCCATTATTGATTACATTGATTTTAAAAATAAAAATAACAATATTTCGTTCGAATTCAAGATGGAACCCCATTTAATTCATATGCAGGGTGATTTATATTTCAAGTAAATTTATTATAGTTTATTTAGATTATCAACAAATTAAATAAAGTAAGAAATAAAAGCTAGCTTTAAAATTTGTTCATTAATTGTTTTAAGTCGAAGATTGTACACCCAATACAGCATGCTATAAACCTTTTAGGGGAGTTGTATGCATTTAAACGTAAAGAATGGATACCCGTATTTGCATTAAAGTTTTCAGTTACCATGTCTACTATAGTGTTGTTTATGATGAAATGCGTTGCTTGACATGTATCTACTCAATGTTAGATACACTTACGACAATTTTGTCATTGACTCACACAATACGTTCAACTACAGTTTGTACCACTTTATCTGAAATTATACAGTATGCATTCATAATTATTAAAACATCCATATTTTTTACTTTTACCAGATTGAACCATCTTGGACTCTAATTTAATTATTCATTATAAAAATAGCTTTCCTCGGTTATAATTGTTGTTTTAGTTGACTTTATATACCGATAGTTTTCTATTTCGATATTGGGCCTTTGCATTTTTATGAAAGTACAATGCATCATACAGACATATTTGCCTAAAAAACTATAGTGTACTGAATCCATTCATACAAACGCAGTTTTGATGGTGTATACGATATTTATCGTCCGATTTGTCATTTAAAAACTGAATAGTATTTCGCATCGTCATACATTTGATTTTTAATGTTGACCATGCTTTTGTCACTAATGTATGCACTAGATCACAATTGTAAATGATCAACATTTCGAGCAGTTAATTGTAATGTTAGAATGACTCAGTATTGGAAAAATATACTGCATTTTCTATGTAGTAATGTTCAAAATAATGTTGTTAACTGAAGTGTTGGAATTAAAGTCTTTATATGACGTTCATTTGCAGATTCCTCGTTCGTTTCAGATTTCATTGCATATCAAATGTATTATTGTAAACCTTCTAAACTATTGTTTGTAATTTTATATTGCAATCCGGATTATGTTTTATAATTCAGATCGTTTCTATTTCTTACGCTTCTTGCTGAGTGGTAATGTCTGCCGAGAACACTCCTTCAAATAGAGCGTTTTATAAGTACATTAGTACAGCCAATGTACAGACATTTTTAAATGTGAATATCATACAAATTGTTATCCAGTAAAGCTTCTATCGATTAGTCCATTTTTCAGATCTTACTGAATCCTTTTTTATATATCTACTAGTCAGAAAACATGTTCAATAAAATTATGCCTGCTTCATATTTAATGATATTGGTTGCCATCTTGATTTGAGAAATACACTATGTGTATTTTCACCCTAAAGAAAACGAATGCTCCTGAAATAGGCCGTGATTAAAAAAATAAAATTTTCAAATATAATTTAAACTATCATTAACTTAATCCATGTTCATATAGTAGAGGTCAACTTTTTCGTGTTTAGTTTCGAGTACATTCAGACAATTTTCCTTTTAATCAACATATATATTTTCAGTTTTCTACTTTGTCAGAAATGTTTGTGATCAATCTGAACCAACTCTTCATTTACATTTCTTACGGGTGTACATTACTTTAAAATTCTACATGATTCACCCATCCATTCTTAATAAAACGTGTACACCAAATTGCAGTACGGATCTAAAAAAAAATAATCAGTTAATTTATTTCAGAAATACGAACGTTACAATAAGGAAAATGATCTTCTAGGTAAGAAACAAACCAGAAAGATATTGAACATAAACGTTGTGTATTGGAAACACAAACAAAGCAAACAAATCAAAAACAAGATTGAAAGAAAAATGGAACTCCAGCTAAGAAGAGGTATATTCAAGAACGAAAGATGTGTCGTACTTTCAAAGCAGGCTTTGGTATAGAGGATGCTTGAACTAATATTCGGCGTAAGACTTGATAGGAATCTAAATTGCATATACTCGCAAAACGTATTGCGAATACTAATATAAATCACCATAAACGTTATATATATATATATATATATATATATATATATATATATATATATATATATATATATATATATATACGATCTGCTGTTTGAAGACATTCTCAGGATTCAAAAAATCGGGCCTTCTTTTCTCAATGATGACATAGGAATATACAGAGTATCAAAAAGACAAACAGTCCTCAGAATCAGGAATGTTACAACAATGAAATTGCTCTCATGCTAAATAAATGCCCGGGAATAAATTTAATCTGAACTTCTCATTACAAATTTAATGGCTGAATATATTGGCACTAAAAAATAATGAAAATAATCAAAACTAATTTTGAAAAAGACTGAAAAAGGATTGATTAAGAAAATATGTATGTACTGTTAGAAGCTCATCATATAGTTCGTGATCTAGGAGTTGCCTCAACTAATTGAGGACTTATTATTTCAAAGAATTCATATAGTTGCAAAATTAAAATAGTTATTAAAAATTGTTGACTAATACGGGATGAACAGTATAAAGAAATTGTCGCGAGAAAGGTAAAGAAAGGTAAATAGAAGATGAAATTTTAAAGAAGCATGCTTGTAACCTTTTCAACATGTGTAAAGTTCAAACTGACTTACAACAGATATTATCTATACCGTTCTTAAATTTATATATATACCAGTGGTTCCCAAACTGTATTGGGTCACCCTCCGCTTGTTTGTCCACATCGCCCCCTACCTTACCTCGTTAAAAAAATTCAGTAGTTCCATCGCCAACATTGGGAACCATTTATCTATGTTATATTAACAACTATAGGCAGCCGTTTGCGAACGTAAACGAAAACTGTCTACTAATCGGAGAAGCAGTATGTAAATAAATGTATATGTATGTCTGAATATTCATGTCCATTATCCTATATATAGTGTATACATGTGCCATTCTTTCACTGAATCATACGTATACAAACCATACAACTCCGTATACGTTTATGGGACATTACTTACATAGTTTGGAACGGCAATGACATATGCATATATGTGAAAGTAACCGACGAGAGGAAGACAAAGAATTTTCAATAAATTCCGTCATTAATGCAACTCATTCAGTAATACATATACACCTACCCTTCCGCATTATTTTTATGCTTACCTAGCAACTAATTTTTGCAACATATATTCATATTCGCATCTATATATACAATAATACATTTTAATTCAAGATATCTCTATAATAATTGCTGAGCATGAAAGCAACAAATTAAACAAAATGTTCCTTCTTGTCGGTGTGCTGCGTCTAACACCATGATCATTCAATACCTCTTAATTCTGTCTTCATTTTGAGTACAAGACATTATTTTAACCAGCTCACCAACACGCAAAAACACATAAACATATGCCAGTTGTATATGTTTCTATGCATTATTACATATGTTTTATAAAATAAATCCGACCAATCGGTAGTAAAGATTCTTTCTCTTCGCAATTACCACCTACAGTTATTAAATTATGTTGTATTTACTAATAGTGAATTTATTCATCAATTTGCAACAAGGGACTGTGTAAGAATTATGTAACTGTGAGAAACATATCTCCCAAACATTATTGTTGCAATCATAAAATGCAATTCTTCATCATTTATAAATGTAATGTCAATCAATCTTCACGAATGTTGAAGACGAATACAGTGAAGAACAAAAAAGCAAATGCAAACAGGAAAGACTCTTAAAAGAAGCAATACGATTAGGCATGAAAAGATTTTATAAGATCAGTTGTTGTATATCATTATTATTGTTTGCATTTATATGTTGCTCGAATAATTTTGTGCTTATTTTTTAAAGGTCTTTTATTATTGTAAATTACAAACCTAAGATACGATAAATCATCGAAAGCCTAATTAGGTATGAAAGAATAAAGGCAGCTATAGGAAACATAGAAACAGGCTGCATCCAATGGCTATATAGGTAAGCAGGAAAAATGCTTGTACTCGTGGAAATGCTTTAAGATGGTGGACTTTAATATTAAAATGAAGTTTCAAAGACAATGTTTTAAATGTTTTGAAACTATGTATTATTTTTAAATTCCATGTCCTATTAGCGGAAAGCAAAAACATAATCTTTCAACAAGAACTTTTTGACTGGCCAAATTATATTGACCATGATGATCTGACAAAATTAAACCCATGGATTTTGTTAGTAATACTAATAACAAATTTGTGAATGGACCAGAAATCATCGATAAATGGAATCGTACCAATGAATCAGTGACTGTGTCATACATCTGCTAAAGAAACGGTGATTCGCTTCATTGTGGCTGCTAGTATTTGTTGACAACTTAGTGCTTCAAATATAAATTTTTATTTAGGACGGTTAAAAGAGGGATTTATTAAGCAGGATATGCAGGGAAAGAGTTAAACACGCAAAACATTAATATCAAATTACACCCAGTTGATTGAAGGGAATGTTAACAACAAAGATCATATGAATTACTAAGACTATGTTTGAAAATCAATTTATGACATAACTAGGAACTCCGCGGATTTGCGTTGTCGTTAATTCAAATAAAAATTTTGATAAATGAAAAGAAAACTACTAGGTTCAGATTATTGTCATTCATTTCCGATTTTACCAAATCTGCGTTGCTATTCTAGATTAAGCCATTCAATGTATATGCAATGTTTCCTGAGAAATTACCACCATCTGTGTTTTGGATTGCTTTATTATCAGCTAATTTTAACGAGTCCGTGCAGCCGTTATTTCACACTAATCCATTTAGGAAAAAACAAGCATGCATTTCTACTTGTTCTTCTTGCCCAGACTGGATGGACCCCTTTCACGTTTCAGCTTATCCTGAACTTATTACTGTTTCCTCAACTGTTGATTTGTCATTGACATATTAATCATCATCTTTAAACGGTCACATTTCTTTCCATTTTATTCGCATAAATGTATTATGTTTTATATCGATTACAAAATTATTATATAAACAAGAAATTAAAAGCAAATTCAAGTCTAAGACTGTGTATGTCATGAAACTGGGCATTGTAACTGATGAAAGATAAAGAATGGTAGCCTGCATTTTCAATTACATTTTAAGTAACATTTATGTTCTTTAGATATTTTATTTATTACTTTGATGTCGAAACAGATTTATTCATATTTCTGAATTAAATGAAATCTAATATGACTTATATGCTTTGTTGTTATCGAACCTGTTTATTTAAAGATTATGTTGTTGTTACGTTTTCATTTAAACGCAAAATATATGTTGGATCGATGACCTTATATGACATCTTAATATCAGAGGAACAATATAAACGTCTACGTTGTCACAAATTATATTTATAACTGATTGTTATTTGATACAAATTGCACATATAGATTGAGTTTTATCCATACCCTTGGATACGGACTGTCTTTCATGCCTGCTTTTATTTTATATGTACCGTGGAATATATGTATCTTGTAATACGCGCCTGAACCCTCCATGCTAAATATATTCGAAAGGTTAAAATGAATCTTTTGTTCAGGATTTTCATTTTATTTACATATGGATTGCCTCAATATATTCCATTTTGATTTAATAAATCATGCTACAGTTCGTGAAAAACAGATGAATCAAATTGCAAATTTTACTATGCACAATGAATTAACACGCCCATTTGTGTATGCACTACAACATATATAGATGGACAAAATGCTTATGAAACAGATCTGAAAGTCTTTATTGTCAACGTTAATTGTTTGCGTTCCATAGCTTGATTTCTTTCTAATTCATCGATAACATGTTTTTACTCAGTTTTCGAACAAAGGTGTTATTTTCATCTTTTTCGGAGCTTCCTGTTATTAGAGACGACGTTCTGTGAATCACTTCGTACAGTAATTTACGTTTACAATTACTCATTAATTTATTGTTTAAATAGATTATTATACCCAATACAATTTTCTTATTATTTTCTTAAACCATTTTGTGTCGTCACAAAAGCATCAAATTAAGATCGATTAAATGTTGACAGAACTTTTCATTAAATTGTTTAATCACCTGATGATTTATAGCATGCACATTATCAAGTTATATTTAAATTTGTCTTGACATTGTCATAAAACCTTTATTATACCATGCATTCATTCACGGTGTTTTAAGCTTGTTCAATTAAGTCATTCTCCGTTAGTTACCAAAAAGCATATTGCATTGTTTTCTTTTATTACTAAACCTCTTGGACTGTATATCATGTGCACAATAATTCAATAAATATTTTCCATTCTGTGTTGCCATTGGATACAGACTCTTTGATGGTAATCATTGTGTTGTTTTTTCTGTATCATTTGCCATACTAAAATGCGATTTGTTGTATTTCAGGACTAAGTACATTTTGAAAACTCAATTATTTTTAAATAATCTTTTTTTGAAATCTTATAGAATCTGTTTCACAAAATGTATAATGTATATCATTATAGTCACGTTATATTCGAATACTTATCCTTTTCTAAAACGTTTACTCCATTTTGTAATTCATGTGTCTCAAAAATGTATTTTATTTCGGTCTCAAATGAAAATATATGTGGTTAGCGTTAATAAACAAATTCAATGTTCATAATCGCATTTTTGCGTTTTATATTTTTAATCTTTGTCAAGGTCATAACAATCCGTAGCGTACTACTGAGTTATCAAACACGTTTCAATCAAGATCCGCAGTTTTGATTTGATTATAACTACGTTGTCATTAGCAACAGTGCCTTTGATAGGCCAGAATACGTTGTTTATAGATAAAGCATCGACCTATCATTGTCTACTTAATAAGTTTCTGAAGGTTTCCATTTTTAGTAAATGATTTTGAATGATAGTATTTTTTTAGCAAATTCTAATTTACAGATGTTTTACCTTCTCTCTGTTCTTTTCGGTTCTCATGAAATATACATTACAATTACACACTGTATCCAAGTTCTGTCTGGCATATGATCACTTCCGAGCAGGTGGTGATAACAATATGAAGAGAACGCTTTTCAAACAAAATGTGTATGCCCCTTGCAACAACCTACCTATAGAAATATAGCATGATTAAAATAATAGTATATACCATGTATCATAACAATACTTATTTCATGTTTAAACAGCTTTAAATGTCTACTACATTTCTTCCTTATCTTCTTTATATATGCAATAACTTGAACATTCAGCAGTGCAAAAGTAGTTTCTCTCTAGCTTGAGCTTATTTTACTTTCTTTGACGAATACAAGAATCAAGACAAGACAAAAAAAAAATTGCAAAATTGAACATATCTTGAATCACAGCTTAAAACTTGTAGACTTGTGCTTGAATGTTTTTGACTATTTGAACTTGTTTGTTTTTGCTATCCATTCATCAAGATGGTCTTCTCCGTGTTGCCACTTATTTCTATATCATCGATGAAGGGTACCAACCGATGTGGTGTATGTTCCACCGAAGCAAAACGTTTACCCTCCGGTTAACTTTAAGCACACGTGGATCTTATCCTAATTCCAAGTCTTCTCATTACAAAATACCTTAGTTAAGCTTGTTAAACCTTCATTAGCCATGTACATACTTTACTGAATCTATTTTGTTTTTTTTAATATAAATAAAGTTCCTTAATTGTAACAGACCAATACCTATTTTTGAAATATTATGTTGTATCGAAATACCATATTTTCTAACATTTTATGTTAGCTACTGTTACTTTTAAAGGTGGTGGTATCTAAGTATTTCATATAAGTACCTTATTATCCTTTCCATCCTCGTTGCCTTTTGGTACGAATGAAGTTAATGTTTAATATTGTTGCTTCATTATTCTTGTCATGGAATATGTATTAATGTTTGTACTGTACCTCCAGTATAAAGTCTTCTTAACTATATTACCTTTCATTGAATACAATGACGATGAGATGTAATCTATGTTTAAGGTACTACAAAGGAAGCGTATTTAATGACTAATTTAATGTTACCTTCATTTTTCTTTCATGAATTTTAATTCCTTTTCAAGATGGACAATATGATTATGTTTATCTTGCTCTCTTAATCTTACGTCAGAATCACAAGTAAGACAGTTCATCTATATTGAATTAGCTGTCCATGTACTGATAAAGGTATTTTAATACCTCAATTTTACATTTAAATTAATTACATTAATGATCCGAATGTATACATCGGTGTTGCTTTCTGATCAAGATATGATTCATTTTATGTCGTGAAAGTGATGAAGAATTCTACAAACAGACTACAAACATACTTTATTACGTGTTATTTCAAATGAATGAAACATGCAAACGGGGTACTTAATGCATTTTATGAATTCACTGATACATTTTCATAACAATGACAAACCAGACCTATCCTTGGCGAATTTCAATATATACTTTGTTATCTGTGTTATGTGCCTCTATGTCTAGAGTGAAGCAGAAGACGGTTCATTGTTCCTTATCTGTCATTCTACAACTTCTAGTATACAGCTGCCACAAAATTTGTCGTTAGAATGAAAATGAAATGACTATCTGATTTTAAACATAGGCAATATGATACACTAAAACCTTGTCTTAACACTGTTAAACGGCCCTGGACATTAATAAGTGCTTGAAGATTATATACAATACAAGAGACACTGCTAAGAGTAGCAGAGCGCCGCATATTTACAGACAGGCGTATATCTGCCTTCCAACTAGTATTCCGCTACACAATTACTCCTAGTACACGCGCGTCAACACTATGGTATTTACCAATGCTTCCTATTCAATATCATGTTACCCTGGCGCCAGTACTATAACATTGGAAAAATTATTGTTTCGCCAACCCTAGCTTCCTGGCCCCTGCTTTAGGTGCACTACTTTACTCTCTCCGCCTATCAATAGTTAAAGATGCCAGTGGTCATTTCTCGTCAAATGTAATGTAAAATAAGGAATATTACCTGTCATAAATAACCTTACCTAATATGTCCTTATTTAAATGTCATTGTTGTACATCGAGGTATTTATTTGCAGTTCAGTCATTACATGTATCCATGTATATATTCCCCTTTCTAACCTTTCGAGATTCCTGTAAATGGCTTTGACAAGTGACTGGTCTGCACTCTTACCTGGACAGAACGCGTATATCATGTTCTGTAACTGATATCCAGCATTTTACTTCAGGTCTCGAAAAAAGAAAAGTATTTACATTACAATAAATACATGTGAGACACTGAAAATAATAAAGGAAATATATATATATATATATATATATATATATATATATATATATATATATATATATATATATATATATATATATATATATATATATATATGTGTGTGTGTGTGTGTGTGTGTGTGTGTGTGTGTGTGTATATCAGTGGTTCCCAAACTTTACTGGGCCACCGCCCTCTTGTTTTTCAACATCGCCGCCTACCTTACCTCGTTAATAAACATTAAGTAATTCCATCGCACACAGTGGGAACCATTGATATATGTTCTATTCACAGCGATAGCCTGCCGTTTGCGAACATAAACGAAAACTGTCTACTAATCGAAGGAGCAGTATATAAATAAATGTATATGTATATCAGCATATTCATGTCTATTATCCAATATATAGTGTATACATGTGCCATTCTTTCACTGAATCATATATATGCAAAACATGCAACTCCGTATACGTTTATGGGACATTACTTACATACCTCACCTACCCCTCCGTATAATTTTATACTTACCTAACACATAATTGCAGACATATATTCATATTCTCATTTATATATACAATACTACATTTTAATTCATGATATCTCTTTAATAATTGCTGAGCATGAAAACAATAAATTAAACAAAGTGTTCCTTCTTGTCGGTGTGCAGGGTATCACACTATAATCATTCAATGCCTCTTAATTCTGTCTTCATTTTGTAGTACAATACATCTTTTTATCCAGCTCACCAACACACAACC
Organism: Sinohyriopsis cumingii; assembly: GCA_028554795.2. Taxonomy (NCBI): domain Eukaryota; kingdom Metazoa; phylum Mollusca; class Bivalvia; order Unionida; family Unionidae; genus Sinohyriopsis; species Sinohyriopsis cumingii. The sequence continues at coordinate 99,591,294 of CM068830.1, forward strand.
ATACATAAACATATGCCAATTGTATATGTTTCTATGCATTATTACATCTGTTTTACAAAAAAAAATCCGACCAATCGGTAGTCAAGATTCTTTCTCTTCTCAATTATCACCTACAATTATTCAATTATGTTGTATTTACTAATAGTGAATTAATTCATCAATTTGCAACAAGGGACTGTTTAAGAATGAGGTAACTGTGAGAAACTCTCGATCAACATATCTTCCAAACATTAATATTGCAATCATGAAATGCTATTCTTCATCAATTATCAATGCAATGTCACTCAATCTTTACAGATCTTGAAGACTAATACAGTGAAGAACCAAAAAAAAGGAAATACAAACAGGAAGGACTATTAAAAGAAGCAATACGATTAGGCATGAAAAGATTTTATAAGATCAGCTGTTGTATAGCATTATATTTGTTTGCGTGTATATGTTGCTCGAATAATATTCTTATTTTTTGAAAGTCGAACCTCTTATATTATTGTAAATTACAAACCTAAGATAGGTATGAAGGAAAAAAGGTAGCTATAGGAAGCATAGAAACCGTTTACATCCAATGGTTATATAGGTAAGCAGGAAAAATGCTTGTACTCGTGGAAATGCTTTTATACCGTGGACCTTAATATTAAAATGAAGTTTCAAAGAGAATGTTTTAAACGTTTTGAAACTATGCATTATTTTTAAATTCCAAATCCCATTAAATGAAAGCAAAAACATAATTTTTCAACAATAACTCTTTTGACTGGCCTAAATATATTGACCATGATAATCTGACAAAATCAAACGCATGGACTTTGTTAGTAATATTAGTAATGAATGGACCAGAAATCATCGATAAATGAAATCGTACCAATTAATCAGTGACTGTTTCATTCATCTTCTAAGGAAACGGTGATTCGCTGCATTATGGCTGCTAGTAATTTTTACAAATTAGTGCTTGAAATGTGAGTTTTCATTACAAACTGCATAACGAAATTACCAAACGATTTAACAAACACATGCACAAAAATACGATGATGTTAATGACGAGCAGAAAGCCTGTAGAAAACCTGGAAAAACTATCGACCCACCGGTAGCTACTGGCATGCTTTCTCACATGCCCACATAGGCCAAGGCCGATGTTGGAGCCCATGCGTACAGAGATGAGATGTCATTGATAGGTAAAGGGTAAGACGTATTACGTTGGGAAAATATTATCGCTATGACCCTGTTCGGTTACTTGGTTATTGTGTTGAAACTAATTAATTCACATTGACTGATACGTAATTACCTGGTGAAATAGCAGATATGTTGAAACTATGATATATTGTCGTTCTGAAAAATGCGACCTAATTTCAATGAAACATTGAAACAATGAAATATCCTTGTAAGCTTGCTGGGATTGATTTTCAGCATGCATGAGTAAACATTATGACCAGCGCACATATAATAATTTTATGGATAAAGATAAACGCACATAGTTTTCACAATCGTATGCAGTGCTGCTATTCCATGCTTTCCGCATAATGATCTCGAAACAACTATACCACAACTCGCGTTTATTATCTAAGGAACGACCCCATGTGTTGCAATCATACTAACCTGCTTAAGGATCTGTCTGCAACATGACTGCATCACCGATTCATTAACACATTCAAATAAATAAATAATAGAAAATCGCAGAATACACAAGGTACATTTGATACAATCTGGATATATCACTATATACCAACTGCGATATTACTCTTCACTACATGCCTACAGAGTTGTGATTTTATCCGAATATGGGAACATCAGCCGCTCTTTTATAATATACCTGTAGCTAAATTGATTCTGTACTGTGTGTCACAACTAAAAGCTAAATTTTGATTTTTTTTACTATTCAGTCCTCGTCTTTGTTTCTTTGTCTTAGTTATACAACGCATTTATGAAATTTAAGCATGCAAAAGCACCTTACAAATTCATGAAAATTCTTGCACAAGTTCAGACCAAAGGTTTATATGCAATGCTTTGTCTACTTAGTTAAATGAATTTAATGTGTTACAAAATATGATTAATTATGTAAGTTTTATCGTTGTATTTATCAAACAAATACAATGAAAATGGTTTAGGTATATGTTACTAGCATTTCTACAAATCACACTGCTGACAATGTAAAAGCGACAAATCATCATGCTAAAAAATAAATAAAACAAAATAAGCAAACATGGCGCAATAGCAAAAAAGAAATAAAATTAAAGATCATTAAACTTTGTCTTTGCACTTCTGACTAGCTGACGCTCAAAGAAGCAATGAAACAAATAATAGCTGTTTTTAACTTTTAACTTTTAATTGATGCAAGTATTTTCTAGGTAACTAAACGAAAGAGAAAACGTTATCGTAAGTTTAGTGGTGATAATAAACGAGATATATAAATGAGGTCAATGGCAAGGAGAGAATTAATTTCATGAAAAACAAAATATCCCAATGAATCAAATATTCTTCCTAATGAATGAGAAAAAATATAAACACCTTGCAGAATAAGGTATATGATACCTTAGGTTCCATTCAATTTTAGCTGTAGTATAATTTCACGGTTAATGACGCTTTTGGGTGAAAATCTTTACAATTGATAGCGCACGTTCTATAAAGTCAATCATGAGATGCCAAATATAAAATTCCACCATTTTTTCTACCTTAATGTATGATGTTAGCGATTTATATTCTCAGTAAATTAAATTTATTTGACAACTACAAGATTAGATCAGAAATACTAAGCATATTCGTGTTTAACTGATATCTCATTTGTAAACTTGAATTTCATACTTGTGTTTTATTCTAAATATTCTTTGTGAAATTATTTGTATTATGTTTTCCTAAGCTAGTTAACAACTCTTAAGCAAAGCCGCATAATAGTATTGGTACATGAGCGCACATATACAAGCGTGCTATCTACAACGTGATGTGTTTCATTTCGGACATTGAATATTGGCCTTTCTTGAAAAAGGTATCACATTTATATAGAATGCATGCATGGCCTAAATATAATAGAATGCATGCATGGCCTAAATATAATTTGGTGATCTTTCATCCATCGACCATCCTTTCATTGACATGTGACGTAATGGTTCAGAAGAAGCGTGTAAATAATCATATTACAATTAATAAAAGGTACGTGTCGCTTTGGAACGTTTGCATCAAAGAGCCACACAAAGCGCCATGTAGGTCAAATTTAAATCAACTGCATGCAGTCACAGTGTGCTTCTTTTATATAATGTTATTGTTCCAAAAGTATCGACACATTCTCATTGCATTTCAGCACCGTTTATATATATATATATATATATATATATATATATATATATATATATATATATATATATATATATATATATACATACTTGGGATTTAATTGGAAGTCCAAATATTTGTATTTCGAAATAGTGCATTATACTTTCAACCAAAGTACATAATAAGTAATAGGTTGAAATTCATTATTGTGCAATCGGTTTTTAGATGATTGACAAATATATTTCTTCCAAGTTTACAAGCCATATAGTTGATGATGTGACAATGAAATAGTAAAATGTCCACAAATTGTATTCGAAGAAAGTGCTTGCAACTAGTGGACAATTTGAGAAGAAATAAAATGTAGAATATTTTTGTGTTTGTTCGGTAAAATGGGTACTCAATTTTTGGATGCAGTATTAGTTTATCAGCCTTATCCACCTCACAATTATGTTTTATGTTTCGAAGACATAGTACACTCTGAAGTTCGCATACAATTAATTTGATGACTTAAATAATAGTAAACTTAAAAGCTGGTTGGACTCCATTCAATTGTATCTTAACGTCCGCTTGAGTTAAAGACGTTTGTATAATGTTGAATAATTTAATCTGAGATGATACAGATACGTTTCATATAATGTTGAGCATTGAATGACAGTTACGCACTGACCTCATGGTTAAGATGAATAAAGAAATGTACTGCAGACTGACAGCTGTGACTGGGATATCTGGTCTACAATAATCTCTCTCTCTCTCTCTCTCTCTCTCTCTCTCTCTCTCTCTCTCTCTCTCTCTCTTATCTCGATGAGTGTTTACAGATGTGGAAGGTTGAGGGTGATATGTATACGTATGTCAACTAATTGCGATAGGAGAACACTGTTAAAGTGTATTTGTCACGTTTTATTCGCATAATGGTATTAATTGGTATGAGTGACGGAATATTACATAAATATAAGCAGAAGCGAAATCGAATTACCGACTCGCAACAACCTTTGTATAATGCTATTTCTGATCTACTCGCTCGATGTAATTCATTATGACATATAAGCTTTTTTTGTGAATAGGCTGTTAAGCAGTCAAACTGTTTCATATCAGTGTAAATAACAATAATATAATTAATATTATATGCATATTATTATACCCTGAGTATGTGATCACAAAATGTAAAAGCTTACTTTTAAAAGAATTATATAAAAATGGATACATACAAAACCAAATACTTACAAATCTTTATTATTTTTGAATCTAAACAATGTGCAGGATACAAAATGTATGCATATTAGTAAAACCTGAAAAAGATATAAAAAATAAAATGTACCTCGAAAACTAATCTACACAAAACACTCAAATGAACATGTATCCATAGTTATGATATAAATGTAGAGACTAATTATCACAATCGAAAGTATATACATATTATACACTGAATATATCATCCAAAAATGTATAATGTGACTATAAAACTAATATATTCAAATACCCACACATTCGTCCGTAATTTTGATTTCAATCTAGAGAAAATACACCACGATCGAAACTAAAATAATGAAATAACTTTACGTATATTATTTATCGTGTTATATTTATTTGTAACTTTATATAGAATGTTTTATCGTTCTAAATTGTATTGCGTTTCATGTTACATGTTTCGAACTTTTCATTTGGCACCATATAGATATGATCATTATGAGATGTCGTTAACCTTTATTACATAAATGAAAAACCGTTTTTGATCATAAACGGTTAAAGTAAACCACCCTAACTCTTAGAGAGAGAAATGCAAAGAGAAAAACATACTGGACTTCAATTGTGATTTGAATGCAAAGAAAACAGATATCATAACCTCAGTTATATACATGACATTATGACATGATTATTGTCATACAATTTACCTCTTATAATTCATTAAATTTCAATTCCATAAAACCAGAATAAGTTTTTGAACCACGTGACCTAATAAGACGTAACTATTGCAACAAATTAATAATTATTAGCCATACGAGAAAACAGAGAATTCTAATAAACTCAAAAGCGGTAACTAATGAAACCAATTTTTATGTAACTGATGACTAGACTAACGATTGTGAATTTTGATACAATATAATGAATGCAAATTGCATTTATTATAATAATAAATCTAGTAAGTTACCATGCCAAACTAATGATTTGTTTTCTAGCATATTCACTAAAACCATTTTTACAATCCCCTTTAAAGATTACGCATTGACATCTTTGCTAACATATGCAGAGCACAATTTTACACAATATTTTGTTTGAATAAAACTAATCAGGTAGTATGGCTTAATCAAATTTTACCATAGTCAGTTAAAATACAACGCAGATTTCAACATCTATCTGAATGTTAAAATCTCTTACCTCATGATGTTATTTTTAACTCGAAAATAGCAGCTAGACTTTGATATAGATTATTCAATTTCAACGAATCATTATGCAAGATAAGGAAAAAAGGATATCAGAATCCAGTAGCTAATAAAGGAATAATAATAATAATAATAATAATAATAATAATAATAATAATAATAATAATAACAGCGATGATACTATAGATCGAAGCTGTAACAACTGAAAACAAGCATTATGTAATTGATCAAGAAAATTATATTTGGAGATATTTATATATAGTAATGAGTGAACATACCATTTGAATCACGATAATGTAGAACCGACAGATAATCTTGGTAGAACTTATTTTTCCGATAACATATGCGGGATGTAAAATTGATGTTATCGAAAGGTTTAATTCATGCATCAGATAATTCATTATTTGTATATCAGTTAATCAAATATATATATATATATATATATATATATATATATATATATATATATATATATATATATATATATATATATATATATATATATATATATATATATATATATATATATATATATATATATATATATATATATATATATTAAATCATTATTTTGCCGCTATATGAAATTCCTATTTTGAGAATTTATTTTAAAGAGAGCAGGATGAAAATAAAAAAACGTATGTGTGCAATATGTTAGATACTTATGTTAATGACATATTGTATTGTCCCTACATACTAGATATAGTTATTCAATTGTATAGCATTATTGGAAGTTTTCAGCGACGTTTGAACCATGTCATATCTACATTTGCTGTGAAACGCATAATATCGGTAGATGATAAATGTTCCCAAAAACACTTGTCAAAATTGGACAATAAGATAAAAGTAAGACACGCAACTAAACGCTAAGACGAAATGCGTTGCTATAGCCAAGTTTAAATGCAACTGCACATACATTGAAAGACAAAAATGAATATTAAATAAACAAGTATTCATTTGTGTTGTTATTGATGGTTTACATGATATTAACTAATTGATTTTAAAAAAAGGTGACTTTCTAACCCATTTTGTTCAGTCGGGCACGCCTCGGATCACAGATACAACATGGGTGCAAAACAAAAGAAATCTTAACTATCAGCTGATAAAGAATCAAATTCTCCAGCTCTACTAAACATCTATTATATTAAACAACCAGCAATTCAAGATAATATCACCGGTTTTATGTTCGTGTTTAATCAAACTTCAATAGAAGCAACATCGAAAGGTTTCAAGCTATATTCATTTTTATTAAATACTGATTTTAATTTATGGAGCATGAGCACGTGTAATACGCGTACGAGTAAATATACCAATGGTAGTTATGAATATTAGAGTGTAAATAGCAGCATTATGACAATAACTTTCATCTTTAAATGCTAATTTATGTATCGACCGTGCAGACTCTTTGTAACCATACATGTTAGTTAAATGATTTTGGAATGCACACACCTGTGTGTCAACAATATTTTGTAATGATCCACTAACACCGATCTTTTTAAAATGTTGTCCCCATTACTGCGGTTTACGTTTGTTAAATCTAGAATAAATTGTGCACTTTTACATCCAACACATTTGAACAGTTCTTGTGGTTTAACTGTGTGGTTACATTTGCCACTTTGTAGATATCTTATCCATGTCCATTTAGCTTTTGTATAGGAAATATTGAGCTTTACAGCTGATATAACAGTACACAGCCTCCAAGGCTCCTCAGAGAACATTCACTGAACTCTTTCCTTCTGGTTTACAAATCTGCATTAATAAAAACGGAACTCAAAATTCTCTGTATTACTCTTCAAATTCCAAACTAAATTCTCGTTTTCTAGTTTCTGGTCATTCAACGTAATGGGCGCAGTATTACTATGATAGTGAAGTGAGTGATCCTCTAATAATCCCTCCACTGTAAAACCGTTTAAGCCGAATGTCAGATGTAATACCTTTGTCCACATAATTTATCCTTGGTAATAACCTGTTCAAATCCTTTGATAAGATAATATTGACAGTTGTATTTAGTCATATTTTAGATGCTCTTTAAAGGTATTATACCATTACATTCAACGGAAACGCATTTCAGAAAACGCTTGATATTTTCTCCAAACTTTATCACGTTTTATAGATTGTACTGGTTAATAGATGCCATTGATGATATGGCCATTTTTACAAAGGATGGGCCTGTTCTACAAAAAATTTGATATGCTTATCCCACATAAAGCAAAGCAAGAATTTCTCTACTATGATATTTTACATGTATTTGTATTGTTCGCAATTAAATTTTACTTTTGCTGCAGATATGTTTCATATTCGGTCCCTCTATACTTAACGTACCCTATCCCGTTCAAGATTTTAACTATTGTCATACATTCGTCATATAATAGTTTAATTGTCTTGTACAATAACAAATGTACAAAATGCAATAAGGAAACCAAAATGTAAATAATGAAAAGTTATAGATATGAATCATGAAAAGCAGATATACACAGCTGATTATTTTATCGACCTTGTTCTTATTACACTTCGTGAAAATATGTATAAATTGTATAAATAATTACATATTACCTAAAATATTGGGAAAAGAGAACAGAAAGCAAAGTATTAACTACCATATGATTCAATGCCACTACGACGATAAGCTCGGTAATAGATACAATAATAATGTAACTGTGAGACAAAACCGAAGAGAGTGAACCCTGAAATGTGTTAGTAATAGGGATTTACAAATAAATTAGTTTGTTTCTTTTATTTCTTTGGAGTTATCTGATTCGAAACACAAAACAAGAAACTTTCAGTGATTGAATACTAAGTTTTCAAATACATTAAGAACTTATCGAAGGTTACTAAAATGGCATGGATATAATAGGCGCCATAAGGTAATGAAAACGTTTGAAAATAATGCAATTAAAAGCTTTAGATTTAATGAATTTATATGTATTATTATTTATTCTGCTTTCTCTATTTTTTCCTCTGCTCGTGGCTAAACATTTTAAAGTATCTTAATCTTATGAAAAGAACGCTAAATTCTAACTTGCGTGAATCACACAAATGACGGCAAGACATCAGGAAAGATGTCCAGAGCTGCCAGTTTCATTAGAACGGTAGGAAAAACAGACTCAGTCCCAAAAAAATGTTGCAAGCAAATAAAATGTATGATGGAATATCTGTGCGGAATAAGTGTTCACATAATAATTGATCCTGTTTATCATGCAAATTAATCCTCTCTACCATGGCTCAGCTCTAATACAATTATATACCGTGCCTTTAAGAAATATTGTAATCAAGACAAATGTATACGGAATTTCAGATTCAAATATAAGCCGAGCAAATACAAATTAATTTCCTTTCCTATGAAATGGATGACTCGGCAAAACTACCATTAAACATCGTACTTTTGAAAACATAGTTGGCATGCTGATTGATGGAATCAAGTAAAAAGTAATTCAGTTGGAAGATCATACAATTTTATATTCTCCCATAACATTATTTGGTTACATTGACTTACCATTAACATTTAAAAATTAAAATTGAATTGTGAGCATTATAATTACATACTACGTACCAGAACACTTTTACCAGAAGTATTATTGCATCTCGACGACAAAACTCAGTCGAGCAATATGAGCCTTTATGTATCAACATCGATGCAATTCGTGTCCAGAACAACTGTCAAAACGTCACAAATCGGATGGCAGAATTTAATAATTTCTATAAATATGTTTACATCTGACTGCAGTGGAATATTACCTTAAATATCACAACAAACGTCAACGTAGAAAACTACAATTATCATCTCATTGAAGATTTGAAAATATTTTTATGAAGGATAATATAGTTAGGACATACGTGTAACTTCTGTTATTCATACGCACACTATAGATCTTTTTAAAACTAATTTCCTTCTCTGTTCACTCAATGGTGAGCAAAATGGTTGTATACCGATAAACGTATAGAAAATGCTAGTAGGAATATAAAGGTCCAAACAAATAAATATGATTTCCGTGTGTTATTAATGCAGGTTTCCTAACTCTACGGAAATTATTCATCGCATGTCCGCTGAACCGTGGAGGTAAGTCAGTGCTGTAGCAGCAGTGAAGTCTAAAACCTTTCCTAGGAAAATTTATTTCGTAGTAGAGGATGTCTAAGCGAAATTGAGAAGAAACAGAGGTACCCGCAACAATCAAATCAAAAGAAACGTAAGAAGAAATTGAATTTAGACCATCAAAGTCAATATTTTAACAAATCTTTACGTGCCTATGGAGATACCATTTTGAAAAGATCAGATCCAATTTTAGGGAAAAATTTTCGTTAGTTGAAAACTTGAAAGTATTGCTTACAAAATGGTGTAATAATTTCAACAATTTACACGGTGATAGGTATGATTGCCAAGAAACTGTTTTGTCTGTAGCTTATATTGGCATTTAGAGAAAATGTTTTCCTTAGTCCTGCTTCACCAACTTCTAGATTTGCTGCTCCTTTTACATCGTCTCCCACATTCTCATGCTCATTCCATTCAAGGCGAGAATTTTGTAATGGTACAAAAGACCTCAAAACTACCGTCATTGTTTCATTTGAGTTAGCGTTTAAAAAAGCAGCCGTACAATTACCTATATTTACTGGCGGCGTAAAAAGATATATTTTGAATAGTTGACTTTTAATTACCTGATAACTTAGTGCGAGTTAGTTTAGACAATTGGGTTTTTGTTTTGCACATGTAACACTGGTCAACAATTTTTAGAAGTCGTCTGACTAAGAAATAAGAAGGTCCTATTTATTATGGACTTTGCTGTGCTTAATTCAAATATGACTTATTGAAACAACTATTGGCTATTGTTTCCAAGATATTTAAATTGTTACATTTTGCGTCTATGTATATTGTGTAAGTAGTGGAGATTTAATCAAAGATTGTAAATCTAGGTCTTTTCGTGTGTTTATGGTTTCTTGTCATGATAATATCTCATCTGTTACAATTTTAAACAATCTTTAGAAAAGTGGACAAATCGCTTAGCAGTTTGCATTGGTTACTTATGCAGTCACATAAATATTACCGTTGCATGTTTTTGTGCTACGGCTTTATCACCCACTGCTAAGTTGTGTAATTAAGAGCATTTTATATGTCGGTTTTGGTTACTTTTGTGCTATTCATGATACCTGCTAATTACCCGTAGATAAGCGCAAAAATATCTGCCTTTATACAAGTGAATGTTCAACAGTAAATAAAGAAAAATATTCGACAACATAAAACAAAAGAGTGAAATGTGTAAAGGCGCCTTGTGCTTATTACACATATCAAAAAAGAAGCAATGAAGATTTCACAATTCATCATTGCTGCGTACATTTCAAAGAAAAATATTACAAAGTTTTCTCTATTTCTCATAGTAATTACTTTTTATAAAGTTTTACTAAAATAGTGAAATAAGAGTATTAAGAAAATGTTTAAGAAGGTTTAAAAAATAATTTTATAACACACAACGTATTTTGTTATCCATGTTAATTATTAAAATGTACCAAATTAAATGGATTAATAAGTTGCTTTCAAAATATGTGATCTAAACTAGAATAAGGGGCGTTGTACATAATTTGTTAAATGGCGCATTTGCTACACCTTTGCTATTTAAACGATAGCTATTGTTTATCTTGCTTCGGCATGACGAATGATAAAATCGTTATACGTGAAATCATTTTCTCTGATAGATGTCAATCAAAAACGCTATAACCAGGTAAATGATGTACTAATCGAACGTTATTGCAAGTCTTTGGGATACATATTCAATACCTTTAGAATTTCGGTAGCGGAAATTAATCTCGAATGTTCTAACAAAGTAAAGTGCTTATCGAAGAATCTTGTAAGCAATATTTTCTACCCACGAATGTAGTCTCATTATATCTTTAAAGCATGTTTCCTCTCTCCTCTTGATGATGATACGTGAGTTAGATTGGGGCATTCTTTATGTTGATTTACATTTCTTTCATTATACCTGAATCATAAGGGTATGGTTGTCTTTGTGTATTTCGGCGCCAGTGCACGGTGAATAATTGAGGCATTCGCCATGATCCTGTAGTGTAATATGTGACCCATTGTAAGATACCCTACGACAAGAACTTCACCGTGAGTTCCTCTGTAAAGGTATAATTTGCTCACAATGGAAAGCTCATTACAAATAGAAACAAATGTAGAGAATATGTTGAAAAATTAATTGGGATCTGACTCCTGTCTGTAATATCTCCTTAAAAGTTTAAATTGGTATTAAAGGCTTATTTTGTATTATTGATAGACACATGGAATTTTAATATGCTGTGTATATTGATTTCAAATAAGAAAAGAACAATTATAAATTAAAATTATTTTTGTTTCGCAAAATTAAAGGATTTAAAACAAATAATAATACTTTTATTTTTCTTACAAAAATGCACCTATATAATATTTATTGGGGATGCTATTAAATAGAAACAGCATGTATGTATTCCTGCACCATATACAAGCTGCATCGATGGATATTTGTTCAATGTTTTCAGGGAAAATATATTTGAACGTCAAAATGAAGTCTTTATTTGCAACACCTGAAGACAGTTTTCTACTTGATATTGTGTCCTTAGGTCATTCAGACTATGTATTTAGGCGGCAGTTAATGTATGTGTCTAGGATGGGGTGACTACACGAGTAACACATATCTACTTGTATAGATTTCAGTAATTGTTTCTAAGCATAGTTATATGGTATGTCATAAGAGGACAGAGATGAGAACATTATAGTAGAACTTAATTATGTTGTCTACAAAATCATGTTAAACTGTCAGATCATGAACAAATGTCAAAAGAAATGTAGATCAAAGGGATAAGTCCACTCGGTATATCTACCCTTCGACGTAAGACGAAAGCTAAATGAAATAAGTTTTAATTTGGTCTTTGACTTTGAGTGTAGTATGGTACAATCGGGAGATATCACATTCCAATGAATCATTTAACTTAATAATTGTTAACTGATACTCTTACAAATGTACTAAACATGTTCAAAGAATCATACGAAATATATTGGCACATTTGATCTTGACAAGTACATGATCCATGTTCCTCATATGCAAATGTCAATGTTGTGTACAAGTTTTGGGGATCCGAATTTCCCATTGTGTTGGTGATATAGGATATATTGGTAACTATTGCTGATCCGTGATGCACACATTTGAAGTTATTCATTTCCAATGTCCAAAATTGTTATTTCTATCATGAAAAAATTGCCTATCGTGATATCTTTTAATTAAGTACCTTGTCAATTTACATCCCTTTTTACTGGTGTGTAATAACTTTGGCACCAGTGAGTCAACCTCTCCGGGTTCACATTACCTTAAACTTTATGACACATAATCTACTTAATTTGTTATTTAACCTGGACATGGAAGGCTTTTATATTCTGAGTGTCACTATGTCAAGTTCAATATTTTTTTCCGTTGGTTCCGTCCCTTAATGTAATTTTGACATATCCATATCTAGCACATTTTAACTTCATTTACCTACATCTTACAGTTCTCCAAAATTAAGTGAAAAATGTTATCTCTTTTCAGGTCTAGCCTGGTGTCTGAAAAAGAGTGGAAGAGTTGGATTGGTTTGGTATTTGGTATCTCTCCAGTAGTCAGGTGGTGATTGCAAGGTTTCATAAGGACATGTGCAATGTACCTACCATAACTGACAAAATGTAGTTCATATTACCACACTGATATATAGCACCTCAAATGCATGGCTTAAGTCTTCATGAGAGAGATCAACACAACTGATCATTAAGGTAGATCTATATCTTCATATTTCATTGTCGTTTTTGCGGTTATCAACATTGAAAGGCAATATATTTTTGTTATTAAACATAGTACTTTTCCCACAAACAAACATTTGAGAGCGCCCATATATACACTAACAACTAGCTGAGTACTTGACATAATAAAGGTGAACATAGCAAATAAATTGTGTTTTGTGTGTTCACCTATTTGCATTTGGACAAGCACATTACGATTTGCTGCAAAAATCATTGTGAGCTAACTTACATCAGTACCCCTGAGACAAAAGTTATCATTTGTACAGACCCCAACAAAATTTGCTTTAAATGCCGCTCATTAATCAAACTTGCTGTCTAAAATTTGCCAGATTCAAATTTTAAAACTTTTATGAATTGTTTTCATTAAAATTTAGGTTTATTAAATGTAAATGTTGATTTAAATTTCCATTAAAATTTAATTAATCAACATTTTTATGTCATACATATTTTCAGATAAGGACTCGTCTTGTTTTACAATTTAGTCTTTTTTCTACTTTGAAAACTTTCTATAATTAGGCAACATATCACAAATTTAGTATGGTTTCTCAAGAGCAATTGGGCCTAAACCTACACTATGTGGAACACCAACACTACACAATTTATGACAGCTTTCACGTGACTTGTTGGCTATGATATTAAACAAAACTTATATATACAGTTGAAATATGGGTGGCGTGCAAATATAAACGTTTGACTACAATTTGCCATAAATAATTTGGACTGATATTGATCAGATCACAATTATTAGTTCCGGTTCAGTTCCCACGAATGTTGTCCCAGATTATTTTAGGGCATTTCTCCACTCTCCTTATGGTGGTGATAAAACAGTTATATTTAGGCATTCTTTATGCTGATTTAAATTTAACTGTTTATTTTTTAACATTTGAGTATTGTGATATGGTTGTCTGTGTGTATTTTGGCGACAGAGTAATGAGGCATTGGTCATGTTCCTATAGTGAAATATGTGGCTTAGTGTACGGTGCTTTCTTTAAAGTCCGACTCTCAAAGAAACTGCCGGATAACCTATAACAAGAACTTCATCTTGAGTTCATCTTTAAAGATTCTTTAGAATAAAATAATATTTATTATAATTTGGACATAATGGAAAGCTTAGTACTGATAAATAAATGTAGAGGATATATAATAACATTAATTGCGATCTGATTGCATTTGTCAAAAAGATATTGTCAAAGGTTTATTTAAGTTGAAACATAATCTGAAACCAAAAAGGAAAGAATTTAATCTTGATAACAAAATATGTGTTGCTTTATCCTGAACACTGCGCTACGTGAATCACTTCATTTAGTTTTTAAACACATTATTTAAATGTAATTTGTTATGAGGTGACCTAAATTAAATCATATTTGTAGAGGTTATTCAAATTTCATTAAAGTTATCAGCAGACTTCTAAAACGTCAATACTGCCATTCTGTTATTAACAGAGTTAAACAGCATAGTTTAGTACATTTAGGCGCATGTTAGCTACATACTATCCGCCACAAAATCGTTTCGAGTACCCAACATACTTTGGTTTAGATGGCGCTGTCCAGTTTCGTAAATTGGCCACTGGCAATTGTTTTAACTTAAGGCTAATGTGTGTCTCGTTCAGCTATTATTGTTTACTATTTAAAGATATGAATATATTTATGAATTGGATGTTTCAGGTTTGGGTGGTTCTTGAAATTGATGTCAGGAATGTACACCTTCGATAGTCACTCTGCAGTATGTTGATAGTGAAATAAAATGGGTTTGGGGAAATTAGAGTATCTCACAAACGGCTGGTATGACAACTATTTTTCTCGCATCAGCCTTATTAGAATACGTCGTTTTACAGAACTGTCATCTAGAAAAAGGGCTTGTGTTTGCACTGTGAGCATCACATGGTGTCCAAAATGACCTTAGGACATAACAATTGCACGTATAATTTTGGAGTTTGGGTGCATAAACTTCTGCTATGAGCTGCCCTTGCGTTCTCTGGTCAAGTGAATAATATTCATATTTGTTGTTTTAATATAGGTATTGAAAGGTATGGACCTTTTGGACCTCACTTGCGTATTTGATTTCTTATGAATTTGTATACTAAGTCGCTGAAATCGGCATTAAATTTGTACATAAAATCTGGCCCTTGTCTCCTAACATTGCCAGGCACGTTATTGTGTTTCCACCACCAAGTTCTAAATTTAGATATCGCTACTACGCTCACGAACTGAATAATAAAAAACCGGATGTAATTTATTAGACCGAGGAGTGTAAATACGAAAAGAACTGTTTAATGACAACCAATATGCCGTAGTACCCAGTTATTCTTTATGTTATAAAACTTTACTTTGTAAAATCTGGCATGCAGGCACTGTGAACGAAACCGTATCTGCCAATATATATTACATTTTTATTCACATATTTATTGTCTAAATTTGTTGGATATATTTTACTTGATATACGAATATTCTTTGTCTATTCGTTCCAGCACCATGCTGCAAGAGAAGGTCAGAGAGTGCATTTAAGATAAAAATCAACATATTTATTTCAAAGCGACGCGATTCAAATTGAAATGAATATATTATGTCGTTAAACATTACAGACATCATCAGCAATGTACTGACCGGAGGGGGTGCTGTTGGGGTGGTCGCCCAGGGCAACACATTTCTTGGGGCATCAAAACCACGTTTGGCCTATCATCGAGCCAAGGGTCCCATCACCCTTATTGCTCAACTGAAAAGCATCGCACTTGTGCGGGAGAAATGATAACAATTACCTGAACAGCATCAAACCAAATATACAGTGTTCTACAGTACAGCGTGGTCTCGAGAATTCCCCGTAATTGTCCAATGTCCGCCAAATCTGGGTCCTGTGACTCCTCCTATGCACGCTTTTCGTCACAAACAAATTTTCAAACACTACACCAACAGGTTTTCCATTATGTTATGTCCAGTCATGCATATAATGGTGTTAGCACCGCTGAAGTTGACAAACCGTGATAAAATTATCAGATGACATTGAATATCTGTTTGAAAACAATGCATCTGGAAATTAAAACATTCAAGATTTGTGAATGTCAATCGATGTGCAATCTAAAGCGTTTGATAGCCGTTAGTGTACGATATTTTCGAAGTCAAAGTCTAATGCAATTGCGAAGAAGGTTTAATTTATTATGTTTGTTGAAAAACCAAACTAAATGTATGCATATACAAAATTTAATACTTAATTATTGATGGACTTTTCTGAAATGAAAAGTACTTTTAAACAATCATAGGTATGTATTATAATAAATGCTAATAGGTAATGTATGCGTATAGTAAAGTTAAATTAAAGAACAAGATCCGGAAATGATATTCGAAACTCAATTCAGATTGAAAAGATTATGTTTTAATGAATGACTTGAACAAATGATGAAACATTTATCAAAATTATATTATTGGTTAAGGAAAATATGATGGTGGAGTGCAATCCAGAACGTTAAGGTAGCTAAACGTCGGAGCAAACAAGATTATTTCATTTTTAATGAATTATTAGTGCATTATGAAGCTATTATTTTCAGTTGCCGCTCTAGAAAAGACTGTGCCTCTTGAGATCGTATGTGCAACGCCCACGCACCCATATATATCGATCAACAAAAAACACAGAATAAAATAATAGACCCATTCAAAACAATTCCAAAAATGACCAAGCAAGAAACTTAATAGCCCCGTGCACACAGAAGGCAACCTTGGCAGATGCAGTAAAAAATAGGGCGAATAAAATTACATAGGAATACAACATGACCGTAAGAGCAACAATACAAAGACTAATGGAAACCCTCAAGGATCCTTGCAGACAGCACAAAGAGAAAAAAAATAGGAGATTTATTAGAATACAAAACAAAAACAGATGGAGGGAAATAAACTGTGTTAAACCTTTCTAAGCTAATTCTAATAATGGCTACATTCTTATAGGTAAGGTGTTATCATATTGTCCGAGAACCAAAGTGCATGATAACATTAAGTTAGGTGAAACATTTTTCAAATACACAAGACCGTTAAAATTAAAATACTTTTTCCAAAATAATGTATATATTCAAAATAGGAACGTAATTTTCATCTACATAATGAGCCCCATTTTTATAAAAAAAATTATCATTTACACCTTCTAGATTATCTCGATTTTTATATTGAAGCAATTAAACAAGAAATTTTAAAAAGCAGTCCTAAAAGAAAACATTTTACAAACGTAAAGAAGAACTAAATTTTTAGTATTTTATCACAAGACGATGTATTTGCATTAAAAAAGCTAATAAGTCTAGCACCATAGTAATAATGAACAAGGATGATTATATTAAAGAAGTAGAAAAACAATTAAATGAAGAATATTATTCAAAACTTTCATATAATCCTTCTGAAGAAATCAAAGGAAAAATAAGCACAGCTTAATTTTATATTTTACCCAAAATACTCAAACGATTGATAAGTCAATACCTTTAGGATACTCAGGTAGACCCATTAAGTCTAAATATGACTCAATTACAAGTAATATATCGCAATATATCGATCAAATGTTGCAACCAGTGATGAAATCACTACCTTCATATGTCAGAGATACTTGTGATGTTATTGAATATAATCCAAGTTTGCCTAATATAGGTAAGAGTATCAATACATATTGGAATTTATTAAAATTATCATGTAAAGCAAGTGTTAAATCGCTGCACGAAAGCAAACCCACTCTAGTTTATAAAAGGACTAAAAATCGTAACGATTTCCTAATTAATTCTAAATCAGAAAGAAGAAAGAAAAATCATATAAAAAAGGATCATCAACTAAATATAATAAAACTAGATATTCGCATTGTCATTTTATTAATAAAAATAATTCTTTCGATACTAATAACACGAAAGAAAATTTTAAAATGCGTTGTGATACTAATTGTACAATATCAAATGTTATTTATTTGATCACATGCAAAAAAATGTGACATCCGATAAATTGGACAAAATAGTCAACAAAAATATATAAACGTATGAACCAATAAAGAACAGAAGTTAAAAAAATACGTTGACCAATCATTCTCATCTCATGTTGCCGCACATTTTAAAAGAGTTCCCATACTTTGCAAGATTTCTCCTTTCAACCTAATGTTATAGCTTATTCTGAGATGGAACGTCTGCGATACAAAATCTCCACCATGATACGGTGTATCCAAAAGGTATAAATTCCAAAACACTATACGACATTCAGCATTTTATTTTATTTGTATTATGTCACTTTTTGACAAATAGTTAAGAATACTTTTTATTATTATTCTAATTTACAAGATATTTTAAGTAGTGAAAGTATAAACCAATATCATAAAAATAGGTTAACTAATTCTTTAAAATTGGAACTGCATTTTTTGAAATATATCTCAATACAGTATGATTAATTATTTATAAAATAATTCATTACAAGTATTATGCACACCATAATTCTGTACTGTATAAATTGAGTTCGGATGAAATATTGAACATTTTTTAAAATTATATCAATATGTCATACATTATTATATTTTATTTTGATATTTTCAGATTAATATATTTATTTGATTTTTATATCTTTCTTAACTGTGCATTACAGATAATAAAATTAAAAGTATTAACAAAAGTGTCTGTATCTATTTAGCCATACAAATTATATATATATATATATATATATATATATATATATATATATATATATATATATATATATATATATATGGGTGAATGCAGATTGAAGAAATATTAAAAGACAACCTCGTTGACTTAGAGGACGGAAACTCGGCGACTTGAAGATGAATTGTTTGAATACTCAACAGTGAAAGCCCTCTCCTAACTGGCACATACATTGGCTCTTCTGAAATTGTTGATAAAGTATTACGCAAGATTTATCGGTGCTACACTTATTGAAACGATTTTGTTATCATCGAATGCTTATTAACCTCATGAAAGTTCCTTTCCATTATGTCAGAAATAAATTGCACGAACATAAATGTGATTATGCGGTAAAACAGTAAAAGCTCTCGACAGCAATATTTGCTGTTGCATCTACTTCCAAACCATTCAAGCGCATTTTTCAATGGATTAAGTGATTAATTATATCGGAATTCACAATTAAATAATAGCATTTTACTTTATACTAGCCCCCCCCCCCCCTTATGTGGAGTGTTGTAAGTCACTGTCTACGTTGACCTCACTCTGTGCAAGATAATAAATCGTCGCGGTTTGCAGACAAGCAGTTTTCGAAAATGTCCGGTACTTGATTGTGTTTCTGTCGTTTAAAACCTAACTTTAGCTTGCTTTTATCAAACAGTCATGTCATCCGCCGATAACCATATTTCATTACCGCACGCACCTTATTCAACGCCAGTATTATTAGTGCAAAGCATATGATTTGCCAATGTCAATCACGTTTATTTGCTTAGAACATTGTTTGATAAAGGTACGTACCATATATATTCTATTGAATAATTTCACTCACAAAGGAATGCGCATATATCAGCTGCTTTCCACATACAAATTGTAGAACTACATAAAATGCGAGTATAGCTTTATATTTGACATTTCGTACGACGAAGAGGTTTATGTAATGTCAAAGACAGAATCATAGACAGATCGAAGATATTCCCCATAAATGTACTTTAAAGTGTCCTACACGCCACGTTGTCTGCTTAAAATGGACATAGCTTTAAAAGTAAAACTTGATTTAACAGAAAATATGAATGCATGCAGTCTAATTACAGCTTCAATTTCGTATTAAACAGCTATGCTATGTCTCAGAGATTTCACAAAATAACAAGACCAAATCGCATTTCGGAATTCAGTATGAAGAGGCATGTTCTCTCAAAGCAACTGGTATTATTGTATTGGTGCTTTAAGTCACTCTCCAACATGACATGATCCAACGCTATTCAGTTGCAAATCTCTATGCCGTAAATATATATGGTTATAAAATATTTAGACTGTAAACAAAGTGAAATATTCAAGATAATAAATTAACGAAATGTACAAACTCTGCGACTATGTGAAGCTTTCTTTGACGTATTCAGTTTTCGATGTTTTTACAGGGCTGCGCAATGTTCAAATAAAGAACTCTCTCTTTCTCTCTCTCTATCTCTCTCTGATAGTCTGTCATTCTTTGTACATATATTTATAAGAAAAGTGAATTCATAATAAAAAAGAACCCTTATGGCTGAAATGGTCAATCCAGTATTAAAATAAATTTATCAATGATGTAACTATCGAATATATTGCGAAATATCAAGCATAATTTTGTAACAAATTATGCAAATCATTTTAGGAAGATACTTTGTACATCATGCGTAAATTGAGAAAATGACACGTAATACAAACGATAAGTACAAAGGGCATACCATAGACCAGAAAACCAGAACCAATAACGTGCTACTCATCATCTACACGCAGATGTTTGTACAGTTATCCAAAATAAGATTAGGTGTGCATTACTTTTATGCTACATTGTCGAAGCAAGAATATTGATTAAAGGAGATTGTCTCACCTAATTTTCAAATATTCATCTTATACAAAGTTTGATGAGGCATACTTTTGCTTCGGTTCCATCTGCCTAATCATGTTAAATACATTTTTGACAAAAGAAGTTTCAAAACTCATTCAACAATAAGCCGTCTTTTCACAAACGTTATACCAACGCCACAATGTTCACATATACGGTAATCATTCTACTTCACCATTCCCGTACGTGCCTTTGAAAGTCTTAATGATTAAACCTATGTTGCACAATTAGCCGCTTGAAAGTCTATGACACGTTGTTAATACATTGATACAGTAACAATGCACCTATAATGAAACCAATATATTGCATATATTTAAAAACACATAGACATATTGGTATGGTCTCATTGAACGATTGATTGATGATTTGTAACAAATCAACAACAAAAAATAACTTAAACTGATCACATGATTTCAAAATATTGGCTTAGTTTATGTCAGTTATGTATAAACCAAGGACAATGATAGTAATCTATAAGAATGTTATGGAGATCAATAAATTCTTCGTATAGGAAATAGATGAGCACGATGCAATAAAATATACAACGTAATAAGATTCAGATTGCTTGCCAGGTAACGGCTTTCAAAGAAATGCCCTTAATGTACATTCAAAAGTTACTTCCTGGTTTGTCATAACATACACTTTGTCGGCAATTATTCAAACCCTCGTGTACATCGTTGATTATCCGATTGGGGATTTGACAGTGGCATAATTGCAGAGGTGTATTTGAGTGGATACATAAGTTATTACAGAGGGACCGTTTCGGTGGCCTAGTGGTTAGAGCGTCCGCCTCGGATGCGGGTGGTCAGCGGGTTCGAACCGAGGCCGATGCATGTCAAAGTCTTTTAAAAATGGTTCCTATAGCTGCCTCGCTAGCCGCTCAGTATTATGACGTTAGTGTTAGTAATGGTCGGCCTAGCATCCGGACAATGTGATTGCGGCATGATGACCCACATGATGCCCCAGTGCTATACATCATTATGAACTGCCACACTGCAGACATCGTAGCAATTTGACTAAAATTGTAATAGTTACGTTACAAATCTAAGCCAGACTTATACACACACACATACACACACAAGTTGTTACAGAAACGAAGATAAATTTGTATAAACATTTCGGGAAAAACAAATTATTAAATAAAGTAAATGTTGCATTCTGTTTAATATAACATTGTCTGTACTATTTCTAAATGTACTTTACACTGTTTTAACATTGTTTGAATAGTATGGTATCGCTCTATTCATATCTTGTTTGAATTATTAACTCGTCTTCCTCAATGCCAATTTTTAGCATAACAGGGTAACCACGAGAAGATATTAGATTCCCTAGCACACCATCCAAGCTCTACCATGTACTAACCCGACGTGTCCTTTTTCACATTATCGGGTATTTTAATGTGTTGCTATCGTCTTGATCTAACTTTAGAAATTGTTTATCAGCTGACAACTTGAATAACACAGAAACGGATGCAGCCTGTCAAATCAGTGATTCATCGTACATAAGAGATGTAAGCACTGTTTAATGACAGCCAACGCACTAAAAAGCCACTTACATCATCAGGGAACAAAACATTACCTTGTAAAATCTGCCAATATAAAATAAATTGTTTTATGCACATGTTTATTTCGATAAAATTGATAAGCACATGTTATTTATCTTAATTATGTGCATTTGTCTTTTGCATCGATATATAAAGAACATTTCATATTGCATATATTACAATAATTAGTACTTCCTCCATTCTGATACTGTACAAGGAATAATTATCAACAAATAATGATATTTTCAAAATGGTGATAATTCATATTAATACTTAAGCATGTATTGTAAACGGTTAATTAACTAGAGATGGCTCTACACTTGTACTTGGTGAATGGAAAAATTAGCTGTCTCACTTAAGTTATAATATTTTTAAGCTTTGACATACTTTTGCGACTCGAAGATGGCAAACCTATTTAGAGTCTGTAAAACCAACATGAATATGTACTTTCTCCTCACATATATCGGTCATGTTCACTTGCCATTCATGGAAAATGTTAAGCAAAATTATCCTTTATTATTTTCTTGCCCTTGAATAATTTAAATTGTCATCGTCCTAGGAATAATCTTAACCTGTTCCGTTAATGCTGATCGTTACTACTCACAATTAACGGGCATTCACATTTTACAATTCATAACGGCTTCATTTGCGATTGCGTTTTTTTAAAGTAAAAGACATGCTTTCTCAACATATAGGATAACAAGTTTTTGCACCCCACCCCACCCAAATGAATTCATTCGTTTTTCATATCCGAAGACCATTTGTGAGAACATACGATTATCACAATACAAACGCAAGCTCTTTACCTGGGTGATAATTTTGAAAAACATTATGCACTTAATATTTTGATACTATTCACAATGGTTTTCATCCAATCAGTTTGTTTGAGCTATTCCACCTGACCTGAGCGACTTTTTCTAGTGCTATAAGTAGCTAGCTCTGCTTCGTTAGCCGACTATTGGTATTTTACTGTCTACATTCTCCGCAGTGACTACATGAGGTGTACATGCCTCACATCAGTTTCACGAACACCACAAGCCGAAAAGACCAAATTCATGAATATGTACATTTCTTTAATTATTACACAATAATAGCTCAAAAAGTCACACCACACCCTTAACTAAAGGAATTGTTCAGGGACCAAAACTGTCCCCTGCCACCTTAGCGGATATGTGATTGACCGCCAGACTCATTATATCGTCTTAAGAATGACCAATTGTGACGACATAAATGAATACAGAAAACACTGTACGCATTGAGTAAATCGGGTATATAAAGATAGTGACTACAGATTGAATACTGTCAAATTTGTATGTAGATTCACATTTGCAAGGGTCTCAATCGTGAGGATCACAGAGTTTGTGGTATGGTTCGAATTAGAGGTTTGACAGGTAAATAACCGACTAAACAAGGGCCCTATTTTCCTTTTTTTATTCCCACCACCATGATATTCGCCCATGAAACGAGCCTCTGTCCTAGAAACGCTGAAATAACTGCGATAATATTCAAAAACTCCTCCGATAAATATCAACAGCTGAATTAAAATAGCACACTAATAAAGGCGCTACAGAAACTGATCGATGTTTGTTCCAGCAGCCTCATTTTAAATGTAGCAAGATATAAAGTACACATATGCTTTATCACATTTCATTCTGGTATTTGCTGTGATCTGTACACATGCTTTATATTATTTCATTATGGTATTTGTTTTAATCACACACGTGCTACCTCACTGCATTGTCGTATTTGATGTGATCTTTGTCTCACCCATGTTTTACCACATTTCAGTATGGTACTTGGAGTAGTCTCAAACATGTTTTGCCTCATTTCATCATGGTGTTGATGGGACCTGTCTCATATATGCTTTACCCCCATTTCGTTATGGAATTTACTGCGATCTGTCTCGCACATACTTTGCTTCAAGCATACATCAAAAGGGAGAAAGGGCCCAACCAATATAGTAGACTTCAAGTAATATGGAGTCTAACAAATACTATCGTATTGGGACGCTAGTGGCTGCATGAATAGATAACCACGTGATAAATGAAAATGCTAAATATTAAATAATAAAACATGCAAGCATTCTGACCATAGCGAATAAGACAAAAATGTGAGGAGAGAAGACACGCAGGAAACTAATACAGTGGAGAAAGACATAAGGAAAGAAGGAAATTGCAGAGAAAAAATGAGAACAAAAGAGGACGCTGTAAGTAAAGAAGAAGACGATGACGACGACGGACAAATAAAAAGAAGTCAACAGTGGGAAAAAGGCGAAGAAGAGAGGAGACACGAATCAGCAACATCTGATAATAAGAATGCCCTTAAAATGGGCTAACACGAAGAAACTAATATATTGCCCATCAAATACCCACAAAAATAAAAAAGAAAGATTCCTAAAACTGTTTTAATTGATATACACGTAGAAATAAAATACATATGGATACACATACAACATACACACAGCACATTATTTAAGACAATCATACACACACACATATCTATCTATCTATTTATATATCTATCTATCTATCTATCTATATATATATCATTTGTAACAGAGCTCAGATTCTAAATTATGCACACTCCTGTATTAAACTCGATCAACTTAAAAAAATAATATTTCAAAATCAATAAAATATTTCAAAATAAATAAAAATATTTCAAAATAAATAAAAATGTTTCAAAATAATAAAATATTTCAAAATAAATAAAAACATTTCAGAATAAATACAAATATTTCAGAATAAATAAAAATATTTCAAAATAAAAAAAATAATTTATTATTGATATGGTGATTGGTACTTAAAAATTATGCAAAATAATCAGATTGTGTGATTGGTACTCAAAAAGTATACAAATTAATCAGATAGTATGACTGATATGTAAATTATACAAATCAATCAGTTTTGTAGATAATTATTATAATCGGAAACAATTTATTCAGAAAAGAAATATTTTATTATTATTCTGAAATATTTTATTATTATTCTGAAATATTTTACTTTTATGAATTCGATCAGATTGTGTTTCTCATTTGTAGTTTGGTATTCAAATTGATCAGCTTTGCAAAAAATACTACAAAAAAGAATATCTTATTATTATTCTGAAATATGTTTTTATTCAGAAATATTTTATTTTTTATGAAAATCAATCAGTTCTGTAATTCTGATGGGGTGACTGGTACTCAAAATTATATAAATCAATCAATTTGTTAATTCTGATGGGGTGATTGGTACTCAAAATTATGCAAATCAATCAGTTTTGTAATTCTGATGGGGTGAGTGGTACTCAAATTCGTGTAAGTCAATCAGTTTTCCAAATATACTACAAAAAATATTGTATTATTATTCTGAAATATTTTAATATTATTCTGAAATATTTTATTATTATTCTGAAATATTTTATTATTATTCTGAAATATTTTATTTTTTTATTATTGATAGGGTGATTGGTACTCAAAATTATGCCAATCAATCAGATTTTATGATAAAAATAATATTTCAGAAATAAAAAAAATAATATTTCAGAATATTGCTACTCAGGGTTGCTTTGGTAACTTGTAACTTCATTACCTGCTGACATAAATTTTCTTAAGTATCCAATGCGGGTACTGATTGTTTTTTTTGGTTTCGTATTCGTTGGATAATCTCGATCTGACTTTTTCTACTGCAACAGAAAGAGGAACAAATTCATTTACTTGATCATCGTTCACCATAGCTAGTGACTGAAACATAGCTGCCTGAATCCGCTTTATGAACTTATATTGAGATGATAGAACATACTTATTTTCATTTTTAAGTTCTTCTAACGTTTCAAAATCAGATATTATTTTTTCAGGATTTAGTTCATCAGATATATTAATTCCGTTTTCTTCTATTTTTGTAATAGCAGAAATAATGTCTTTGATATTTTCATGGTTCATTAAATAATATATAAATCTTTAAAATAAAAAAATATATCCCTATGGAACCCCTATCGAGTGTTTTAGCGAGTTCGGAGGGATGCTTCAAGGACGGCACAACATATAGCATTTACATATTTACAACCCAGAACTCGTAGCTTGCCACCGCATTCTACCAAGTTCAACGGGCACACGAAACACTACCCCTATGAGAGCCCCTAACCCGTTAAACAACGGTCTAGAGGCCCAAGAGGGTATGTTTGGTGAAGACAATCCATATTAAACTCGTAGCTTGCCACCGCATTATACTAAGTTTAGAGGATACACGAAACACAACACATTTACAACCCCATAACTTGTAGCTTGCCACGGCATTCTACTAAATTTAGAGGATATACGGAACATATAATCTTAATTAAGGACAACACAACACGTAGTATTTATAATATATACAATGAATGAATGAGTATATACGGTGAATGAATGAGTATATACAATGAATGAAGGACGGCACAAACATACAATGAATGAGAATATACAATGAATGAAGGACATCACAAACATACACGTTCAGCAGAACACCCCTCAATAATCAGCCCGTGGGTGACACAAAACATGTATCAACCACCAGTGATGTGTGGGTGGAGGGTTCTGCTGAGCGGGGAGGTTTTGGCGGAGCCCCCAATTATTATAAAAATCGCAATGATGCGTAATCCACCGAACAGTTGTCAGTCGTGGGGTTCGATCCTGGACCACGAGCGTCACAGTCCAATACGTTACCGACTGAGCTATCGAACCTTCTTACAAACATATGTTTTAGAAATTAATATATAGCTAATAATCATTGAAAAGGAACTGATTTCAAGTATTTTTGCTCAAAATACAATTCTGAACTCAAGAAATACGTTTATACAATATATTTTCACTAAACAAGTTAGATTTATAAAGCTAATATTTTTCTGGATAATAAAAATGATTAGCAAATTCCCTATTTACTATGCTGCTTTGATCCACGCCATCTATGATAGAACAATCCGGTCTAGATCTTACATACTAACTTAACTGCTAGATTTTTCCATCCTCCCTATAACTGTTCAATGGAGAAAGTATCAAAAATATATATTACGAGATTTCCCACTCGTAAATCTGTATCCGTGAAAAACACAGTCAAAAGGGAGTATTTAGTTGTAAATATTACTCGATAAAAAAAAAGAAAAATACATAACCACACATACGTACACAATCTCGTATTATATATATTTCTGCACTTAAAAGGAAAATGCAACTGATTTTTAATTCCAAACACTATTATACACGTATTTCTGTAATCGAGTCAATATATGCAGGATCCATGTACTGTACTGTGGATCTAAAATTAACCCGCCACGATCGATACAGACTAGACGCTGGTTTCTGCACTCATTAAACTGAAATATACATGTTATACAGCGTTCGGGTTTCTGTATTTTCGTTGAAATATACATGCATTTTATGTGCTGTCTATATATAGTACGCTGTTCTAAATGTTTCACGAATAGAGCAGAAAATACACGAACCGTATATTTTGAAAGTTAGAAACCATAAATATCTTTCTACGGGTACAGTTACTATGTAGATGATTATCACCATAAACCGAGAATCATAAAATTACCTCCCTTCGCTCAAGACGAAAAATAAGTAGTATAATAATGAGAATTTCTGACAAAAAAGATAAATAATTCAATAAATAGTTAATGAATATAATACTTGCTAGTGATGATAATTATTGATACCGGAAGGTGATTCTCTGTTTATATTTTTTTGAGAAAGCAGTTTTATATATATTTTCTGCAACTCTTTGCACCGAACGTGGATTAATATCAGAGTATTTCGCAGCCGCGTTCATTGATTGAAATATAATTTCTTCGCCAGTTTCCGTGTTTGTAGCCTTGATCACCCTCCTTCCGGTTGTTTTAGATTTACCAGTATTACCACGTGTATTATTCTCGCTCTGTGTAACAGCGTGTAAATTGGATAAGGAGTTGTTGTGAGGATTTGAATCAATATGATCAACAACAAGACCATCTTTGATCACTCCGAAGAAACACTCGTACATGAAACGATGACAATGATATCCTTTCTTCCCAACAGTAAATCTAAGATAACCAGTATTAGTAACAATACCAACCGGTCTTTTTAACCTACAATTTCTGATCACACCATTACGATTTGATTCATAGTTTGTTATGATAGGATGTCTCACAAATTCTTGTTCCATTATATAATAATATTATTTGTTTAAATCATTGTTTGTCTCAAATCTTGATATATAATCCTCCACGAATTTTATAGCGTTTTCACTGTTATTTGTTTTTGTCGTAATATGTCTTAAGTTCTCTGAACCGTTTTCCATCGCGATTTGCAGATAATCCTGTTTTTCCTCGTACTCCAACACCACATCGCAGACACGGTATTGGTACTAGACTCCCCGCCGTATACTTTCTAAGTGCATCCAACAAAATTCATATCTACAGGATTTGTTGCAGCGAGTTACTGAGCCGATCATGAGCCAAATGCACTGATTCATCATATATATATATATATATATATATATATATATATATATATATATATATATATATATATATATATATATATATATATATATATATATATATATATATATATATATATATAATATTCTTTATTTAAATATTTGTTTAATTATATGAACGAATTCGAGAGATTATCCCTTCTAAATATAAATTTAATCTCGACAGATTACCTCCTGACTAACCAGTATGAAATCTGGTTGATCCGAAAAATAAAAGTTTGATCTCGAAAATTCATGACGCCAAGAAAGAATTTTACATAGATGGTGCATCTCATGCATGGTCAACGTTCAAGATTATACACCCTGACTCTGTCAAGGACAAAGTTGTTGATGCTACAATGAATGACAAACGAGCGGCTACTATCATTAACTACATCACTGAGTACGAGGGTGATCAAAAATATTTCTTCAGAGTAAAATTTATTGTGTCAACAGAAACAGATAGTTGGATTATCCGTGACAAATATGATCCTGTCCTTGGTGATAAAAAAATTGCCATATTAAGTAAAAAAATCCAGACCGGGTCTATTGACTGGTATTAATAAACCGTATTATGAGCGAGCGTACCCTGTAACAGCAGTTATTTATGGAATCTATGAGATAAATAAAAAACCCAGCGTTGACAAACTGGCACCCATGAAATTTTCAAGGCTAAATTGTGTAGACGAACGAGTAATAGAACATTTTACAAACGCGATGCGTGGAAACGGATTAACTAATTTAAGACGTGAAAAAATAAACTCGTGTGCTGATTCAGTTAAGGATACCGGTGCTACAATAAAAGATGTTGCTGAATTAGGAAAAATATTAAAATTTCCAATAATAGTATCAACGATAAGCGGAGAAATATTATACGAATCAAAAATATAAATAGAAAGGAGCTCCAATAAATATTATTGATCATAATGCGCACGCAAGGACAAGCAAAGTAATAATATTTCCACGCGATCGAACTGTTAGATTTTACCCCCCAGATAATTCTGGGGGAGGTTTGTTTGATTTTATTAATGAAATAAGTAAAAACGATCCTGTATCGGTATGTTTATTTAAACGTGATGAGGAAGGGGGATTTGATCAATTTGTTAAACCAAACGGTGAAATATATCGAAAAGAATCTCTCCACGAAGAGATGAAAAATCTCGCGGAGAAGTTTTTCAAGTACAAGCACGCAGAAAATACTAACAAATTAATAACTAATTGTTTTACCGATCCATCTGTTGCGGTTCATTTTGCTAGAGAAAAAAATTCATGGAAACCAACACGATTTGATTTACTCGAGGACGTACGCGCAAGTTGCGTCGAATACGGACACGGTGGATTATGGAATACCAAGTATAATTACAATGATGTTATTTCGGTTGATATGGTTGCATGTTATCCGGGAAGTTTTCTAGGATACGGAGATTGTTCTGCGTACTTTAAAAGATTTGGTCACCCTACAAACGAGATGACGCGAGTGGCAATTAATGGACCATTACCTGATTTTGGTCTGACTGGATTCGCTTGTGTTGAATCATTCGAGTTTAACGAAAATCTTCACAAGATTTGTTATGTCTGGCTTGGTAGACATTTTTGTGAAAAACATTGGGCGCCTATAGTTTTATTACGATATATGCTAGATTGTGCGGTACTGACATCGTTGGTTGTCAGTGAGGCAATTATATCATATCACGCGCAGACCGAAGTTTGTTTGCCCATGCCAGATTCTATCAGTCTCGATGAAGTTATTAAGGAATTTAAGGAAAAATGTCCTGGTGTTTCCGAAGATGATATTATCAAAGAAGCTCCTAAAATTCTCGAGATTAAACTTAAAAATAACGAAAAAACCGCAAAAGATCTCGGTAGAAGAATTATAGGTAAATTTACTCAGGGTGGTGCATATGATCATAAAAGACATCACGCACGATTAATTCTAGATGATGCCTAATACGATTTTACAAACGCTGATATAACATCGAGAGATATATTTGTAAATCGAGAAAGTGTTTATTTATCCGACGGAACAAAATTGGGTACGATCGTTAGTTACATAAATGATGTCTCCCCACAGTATACTCATCTAAGATCTTCTATGTTGGCTTATGTTTCTATAAATTTATTATCGATGATTAATAGATTTCCTGAGACCGCAGTCAGAGTGGCAACGGATTCGTTTTATATTTCGAGTAAATATTTAGAGTCTGTTATGGAATTTATAAGTAGTGATGAAAGATGGAGTTCGTGGAGAATAAAAAAGGAAATATTACACAATTATACAGAATCAGCAGATGTTCCGATAAGAAATTTTTATCGTAAAGGTAACAAAATATCAGAAATGTCGAAAGCGCCGTCAGTTAGTGATCCAATAACTAGATATAAGACAGTATATCTCAATGGACCTGGTGGATGCGGCAAGGCGACTCGAGCAATTAATGTTTTTAGAAATTCAGATATGATCGTGTTAACACCCACACATAGGCTTCCAAGCGCGATGAAACAACGGCAAGTACAATCGTGCACGTATCATAGTTTCTTTCGGTGGCGCGGGGATACATGGACTCCTGAACGAATGGGAGAAAAATATATACCTAAAATAATTATTTGGGACGAGATATGTACGGTGTCATTGGATACATTAAAAACGTTTCTTGATTGGTTGTTGACGAAAAATACCGCTATAATAATGTGTGGCGATCATGGTCAGCCGCCGCCTTTTGTTGGACCATCTCCACATGATTGGTTAAAAAATTTCGTTGATTATTACAAAGAAATAGATGATGATCATAGAGCTCTTGATGAAAATTTAATGGAGTTTAAAAAATTAATCAGATTGCAATCAAACAAAATTCAGTGTGAAATAATACGCGGAGTGATCTCAGAGACCTCAATGAACGATTTTATGAATTTATGGAGACCCGACGATTTGATAGTAGCGAGCAGAAAAATAATCAGAGACGCTTTACAACAGCAGTTATTTCAGCTGCATAAAGAAAAATACTCAGAATTGGCCGTACCTTTATGTTATAGACCATCAGATACACGAAAACAGGATATTAATGTTGATATTCCAGGGCAGACTGAGAAACAAAATCTCGTATTAAATGATATTGTCGCTTTTGATATCAGTGTGGTCGAAGATGCATTATGCGCTGACAAATCTCCTTGGGTGTTGGGATACGCTATGACGATCCACTCGCCTCAGGGATTAACTATTTGTGATACACGAGTCTGGATTGTAGACGATCGTATCGAGTGGTCAAATTTAGTTTATTTGGCGGTATCAAGGGTAAGAAAAATGTCTCAGTTACGGAGAATTATAATTCCTGAAATCGTTAATAAAACCAGCATCATCATCGACGGTGATATAATAAGAAAAGAATTAACC
Organism: Sinohyriopsis cumingii; assembly: GCA_028554795.2. NCBI lineage: Eukaryota > Metazoa > Mollusca > Bivalvia > Unionida > Unionidae > Sinohyriopsis > Sinohyriopsis cumingii. Next base: position 99,623,640 of record CM068830.1, read on the forward strand.
GGATACAAACAATCTGATAAAAAATAAACGCGACTTTGATCTTGATGTTGAATTTATTATTGAGTTAAAACAGCAGCAGAATAATCATTGCGCAAGTTGTAATTGTATAATGCTGTCGAGGTATTCGAATAATGATTCAAGACAATTTACCGTCGACAGAAAAGATAATAGTCGCGGTCATACACAAGAAAATGTGATGTTGACCTGTCTCGAGTGTAATCGGCGTAGAGGCGCCAGCGCCTTGGGTGCTAGTTAAGTGATCGCAGTGGTAGTTGTGCATCCTCGGGAATTACTTGTAATTGTTCACGTACAAATCCACGTTGAGGAGCAGCTGAATCCAGCCTGTAGATTGCGGGTCTACCTGAGGATCTTGTTACGGTGGATATTTTGTGTGTGGTAACACTCCAAATAGGATCAGTCGCTCTCGCTTTACCACCTTCAAGTTCAACCGGTTCATATAAATATCTAACTGTAACATCACCCAGTATTTTTTGTTTTTCAATATCCTTTCGCTGTATTGGTATATTTTTTTTTTTTGTAATTGCATTAATGGGTTTCATGTTGGTTGTTCGTGAAATCTCATTATTTAATGCAGATATCACGCTTCGTAATCTTGCAACCCATTCGCGAGATCTTTTATCTTGAATAAATTCCTTCGCGTATTGATATCCAAATAACCGCTCTGCAAGTGTTCGATTAAATCGTTCAACAATTGCCTGATCACGGTGAATTGCAGTATGCCCTCGTCGTATTTTGGTATTATGTCGTTTCATCAACGATGATACTGGACCAAGAAATTCCTTACCAGGATCAACCTGTAGCAGCTGTGGCCATCGTAATGGTCCTCGTTGATAAATTCGTTCAAACGCATCAGATACTTTAGATGCTGTCTTCGTAGATAGCGGCTCTGCCTCTTTATACCTACTTGCAACATCAACAACGGTTAGCGCGTACTTGTATGTTTTCTACGTACAGTTTCATCTGGTAAAAATAAAATATCTGCTTGATGAACTTCATTAGGAACATTAACATCAAAATACGCGTACTGAATTCGTTTCAGTGGTGGTAGGTAAATTTGCCATATCGCTTGCCTGGATAACCACGCTTCAGCAGCAGAATGTTTAACCGCTGCTGCATCAGCAAGTTTACCAATTGCTGCTCTGCCTCTCCAGTATCCTCTTGGACTATAATAAATTGATTCTATTATATATTACCGGCCCCAAGTGCTAATTTACCTTTCATCGCGGATCTTACTGACCAATTAGCTATTTTTTCTCTTATATTTTAATTTTTTATAGAATTTAACGCATGAATTAATTTCACATCTGCAATATGCCTGTCTTGTAGATTTTCATTTTTATAAGCTACATCATGAGCATGGCATGCTTTATCAATAGCGTTTATTGGTTCCTCACCTGGTTTTGGTTGATCCTGATTATCAAGTCTGATATCAAGTCTGGTACCAGGACCGCAATAATTATATCCTGGTAGATGTCTTTCTCATGGGTATTTAGCCCATGGAACACCTGGAAACTTTGACATCAATTTAGCAATATCACCACCGCGCTTATTAGGTAAAAACGAAAATTTCTTTCTACCGCATACAGAACATTTTCCACCATACGCTATTTTTTTATTTTTTGTTGGAACCGTACCTAAATCAGTAGTTGGAGTTTTAGATCTGCAACATAAACAATATAGATTCATGTTATAAAATGTATGGATATAATTGATTTCTCAGCAACTCGGCGACGACAGCCAGTTAAACACCACCCTGCGTTACCAAATTCCATCAGAATGATTATCATAGGACCATCTGGATCGGGTAAGACGCAATTATTACTTAATTTGATAATGAGATGGTTGAAATGGGATAAATTATATTTGGTAGCACCATCCGTTGATGATCAGAGGTGTTATGAAGTATTAAAAGACTTTAACGAAAATGCAAGATTAATAAATGACGGTGAAAATATTATTGATTTTATAACAGATATTGATGAAGCACCGTCCGTAGATGATCTTGATGGGTTTATTAATAATTTAGTTGTGTATGATGATGTGATGCTAGACAAACAATCAAATCCAGCCAGGATATTTTCTCGTGGCAGACATAAAAATACAGATGTGATCTATGTTACTCAGCAGTATACACAAATTCCGAAAGTGATCAGAGATAAATGTAATATTTTAGTTGTGTTTAATGGTGCAGGCACACATACGCTGCGAAATATTCATCAAACTTGGTGTGGTGGTGACATGGATTATAATAAATTTAGAAATTTATTTTCACGAGCTCAAGTTGCACACGGATTTATAACGATAAATTTACATGATCCAAGAACAAGATATCGTGTGGGTCTTGATAAAATATTTGGATAAATTAATAGCAGCAGAGAGGGCGCGACCTCAATAAAGTGTTCACGTGGTAAAATAAACCATTCTACAAACAAACAAAAAAGACAACGACGGTAAAGTAACACCAATTTGAGAAATCTTTTGGAAGATTTATTTTGTTTCAATTCGTGTTGACGTTTCTGGTTAAATTTATGTCGATGCTTTTTTTTTCTTTGTTCGTAGAATGGTTTATTTTTAGTTTTTCGACGCTTTTCGATCTTGGTCTGTTCGCCCTCTCTACTGCTTAAAGACATTGATTTGCATTTTAAAATATGTTTGCGATATACTTCTAGGTTTAGTAAAGTTTTTATTAGTCATTAACTGGTATCATTTTCTTAATCTGTGTGATTGATAGTGATTAAAATAAGGTAAAATTAATTCTGCTTCATCTTATGAAAAACGCCATTCATCTTAGCGTTGCTATGCATTGCTTGAACAGTAAGACGTGATGATTTGAACTCGTTCACTATTGAGAGATAAATACAGTCAACATAACATTGTGAGAAGAGGTGTGTCAAATAAAATGTATAATTGCAACAATCTTAATTTGAAACAAATCTCTCTCTCTCTCTCTCTCTCTCTGACACAAACTTTACACAGTTTGCTTCATAAAATCAGCGACCGACACTATCTTCTTTAAATCTTCCCGTCGGTCTTTTAATTTTTAGTCTGCTCGTGGTTTGTCTGCTCTCTTTTTTGATAATAATAATAATAATAATAATAATAATAATAATAATAATAATAATAATAATAATAATTTCAATAATAATAATAATAATTAATCATGCATATTATTTTTGCTGTTGCAGTATTACCATAATGATAATAACAAATGCGCAATATGTTGGTGATGTCTAAGAGTAGAAGTGTGCGGCTTTACGGATATATTGGTTCATTTTCACTGTACCGGTACTTCGGTAGCTTCCGTCAGGAATATCACGAGGAGTCTTCAATGTTTTTAGCAATATCAATAATAGTGTAAGCTTAAGAATCCCACCTTAGTTACAGCTTTTAAAACTTATCAAACAATATACACAGGGCACTTTACCATCTATGAAGGTATGGGAGTTGTGATTTTCATTTTTGCTGCACTAAAATATGCTGCTATGTTCCTATAAAAAGAGCAAAATATCTTCCAGCTATTGACAGGCCCCTGCCCTGAAATATTGAATTTGTTGTCCCTAATATAATTGCGGTATATCGGGTCAAATATCGTATTAAATTCAGAAACACCTCCAGACTCCTTCACAAGATATATTGTTATAGAATGCTGGGTAATTGAAGCTGTGTGTCTTTTGGAAGGACACATTTATGAAGGCGATCCGTGCTAGGCTGGGTAGGCATTGAGACAATGACACTTGCGTTATTACTCTGAAACTTTACTAACTGTTTTACAATAGTTTCCACGATTACTTGGTTAGTCTCTGTCAAAAATATTGTTCCAAAATTTTGTATAGAAAAAATAATAAAGAAAAGGTAAAGAAATAAAAAGATGAAAAATATCACAATAATTATGGTTTTGCGACTTTGAAAGCTGCTAAGCTAACTGCCCACTTGCGACCCACAAGGCCTTATATACTTGTAACGAAATTCACAAAACCAACACAATCGACAAAGTTTGTTAAAACTTTCAAACCCACATGTGCTCATAACACTTTTACAATATTACCGATGTAGCATGCATGACAAGGGAAGTTAGCTAGTGTTTGTAACAAATGAAATAAATAAGATAAAATCAAATCATAAACACGATAAAAAAAAAACAGGAACTAACCTATAGAGGCTATACACACATTGATATGTAATCCTACAGTCTGAAATAGTTAACTACGCGAAGTTATTAGTCAAATTGATAGGATGCCAACAGATTAATGGATACGCACTAATTTCGCTAAGTGAAAACCGTGAAAACCTGTAGACCTGTATCAGAATCTCTAATTTGACGCTTCTTTATTCTGACGCAGTATTATAAACTGGCATTTCCCGGATCACGTGTCCCGCTTTCAAACACAGTTGTTTACATTGATCATCATCGAGTCATGCAGAAAGAAACTTATGCAAAAAATCATATAACTCTTATTTGTGTAATGACACAAAGACACATGCCATGAAAAAATATGCATTTAGTTAATTATTTATTTTTATCAGAATGTCCTCATAATAGTCATTGTTAGCTATTCTGACTGAGCACCACATCAAGCATTATGTCTTCTACTCACCAGTTGTAGTAGTATAACACCACAAGTTTTACCCAACTGGCCCTTTTTGTGGCCTTTCCACCTGAGCAGCATGAATGTGAACATACCACATTTTAGAACAGTACGTTTTTGAAAATAAACTTTCCTGCGAAAATGAATATACAAGATCAATAACGCTAAACCGAAATTTATAATATGGTTAGCCTAGTTTAGTTATTTTTTCTTGACTATTAATTACAAATTGTCCTGGACGCTTGTTTTACAGTCCCGGGACACTCACTTTTGGTCGTCACCCTTCCTGCAGCTACTTTAGCGACGCGGCCAATAATTATATTATTAATGATATCAAATAATAATGAGCAATCATAATCTAACCATGGAATCTTGCACATGTAAACTAGCTCAACGGCAACTAAAGGCAATTAAAATATATATTCCAGTCCGTGATTCTGTTAAGCAAAAATTACAAGGTCATCTGGAGTCTCAGATGGAATTTGCAGAAGGTGAAAAACAGTTATTTAAACCAGCTTAAAATGCTACTGTAGGAATTACAACGGCTGTGTAATGTGTTACAAAGGTTTCCAAAGTTCTTAGTCCCACATTAGAGGAAACCGCGGCAGATATTCGAAAAATCGCGAAAAGAACTAAGCAAACAAACACTTAGAAATGAACTTCCAGGTGAAATAAGTGATGCTACTTATAAACCACAAGCACAAGAAATACTTGATATTATTGACTAGCTTCGTCTTGATTTAGCTAATGTACGAGATTTTACACCAGTGCTAAAATCAGAATCAGAACCAGAACCAGAACATAAAAGACACCAGCCTGATTTACCGAAGAAGGTCTCAGGAAACTTCTCGAGAAACGCTTAGCGGTTGATGCAGTAGGTTATTCCATTCGTAGTAATTTGCTGGATTCAGAAACCACTGATATTCTAGAATCAAAATGGCTTCCGTTTTTATTTCAAACGGTGCGTGGTATAAGTAAAATCAGCACACACAAAAAACATTCGGGCTGATTTTGTTGATTTTACAAAACAAGTTAATGAAGCAAGAAAATTCATATTACCCGGAGATATATTATCCCTTGAAACATTCAGGCCACCTGACATTGATGAAGAAGAAGAACCTGGAAATGGTATTTCCACTCCTGGTACAGGTACCAGGGGAAGTGACCTTATGTACCTGCTGATGTTGATAGACTAATAATTCTGATTCGTCGAAAACGAGCCGGCAATACTTCCTCAGAAAACATTAATGAAGTAGTTGTTATTACTCAGAGATCATTCACAGACGGTATCACGGATATTTATATTTATCGGTCCCCCGTTGATATAATGATTAATGCAATTAGATCAGTGACAAGAAAATAAGATGATCATTTACCGTAGAAATTTACTATATTTCCCATTATTACCAAGTTTGTAATTCTGATTCTGTGTAATCACCTGCAAATTATTTATATAATTAGTTTTTGGATCGGACTTAATATGAACAATTACAAATCCATCTTGGGGCCCCGAGTGGCCGAGTGGTCTAAAGCGCTCTCCGTTACGGATCACTGCTATCTCACCTCTGTCTGCGCCGGTTCGAGTCTCGGATTCAGCCAATGTGGTATGCGAGAAAGCTTGCAATTAGCTTCTCGTGGGTCGGTGGTTCTTTCTGGGGTTTTCCCGGGTTCTTTCTCCACCATTAATACTGGCCGCCATGTATAGCCTATCAAGTGCTGAAAATGGCGTTAAACCCCACAACAACAACAACACCAACAAATCCATCTTTGATCAGTCCGTGAAAACATTCATAGACAAAAGGTTGACATATATAGTGTTTTTGCCAGCAGTAAATCTGAGAGAAACAGCACTATCAACTTAACCGACCAATTTTTTTAGGTTACAATTTCAGATGATGCCATCACGTGATGGCTGATAAATTTTAACTATAGGATATATTACAAATTCTCCTTGTTCCTTTTATTTAGTACATGGTATTTGTCTAAATTAGTATACATTGAGTGACCAGAGATAAAGGACAATCATTAAACATCTCGACGAACGAAGATACATTTTTAGAATAAAGTTTATCTTAGCGGTAGACAAAGCTGACGTAACCTGGATCATCCCTGACAAACGTGATCCTGTTCGAGAATCAGTCACGCTGGAGATGTTGTAACGTTAATTAAAAAGTCCAAACCAGGAATGTTGACTGGCATTAACAAACCATATTATGAATGATGGTATCCTGTGACGGCAGTTATTTATACGATATGTCCGCTGACTGATAAGCCTATCGATGATGATCTCGAATGGATACCATTGTCGACGCTGAATTGTGTGGATGATCGAGTTACTTAACATTTCACAAAAACACGATACGTAGTAGTGGTTTAACATAGCAGAGAAGTAAAAAATTAAATGAATGGGTTGAGCGTGTCAAGGAACATGGAGCTACGAAAAATGACGTTGCATCGCTGGAAACGAAATAAAAATTTCCTTTAATGATGAAAACAATATCCGACGCGATTTTGTACGAATCAAAATATAAATCAAAGGAGCTTCGACAGAGATTTTTGATCATAACGCGGACGCGTGGACGATGGATAAAACAATATTTCCACTATACAAAGGATGATATGTTTGATTTTATGAAAAATATCAGTAAAAGGGATCTTGTATCCATTTGGATTTTCAAAGTACAGAATGTGGAAATTATGATCAGTTTTTTTTACGACCTAATGGAGATAATTATCAATCTGAGTCCCTTTACACGGAAGTCAAAAATCTTGAGTTGAAATATACCGATGATGATGAACGATTACTGTGTATTTTTTATGTTTCCGTCAGTTCCTGCTCACTTTAATCAGGAGCAAAATTCATGGTAAACGACAATGTGCAGCTAAGCTGCGTCGAATACGAAGACGGAATATTATGGAATACTATTACAGGGATGTTATCTCCATTGATATGGTTGCATGATATACTGCAAGTTTTCTTGGAAAGTGAGTGTGTGCTGAATAATTTAAGCGATTTGGATATCCAAGACATGAAATGACTATAGTTGCAATAAATGGACGTTTACCAAATTTCGATCTAACTTGATTTCCATGTATTGAATCGTTTGAGTTTGTGGAAAAGCTCCATCCGATTGTTAATCACACAACAGTTCCATTGCAATATATACTTGATGCTTGAATTTGGCATCGCGAAATGTAAGTGAAGCAATAATAGCGTATCGTCCACAGAAACAAGTCTGGTTACCAAAACCACCTTCTGTATTTGATATGATTGTTCTCGACGAAATCTTTGAGCGTAATCCCGACAAAATCAAATATGAAAATAAACTTACAACATATCTTGGAAACAAAATAATTGGGAAATTTACACAAGGAGGAAGATATAACAATATACGACATTGCACGAGAATAATTATTGAACATTTCCTGAAACCGCGCTTAGAGTTGCCACATATTTATTTTAAGGGGTATAAGAAATATGCGGATTTGTTAAAAATTGGTACTCATGCACCATGGGGCTAATGGACAGTAAAACAAGGAAAAATAATGAGTTATTCTGAATCCGCCGACGTTGAATCCAAGGATATATATTATAGAAATAATCAAATGTGACAATTACCTTTAGCACCGTTGGTGTATGATCCCGTAACTAGACATAACAATGCTTTCCTTAACTAGTGTGGTGTTTCGGGTAAAACAACTCGTGCGATTGAATTGTTTCGAAATTTCAATATGGTTGTTTTGACGCCTACATATAGACTAGCAAGAGCATTGAAAAAGCGAGGAGTTATGTCTCATATTTTTCGTAGATTCTTTCTGTGGAAAGGTGATGAGTGGACTTCTGAACGAATTGGCGATAAACATATTCATAAAATTAGTATTTGCGAGGAAATGTGCTCGGTGTCGCTAGATGTGCTACAATTATTTCTTCACTGGTAATTGACTTGAATATTGCTGTAATAATGTGCGATGATCATTGTCAACCACCACCTTGTTTAAAAAATTTCCGGATGACTGGCTGAAAAAGTTCGAAGTCTTTTATGAGGAGATAATTGATGATAACCGATTGCTTGATCAAGAACAAGGGAGTTAAAAACTTAATCCGACTGCAACAAGGTAATATTAAATGTGAAATAGTGCGTGAAGTAATTCCAGAAACTCAAATGAATGAAGTTTGAAATACGTGGAGGCTAAATGATTGTATAGGTTCACAATACTTCGTGGTGTACTTCTACAGCAATTATTTATGTTGCATAAAGAAACATTTTCAGATTAACCTATACCATTGTGTTTTCAACGGCAGATACACGAAAGTAGAATATTAAAGCTGAGATTCCTGGAATTAATGAGAAACAACAACTAGATCTTAATGATATTGTTTCGGTTCCTGTGAGTGTTGTTGAGGGCCCGGTAATGCTGGATAAACCTCCATGGACCCTAGGATATGCTATAACGATCAAATCGACGCAACAATTAACTATTTCCGATGCACATATTTGGAGTGTTGATGATCGAATGAATGATCAAATCTAGTTGATCTAACAGTGTCGGGAGGCAGAATAAAGTCTCAGCTGCTGAGGGTTATCATGGACTGCACATTGAATAATAATCTAACGACTAACAAAGGCAGTGATGTAGTATGGAAACAAATAATCAAACTAAGTCTAATGACAATTTTATGCAATGGATGGCAACATTAAAAAAGCAGCAATATCCTCCATGACTAAGAACACTCCCATTAGAATGAGATATTTTATACAAAGAAAAACTACCTGATAATAATAAAAGCCTGAGAATTTCCTGTGTTCATCAACATTTTAATAGGGACTGGATTGCAATAACCAACCATGAGTAATACAGAACCCTTCAACATAAATGGTTCAGTATTCTCCATAATAAAATCAGTATGTGGTTTCTTAGACCAAACAAATGCAATACTTGCAATACATTGCCGTTACCTTGCCCTCTTACAAATAAAAGAAATTGGAAAAGGTCAGCCTTAATTATGATCCTTAATTTTTAATTGCAGAAACTGGATTTCTAGAACATTTTACAAATTGAGATTTGACGGACTCGCATTAAGCTAAAATATTTTTTACCAGGCGACTGCTAAGTATAAGACTTCTTTACAAAAGAAACGTGATGAGCTAAGGAATTATTTTACAAGTACCAGCAGCATTTTCTAAAGTTTCGACCATATGATCATCAAGATAATTATTAACGTTACTACAGACACAATTTTTGAACACTTCAAGTAATACGAGTTGTCTTAGATTTGTCTAGTATTGATAGACTTTATAAGCTAACCACCACATATCAAATATCTGATCTTTCTCTCTTGCAAGCTGGACATGAGTTTGTCCAGCTTCTTTTCTGTAGCTCCATAAATTGTGTCGATAAATTTCATGGACTCACTTTTAACCCTTTAAGATGAATTCTTTAACCAGATCTTAGTCAGTACCTTGCTGTACTGACAGGGAAGCATAGATGTATCGGGCTTTGCCACACGTCCACTCTGTAATAATGCAGTCCAATGCTCTCTTGACCGTTTTGACCTTTCAGCAATGTTTACTTGAAAACGATGAAAATATTCATCTACTTCTTTTTCAATAAAAGGGGACACTAACCTCATATTCTAAGTACAAAGCAATGCTTGAACATGTATGTAAAGTAATAATGTGATTTTCACATTCCAGCTCTAACTCATTTAATCGAGATTGAAATTCTCTTTCTTCATTTTCTTGTTTTTCTTCTCATTTGCATTGTCTTTCTCCCTCCTCTTCCTCCAATAACAATTGTATTTCTTCTATATGTAACTGCAATTGTCTCTCTCTCATCCTTCCCGAATAGCATTGTCCACCCTCTTTCGTCTTTATCTAATTGCATTTGCTTCTCCTTTTTCTCCAATTGCATTCTCATCTCACTTTCCTCATCATCTAATTGCATTTGTTTTCTTTTTTTCTCTTTCCGAATTTTGAGTTTTCTTAACTCTAATTCCATCTTGTTTTTCAATTTTAATTTCTTTGCTCTTATTATACAGTCCAATACAGACTTATTCAAATGTAAAGTACTTTTATCTTAAACATTCGTTTCAACCAAATAGTAATCACAAATATTTATATTTCTTGCCTCGTTATAGGAGCCATTGCTTCAGAAAGATCATATTCTCTGGCAAGCTGAAGCAATTCATCTTTTGTGAAGAAGTCCTGTTCCTGGATAGGATTTGAAATACTATATCCACTTTATGACATATTGTAAAAGGTTTGATGATTTTGCTAAATGTTTCAAAAACGTTAATTAATAAGTGAGATTTAAAACAATTAATGTGAATCCATACTTTAAAATACAACACGTTTTCTGTCATAATTTAGCGAAATTCGTAACCTTGACGAGCCCCCAATTTTCTGTGACGAGTTAATGCTCTTTAAATATGTAACAAAAAGGAGTGAAAGATACCTAACTTAGAGAAATTAAAAACAAAAAATTATTTCTCTAGGAAACAAAGTTAAAAGGAGAAAATATTTTTAGCATTGCGAATTAATCCCAAAATAATCCAAGAAATACAGACACAAATCCTTGTAATTTCAAGTCCTGAATAACAATTTAGTAAAAGTACATACAAAATCCCAAAACTGATGTTGATGACGTGTCTGTGCTAGGTATTGAATTGTTAATGCATCAACATTCTTTTATTGAATCAAATAAATATATTTAAAGGTTAGACTATGCTATAATTTCCAGTGAATGTCTCTATCAAATAATTGTATCAGAGCAATTTAGTATTTCCAGGGAAAATGATCCCTTGAATTCAATAATATGAATTTAAACAATTCCATCTCAAAACTTCTGGGCACAGCATATATTAAAACTTAGAAGTGCTAGAAGCTAAAAACGGATGACTAACTCGCCACAATTACAAGACCTTAGATTACAATTCGCATTTTCTAAAAATAAAAATAAAAATATATAATGGAATATGACCTTACAGAATGATTCTAATATTTAACAATTTAAAACCATAACCTGTAAAAATTCACAAAGAAAACCACAAAAACCTGACCCAAATAAACATATTTACTTCTTCTTTTAAACATTATTCTGATATTAAGCTTAAAAGTATAAAGAATACTTTAGCTATTTATTAGTTATTGACATAAAATTAAATAATTGTTTTTAAAACGTCAACCAGGTCAAGCACAAATGAAGTCAGTTTTAACAAGGTAAAGACCAACATACTAGATTACATTACAATAGGATGTAATGAAACATATTAAAGGCAATAAACAAGCAATGAAATTAAATATACATAACATTATATATATATATATATATATATACCAATTTATATAGAGAGACATACAGGCAGACAGACACAGAGACCGAGAGAGATTATCATTTGATCATTGACTTTATATGTTTAGTTACAATTAGCATAATAATAGTGATGGGTCGTTCTATTAATTTGCGCGAGTTTACGCTTCGGTATATTATACATTAAGTTAAATAAATAAACGTATCGCAAATACATCAAAGTAGTTCAAGTTGACAAGCACGGAGTTGCTTATGAATCTTTGTTGCGAAAGTTTGCCTGGTTATAATAAAAAAAAATTAGACAACAGAGTTGATTGGATTAGATGATATCCAAATTTAGATCTAAGCCACAAAACACAGTAGAGTCAACTAGTGCAGTTACTACAACCAATCAGCTCAAAATAGATAACATTGTCATTTGTTTCATTTACTTTGTCTTTAATAGATATGCAGGTGCAATTATATTTGTTTCGCAACGAACTTTTTCATAGCATTTATCAGCGTTTTTTTTTTTTCTTATTTCATTGTAGTTGATGTAAACTATTTATAAGCATATTGAATCGGCTTTTTCAGAACAAATATTCGTATAACCTGGATAAACATTGGCGGAAAATATTGAGAATATTTTGTAAGAATGTACTGTTGTATCAAACAAGGCTATCCTATTTTATGACACTATTGATAACAATAATGACAGACAAACTTGCTCCAGTCTTTTTAGTTCGATATTTATTGATGATTAAAGATAGAAAAATCCTAAAGCCAAACTCGTGCGCACAAATTCCAAGACTGCTTTTTAACACAATCATACGCAGCGAGTCAAATAACTCAACGATAACTGAAATAATGCAACGAAACATGATAAGCTTTCCAAACCTGAACGAATTATAAGATGTAATATAAAGTGAACGGTCAACAATAGTGTGTTGGCGACATTGCTATGGGCCGTTTGTTCCAAAACCATGTGAGGCAGATTCGTCCACGGCATAATACTTTAATACAACTGATACAATAGACATGCAAATGGCTGCCGTTCACAGAAAATAATGGCGCATTTTATTTGCAATTATACAATGTAAACTTTAAGACATTTACATAGGAAATCAAAATGACGCGCCTGTGTATTTCATTTAATACAAAACAGTGTAATGTATACAAAGTTAAATTAGGTGTCATAGATTTGGATTTAGAATTATTGGTTCACAAGTAATGACTTTATAAATTCTAACTTTCCCGCTTGATGATTATACGTTCAATGCTTTTCTAATCTGACAATCTACTAACTGTTAAAGTGTATAAATAGGAAATAATAATACACCAATTAAAGCCTGATAATTAGTTTTCAATCAGTTTTATATGTATATTAGTGGCACGTAATCAATTGTCCTCACCAGGTCAGCAGTTCTTAAATACAAATTAACCTATTGACATCATTAATACTGCTTTCCAAACAGTACTTTTTCTTACACAACTTGAATCTTTACAATGTAAAATCAAGGATAGAAAAGAAGATATCATTCATTTTGTTATTGAATATAATCCAAGTTTGCCTAATATAGGTAAGAGTAAGTATAAATATTGGAATTTATTAAAATTATCATGTAAAGCAAGCGTTAAATCGCTACACAAAAGCAAATCCACTCTAGTTTATAAAAGGACTAAAAATCGTAATAATTTCCTAATTAATTTTAAATCAGAAAGAAGAAAAAACATCATATGAAAAAGGATCATCAGCTAAATATAATAAACCTAGATATTCGCACTGTTATTGTACTAAAGAAAATCATTCTTTCAATAGTAATAATAAGAAAGAACATTTTGAAATGCATTGTGATAAAAATTGTGCAATATCAAATGTTATTTATTTGATCACATGCAAAAAATGTGACATCCGATAAATTGGACAAAATAGTCATCACAAATATATAAACGTATGAACCAATAAAGATCAGACGTAAAAATTACATCGACCAATCATTCTCCTCTGATGTTGCCGCACATTTTAAAAGAGTTCCCATACTTTGCAAGATTACTCCTTTCAACTTAATGTTATAGCTTAGTCTGAGATGCAACGTCTGCGATACGAAATCTCCATCTTGATACGGTGTATCGTGAAGGTTTGCTGTTGAATCTACTTACAAACCATTCAAGCGCAGTTTTCAATGGATTAGGTGTTTAATTATATCGGAAATCACACTAATAAATTATTAAACAAGAGCATTTTACTAGACACACACCCCCCTTATGTGGAGTGTTGTAAGTCACTGTCTACGTTGACCTCACTCTATCCAAGATAACAAAGCGTCGAGGTTTGCAGACAAGCAGTTTTCGAAAATATCCGATACGTGTCATCCGCTGATAAACATATTTCATTACCGAACGCATATTATTCAACGCCAGTATTATTAGTGCAAACCATATGGTTTGTTTGCAATGTAAATCACGTTTATTTGCTTAGAACATTGTTTGATAGAGGTACGTACCATATATATTCTATTGAATTATTCCTTTCACAAATGAATGCGCATATACGAGCTGCAATTCCACATACTAATTGAAGAACTACATAAAATGCGAGTATAGCTTTTAATTTGATATTTCGTACAAAGAAGCAGCTTAAGTAATGTCAGAGACAGAATCATAGACAAATCCAAGATATTCCGCATAAATGTAATTTAAAGTGTCCTCCACGCCACGTTGTCTGCTTAAAATGGACATAGCTTTAAAAGTAAAATTTGATTTAACAGAAAATATGAATGCATGCAGTCTCATTACAGCTTCAATTTTGCATTAAATAACTATGCTATGTCTCAGATATTTCACAAAATGACAAGATCAAATCACATTTGGGAATGCAGTATGAAAAGGCATGTTCTCTCAAGGCAACTGGTATTATTGTATTGGTGCTTTATGTCACTCTCAAACATGATATAATCCAACGCTATTCAGTTGCAAATCTCTATGCTGTAAATATATATGGTTATAAAATATTTGAACTGTAAACACAGTAAAATATTCAAGATAATACATTTTACGAAATGTACAAACACAGCCACTAGGTGAAGCTTTCTTTGACGTATTCAGTTTTCAATAGTTTTTACAGGGATCTGTCATGTTCAAATAAAGAACTCTCTCTCTCTCTCTCTCTCATAGTATGCCCTTCTTTGTACACGTTTGTAAATATATTTATAAGAAAAGTGAATTTATAGTGATAAGCCATTACATAACTATCATTATCAAAAGGAACTCTTATGGCTGAAATGGTCAATCTATTGTTAAAAGAAATGTATCAACGATGTAAGTATCGATTATGTTGCGAAATATCTAGCATACATTTGTAACATATGCAATCCATTTTACAAAGATACTTTGTACGTCATGCGTAAATTGGGAAAATGACTCATGCAATAAAAACGACAAGTACAAAAGGCATACCGTAGACCAGAATAACCCGATCCAATAACGTGCTAATCATCATCGACACGCAAACGTTTGTACAATTGTCCAAAATAAGATTATGAATGTAATACGTTTATGCTACATTGTCGAAGCAATAATATTGATTAAAGGAGATTGTCTCACCTAATTTTCAAATATTCATCTTATACAAAGTTTGATGAGGCATACTTTTACATCGGTTCCATCGGCCTAATCATGTCAAATACATTTTTGACAAAAGAAGATTCAAAACTCATCCAGCAATATAAAGTCTTTTCACAAACGTTATACCAACGCCACAATGTTCACATATACGGTAATCATTCTACTTCACTATTCTCGTACGTGCCTTTGAAAGTCTTAATGATTAAACCTATGTTGCACAATTAGCCGTTTGAAGGTCTATGATACGTTGCTAATACATTGATACTGTAACAATGCACCTATAATGAAACCAATATATTGCATATATATTTAAAAACAAATAGACATATTGGTGTGGTCTAATTGAATGATATATTGCTGGTTTGTAACAAATCAACAAAAACAAATAACTTAAACTGATCACATGATTTCAAAATATTTGCTTAGTTTATGTCAGTTATGTATAAAACAAGGACAAGGATAGTAATCTATAAGAATGTTATGGAGATTAATACATTCTTCATATAGGAAATAGATGAGCACAATGTAACAAAAAAACATAATAAGATTCAAATTGCTTGCCAGCTAACGGCTTCCAAAGAAATGCACCTACTGTACATTCAAAAGTTACTTCCTGGTTTGCCATAGCATACACTTTGGCGGCAATTGTTCAAACACTCGTGTCCATCGTTTGATTATTCGACTGGGTATTTGACAATGGCATAATTGCAGAGGTGTATTTGAGTGGATACGTAAGTTATTACAGAGGGACCGCTTCGGTGACCTAGTGGTTAGAGCGTCCGCCTCGGATGTGGGTGGTCAGCGGGTTCGAAGCGAGGCCGATGCATGTCAAAGTCTTTTAAAAATGGTTCCTACAGCTGCCTCAGCATTATGACGTTAGTGTTAGTAATGGTCGGCCTAGCGTCCGGATGATGTGACTGCGGCATGATGACCCACATGATGTCCCAGTGCTATACATCATTATGAACTGCCACACTGCAGACATCGTAGCAATTTGACTAAAATTGTAATAGTTACGTTACATATCTAAGCCAGACTTACACACACACACACAGACACACACGCACACAAGTTGTTACAGAAACGGAGATAAATTTGTATACACATTTTGGGTAAAACAAATTATTAAATATTGTAAATGTTGCATTCTGTTTAACATAACATTAAACTATTTCTAAATGTACTTTACACTATTTTAACATTGTTGGAATAGCATGGTATCGCTCTATTCATATCTTGTTTGAATTATTAAAGCGTCTTCCTCAATGCCCTTCTTAACATAACAGGGTAACCACGAGAAGATATTAGATTCCCTAGCACACCATCCAAGCTCTACCATGTAATAACCCGACGTGTCCTTTTCACATTATCAGGTATTTTAGTGTGTTGCTATCGTCTTGATCTAACTTTAGAAATCGCTTATCAGCTGACGACCTGAATAACACGGAAACGGATGCAGCCTTTCAAAACAGTGATTCATCGTACATAAGAGATGTTTGCACTGTTTAATGACAGCCAACGCACTAAAAAGCCACTTGCATCATCAGGGAACAAAACATTTGGTTATAAGCACATGTTATTTATCTTAATTATGTGCATTTGTCTTTTGCATCGATGTATAAAGAACATTGCATATTGCATACATTACAATAATTAGTACTTCCTCCATTTTGATACTGTACAAGGAATAATTATCAACAAATAATGATATTTTCAAATTGGTGATAATTCATGTTAATACTTATGCATGTATTGTAAACGGTAAATTAACTAGAGATGGCACTACACTTGTACTTGGTGAATGCAAAAAATAGCTGTCTCACTTAAGTTATAATATTTATAAGCTTTGACATACTTTTGCGACTCGAAGATGGCAAACCTATTTAGAGTCTGTAAAACCAACATGAACATGTATTTTCTCCTCACATATATTAGTCATGTCCATTTGCCATTCAATGAAAATGTTAGGCAAAATTATCCTTTATTAGCTTCTTGTCCTTGAATGATTTAAATTGTCATCCTCCTAAGAATAATCTTAACCTGTTCCGTTTATGTTGATCGTTGCTACTCACAATTAACGGTCATTCACATTTTAAAATTCATAATGGCTTCATTTTTGATTGTGTTCTTTTAAAGTAAAAAACTTGCTTTCTCAACATATAGGATAACAAGTTTTTGCACCGCTCCCCACCCAAATTTATTCATTTGTTTTTCATATCCGAAGACCATTTGTGAGAACATGCGATGATCACAATACAAACGCAAGCGCCTTTACCTGGGTGAGAATTTTGAAAAACATTATACACTTAATATTTTGATACTATTCAAAATGGTTGTCATCCAATCAGTTTGTTTGAGCTATTCCACCTGACTTGAGCGACTTTTTCTAGTGCTATAAGTAGCTAGTTCTGCTTCTTTAGCCGACTATTGGTATTTCACTGTCTGCATTCTCTGCAGTGACTAAATGAGGTGTACATGCCTCACATCAGTTT
Organism: Sinohyriopsis cumingii; assembly: GCA_028554795.2. Classification (NCBI taxonomy): domain Eukaryota; kingdom Metazoa; phylum Mollusca; class Bivalvia; order Unionida; family Unionidae; genus Sinohyriopsis; species Sinohyriopsis cumingii. Next base: position 99,641,653 of record CM068830.1, read on the forward strand.
CACGAACACCACAAGTCAAAAAGAAAAAATTCATAAATATGTTTATTTCTTTAATTATTAAACAATAATAGCTAAAAAAAAGTCACACCACACTTTTAACTTAAGGAATTGTTCAGGGACCAAATCTGTCCCTGCCACCTTAGCGGATATGTGGTTGACCGCCAGACTAATTATATGGTCTTAAGAATGACCGATTGTGGTGACATAACTGAATACAGAAGACACTGTACGCAATGAGTAAATCGGGTATATAAAGATAGTGACTACAGATCAAATACTGTCAAAGTTGTATGCAGATTCACCCTTGCAAGGGTCTCAATCGTGAGGACGACAGTGTTTGTGGTATGGTTGGAATTAGAGGTTTGACAGTTAAATATCCGGCTAAACAAGGACCCTATTTTCCTTTTTTCATTCCCACCCCCATCAAATTCGCCCATGAAACGAACCTCTGTCCTAGAAACGCTTAAATAACTGCGATAATATTCAAAAATACCTCCGATAAATAACAACAGCTAAATCAAAATAGCACATTAATAAAGGCGCTACAGAAACCGATCTATGTTCATTCCAGAAGCCTCATTTGTAATGTACCAAGATACACAGTACACATATGCTTTATCACATTTCATTCTGGTATTTGTTGTGATCTGTACACCTGCTTTATATTATTTAATTATGGTATTTTCTGTAATCCTACACGTGTTACCTCATTGCATTATCGTATTTGATGTGAACTTTGTCTCACCCATGTTTTACCACATTTCATTATGGTACTTTCAGTAGTTTCGCACATATTTTGCTTCATTTCATCATGGTGTTGACGGGACCTGTCTCATATAAGTAGTGAATGGGGATAGTATACGTACAATGGGAATTAGCATTACAGACCCCCTTGGGAACATATACGTACAATGGAAATTTAACATGGAGAAAAATCGTGGGAACATATACGTACAAGGGGAATTTAACATGGGAATAAATCGTGGGAACATATACGTACAAGGGGAATTTAACATGGGAATAAATCGTGGGAACATATACGTACAAGGGGAATTTAACATGGGATTTTTTTTAAATTTTAAAAAAGGGGTAGGCAATTGAAAGGCTATCTCTTTTCGAGAAATATGGCTGGCCCTGAAAAGGGCCTTTGGGTTTTCTTCTTCTTCTTCTTCTTCTTCTGCTTCTAATTTCTTCTTTTCCTCCACCAACTTCTTATTTTCTCACCTACACTCTTTTTCTTCTTTTTTTTCTCCTCCTCTTCTTTCTTCTCTTCCTCCTGTTCTTCTTTCTTCCTCTTCTCATTTTCTTCTTCTTTTTCAATTTTTTCATTCCATGCTCTCATCCTTGTCCTTTCTTCTTCATCCTCCTTCTCCTCCTTTATTTCCTTCATTACACCACTTATCATATCCTTTGCTTTTCTTAAATTATTAATTTCCATTTTTACTCTATGCGGACTATAAGAATAGTGATCTTCAACTAGTCGTACGAGCATTTGTTCTATCATTCCCAAATTGTCAAGGACGTCTTGCAATGATTGAAATTTATCCAGGTGGTTTGAAGCCATCTTCTATGAAGAATGGTTTGAACGACGAATACTGTGGGTTCTTATACTTAAAGCGCGTACGTGAAGGAAAACATCCCCCTAAAAACATAAAATGGATCTTACCTAGATCATGACCCAACAACGCGCGTACGTGAAGGAAAACATCCCCCTACTTTTTCATTTCATATAATATAACCCAAACCATACTCTCCACATACGCTAAGAAACCCATAATCTACTATTCACACAAACATACCTTAGCTCTTACAAACACGCAAACACACAAACACATACCCTCACATCTTTTAAAAAGAGTTATTGTTTATATTCACACTACTCTACCTACACACATTGGCAAATCGATCGTTATTTCTTTTCTAGAGTATTGGGTAGCCCTGAAAAGGGCTGTTTTGTTTGGAACTTCATGGACACCTGGTTAATGGTGGCACCTTCCAGGCCTGGCGCCACATACACATCTTATCCCCCAGTTACTTTTTACCTTTTGGGGGGAGAGAGCAGAGGCAGGATATGTCGCTTCAGAATCACAATTTTCGCTCTCTGGGATTCTGAAATTTTTTCTTCTCTCCTTTTCCTCCTCCTCCTCTTCTTTGTATCTTCTCTCCTCCTCTTTGTATCTTCTTTCCTCTTCTTCTTTATATCTTCTCTCCTCCTCTTCTTTGTTTCTTCTTTCCTCCTCTCTTATCCTTCCCTCCTCGACAATGGCTTCCGCGGCCAGTTCATTTAATATGCGCCTGGCATATTCCAGATGCACATGAAGTTCCAACAGTTTCTCCAGTCTCGTGTTCATTTTTGATGTTGATCAATCAACAAGGGTAGCTGGACTGCCGAACGAGTTTCAATTTATAGTGAAAGCACGGACGTGAAGGAAAACATCCCCCTAAAAAACATAAAATTCATCTTACCTAGATCATGACCAAACAACGCGCGGACCTAAAAGAAACACTCACTCACTTTTTTATGCTACCCATCACTATTGTAAAATTTTTTATAAATCACTTCAATAGACTATCCACATACGCAAAGCAATCCAATCTAACTCCAAATATACACCTCTAACAGCCAAAAAAAAACAAACATCATTTTAATCTACTACCCCTACCAACTTACGTTAGCTCTTACAAACACAAACACATACCCTCACATTTTTTTTATAAAAGAGTTAGTGTTTATTTTCACACTACTCTACCTACACACATTGGCAAATCTATCGTTATTTCTTTTCTAGAGTATTGGGTAGCCCTGAAAAGGGCTGTTTTTTTGTTTGCTATGGCATTCTTTTTTAGTTTCTAAGAATGCGATGTCCTCTGAGGATAGACTTTCTGGCGATAGGTCTGCTTCTTCGGAAAGAGAAGAAGAACTCTTTGGTGTCGATACGGCAATCGACAAAGCCTCTGTCAGCTTCAGGCTGTTGCTGCTGCTGTTGCTGTTGTTGCTGCTGTTGCTGCTGTCTCTGAAGTCTGTACTTCTCTGTCCATTCTTCTTTTTCCCTGTTCATTTCTTCTCTGAAGAGCTCTTCTATCAGGTCTTCAGTGATTTTTAACATTCTCACATTCTCTATTTCTTCTGGCTTCGGTATCAGACTGTGTCTGACCCTATGCAAGTTCACGTAGGCTTCGTTGAGCTTAGCTAGTTTGGAGCACATCTTCGTAGGAGGATGAGTCGACAATGGATGGCTAGACTGGGAACAAACCGGTTCTTAAAGTCAAAGCGCGGACGTGAAGGAAAACATCCCCCACACGGTTTTCGAGCCGCAACGTTCAGTGAGTGTCATGAGAGGGATAGTAAGAAATGAAAGAGCATCAATCCAACATTCTTATAGCTAAACAAAAGACAAAGGCATTTTTTTCAAAACACAACATTTTTTATTCAAAAATCACTTAACACTAACTAACAACAACTCTAACAATAATCCAACATGATAACATCAAACAATTTTTTTCAAATGACAAACATTTTTTTTTTCAAGTACTAACTACTTTGAACAGGGCTGACAACGTTGTGAATGAAATTGTGATTTCCACTGTTGGAAATCATTAGGCCATTGATGGACACTACGTTTCCTAGCTTGAGACAAAAGATAAGCATAATGGTCACAAAACCATCGATCTACTTTCACATCATTTCTAGCAGAAGAACGAGGATCGAAATGAGTCACTAAATGTTCTAAGGAATAGCCTAGGCTGCGATGATGCAGAAAATACACACAATATTGTCCGCACACCAAGGAATCTGTGCCTTGTAATTTCACATTATTGAATCGGGTGGTTTGAGCATTTCTTCTCATAAAGTCAATGATATCGTCTTCCAAAGGGGGCAATCCGTACGAATCGAAATATTCCACACATCCTTCTTGAGGAAAGTAGACGGCTACCCAGTGGGTTCCTGGGAGATGACTGTCGTCCGTGTTGATCACGTAAGCTTGATGGTCTTTAGGTTTGCGATGAGGGAGTTCATCTTTAGCACAGACGACAGGATTCCAAGAAGCCGTATACGAACTGTGGTTCAAAAGGTAATAAAGTTCCCAGGTATCCATTGATTTGTGTGTGTTTTTTTCTTCTTCACAGGTAATAATAAGTTGTCAATTCGATCCTGACTTTTTGCTTGAAAATGTCTGACGAATAAACGGTTATTCGTTCTGTTTCCTCACTCTGATTCAGGAGAGCTTCGATACGATGGATCTCTTGAGTGGTTAATGGTGGACAAGAATGTTCACGCAAGTCTTTATACCACTGGTGCAACACGTCTTTGTTCGAGATGAGACTCCAAGCTTCGTCCAGATACTCGTCCAATTTTTCTTCTTGACTCAACATCAGGCATTTATCGTGTTGAATTTGACTGGGATGATCGTTTTGACATCCATAGCAATTTTTCTTGATCAATTCCGTCATTTTGTCGACCAAGTGTTTGGCAAAACAGGAGACTAAATGGGCTTCTTGTTCTGGCCATCTTGACTTCATTATGATATCTTCTTCGTCTTTATCTTGAGATTCTTCTCCTTCCACGGTCTCCTCACATTTCATGTCCAAAGTTTCTCCACTAGGTAAAGAGGGATAACAGTCTTCCATGGTTTCTAATAATCTAGAATGACTTCTCTCAAACTGTTGATTTCTATGGTATTATCGAATTCTGCATACAGGATGACGTTCACCGTTACATCAGGGTCTCGGTTTGCAAACTGAATTTCCACACGAATCTGGCCTGATTTTATAGGGTGAAAATGTCCCTCGTCGCTGCCTTGGTCAGGAGTGAAATCGAAAGCCCACAAAGCATAGCCTCCTACATAATCCTCGTACGTAATACCGTGACTGGTGTTGGTTCCTAACTGACCGGTGGCTTCGTACAGGGACAAGTACGATCTCAAGTAATTCTTCTTCTGAAAGTCAGGCTAAAAGGGTCGGGTACACAAGGTCTTGCCATCGCGACTGACTTCGATCTTGGACACGCCAAAGTGTTGAAAGTAGAAAGGATTTTTAGCCAAAGCTCCGTTGAAGGCTTCATTTTCGACGATACCAACGATCAAACGTTTCGGTAGTTGTCCTTGGAACAGATGATCTTCGATCATGGATCGCTGTCCCTTGGGAATGGTGAAGGTTTTCACTTCCACGCGTCGTATGGGATACTTGGCGGTCGTTCTGCTCAACGTTTGACTGATGTCGTTACCCACTTTAGGTAACACTTCCACACGGCGTACGTAGAGCCTGGCTTCCTCGATGACAGTTTTTGCAAGCAGTATTACCTATCAAATGGAAAGCGGCACTGCTACGATTCAGTCTCAGGCGGACATTCACCCCGTTCAGCAAATATTTCTCTTGCAACCACATGTCCAAATGCAAACGATCCATTAGTTCTAAACTTTGTCCGTTTTTGATTTTGTCTCTTCGTTCTACAAATCCGTCATTGTTTGGTGTTTTGGTTGCATCAGTTTCGAATGTTTCAAACTGGCCTGCCTCGTCAGCTTCCCATACCACACAGGCATTGAGATGAGTGTTCTTGGCGTCTATTCCGTACGTCAAGAGATTTTCCAGGTACGCTCGATAAGGGTAAGTATCCATGCTGCTGCTGACCAGTTTGTTGTTCAAGTACAAGTCCACTCCGCTAAACAAGGAATGCATGAAATTGTTGACGGGAGCTATTACCTCATCGCCATCTAGGGTTGAATTGTCCTCATCGACAACTTTGACTTTCAAGTACAAGTAACTGCTATTCAGATCGATGTAATCTTCGGGCTGTCCTTTGATTTCAAACTCGATGGGAGCTGAGGCTGTCAATGAGGAGACGGGGTGAAATTCCACCCATTGGGATTCTTGCATCGTCATCATGGTGGGGGGCATGGCAAACAGATCCAGTTCCGTCTTGGAACAAGCGCAGGACTCTCGGTGCATCATTTTTTGTCTCTTTTCTCAATAATCGAAAACGTCTAAGTCTCGAACGGTTCTTCTTTTCTTGGCCTTTCTAGCTTGAAGTCTGGTGAAAGGGTGTTTTCTTCGTCGTCTCTTTCTGCCTTGTCCTTGCTGAATGCCTGACTCGGTAGCGTGCAGGGCATTTATAGGTGTGTCTCGTCGGCCCAAAATGTCTTTACCCGTTTGTAGCAAGACATTTTTGCCTGCCCTCATGAAGGCTTCTTTAGGGTTTTGTTTGTCGATGATGACATTTTGGAGAAATTCTTTGCCTTGCGTCAGTGCCGCATCTTTCAAGGCGTGCAATCCGCGTGTCACCATCGGTTTCAACACCGGGGCCACCGAACGAAAGGCTGATTTCAGCATATCTCCTAAACCGTGTCCTCGCTGTCGAGCCACCCCTCGGTACACTGGATACATGACTTACGAGTCGTGAGAGAACCGTTTTCGAAAATGGAGTTTCACCGTGACTTTTCCTTTGGTGAATGGAATATTTTGTCCCAGATCTCCTTTTATAGCAATGTTGACCGTGTCCAAATAAGACTTGCTGACAGGCAAATAGTGAGGATGGACAAATTCGCGGTGGACGTGGTAAGTGTTTCCACCTTCCTCGTCAGCGTTCGTGGCAGAATCCACTTTGAAAGGAATGACACGCAGTAACGGTACGGAGGTGTGTCCCACCACGTTGTACTCCACCACATCGGAATACACGAACATCAAATTCAGTCCTTGATTCAGTTCTACTGGGGCACGAAATAACTTGCTAAAAGACTCGTTGTCGTAAACGATGGGTAATTCGTTTTTCTTCATCATGGTCATTCTCATGTCCATGTCTCCGCCCAACATGTCAAACAATTCAGGACAAAATAAAATGGACAGGATTTTACTCCCGTCAAATTTCATCAAGAAGCGACGAGCTGCTTTGTGGTATTCCATGGTGACACTTTTTTTGGCATCCTCCAAAGCTTTCAGAAACACGACATTAAACCTGGAGGTTATGGTGCTGACCAAATGTTGACCACTAAAATAATACCCTGGGGGAATGAACAAGTGATAGGTGGTGTACTTTTGATTTTGTAAACGGGTTTTCTTGTCATATTTGCCATGGTTATCCAACCACTGTTGCACTCGCTCGTCATAAACTTCCACATCAAATTTATTTTGATTGGGAAGGACATTGAGGACTTGGGTAGGGTGAATCATTTCTACTAAAGCCACTTCCCAATGGGCTTCGTTATCTAAGGGGATGGCTTGAGGTAATTTGGCCGTGTAACAGCACAACGTGTTGTGGGGAAACACCTCCATGGAACTGTCACTGGGTAAGGTTAAGTAAAATTGGTTTTGGTGACTCATAATTCCAGAGTTCTGTGGCTGTCCGAGGGGATATTACTGGACGTCAGAGGCGTGTCTCCTCCCAAAATGGGGTTCTGGTTGTGGTTGGAGTGGTGACTGGCACTGGCACTGGACACAAGGTTCCCGTGGTTCCCGTTCGAGGAGAATTTCAGGGAGGGATTGGGAAGCAGGTAACCGATGCAACTGCTCAATAAAATGGTCCACAATTGTTTGTCTCCTTGTTGCAAACTCAAATTGGCGATGGCTGCCCCGATGACACAATACACCACGAAGATTTGGCAGAAAAAGACGATTTGCGTTTTAGGCACACGTTCTCCACACCACACCCACAAGGGTTGTTTTTGTAAATCTTGCACAGAAGAACTAGGTGAAGGAGGAGTGGTCGACGTAGCTGCGTCTGCTGTGTGAAAGGGCATGATGGTCACTTCTTCTTTTTATAGTCGATGACTTGCGAAGCGTCGATCCAAGAATCGAAACTGGGTGGATATCCTTTCCAACGTACTTTGACTTCTTTGACACGTCGTTTGCCCACTTTACGGGTTCTGCGTTCGAGAATGCTTTCGATGTCGTACACGTCGTCTTCTTTTTTGGTGACACGTTGTAACTCGGGCAAATAAAACGTTCCTTTGAGCACTTCTCCGTTCATGTCTTCCAATTTATAGACGGCAGGATGACGGCCATGCACTCGTCCAGTGACGCGAAACAATTCGGTCGTCCAGTTAGGTAAGTAACCTTTGTCGAACGTGCGTTTGGTTTTGCCAATGCGCACCCAATCTCCTACCGTCAACTCTCCACTTTTCTTGGGGACAGCCCTCGTCGGGGACGTACCAAACAGGCGCTCAAACACCAACACTTCGTTCTCGGGAGTCACGTCTTGCGGGGCACGTCCTATGCTTCGATGGTAAGATTGGTTGTACGCTTGCACCAGGTGCGGTAAGATGTCGATGTACTTCAGAGTGTGGTGATGCGTAAAATATTTCCACATGCGTTCTTTCAAAGTGCGTTGAAAACGCTCCACGATGCTGGCTTTGGTTTCGGGATTCTCGGTGGTAAAAAAATGAATGTCACGTTTCTTTAATTCTTTTTGGAAAGCTTGGTTCAGAAATTCGGTGCCTTTGTCCGTTTGCCATCGAAGAGGGTGACGACCGCTTTGTTTCAACACCCGTTGCAGGGCTCGCACTAACTCGCTGCTCGATTTGGAAGTCAAGGGTACGACCCAGGCAAATTTGGAAAAGACGTCGATGACACAAAACAAATATTTGTAGCCACGATTGTAGCTGGCCAAATGAGAGACATCGGCTAAATCGGCTTGCCATTGATGATCGATACCTTCCACTCGGGTGCGACTTCTGGCAAACTTACGTCGAATGGGTTTGTGTAAAGTGTAGGTAGCTTGTTCTTGTAACCATCGTTGCACTTGAGGTAAACGGAGACTTTTCAGTCGCGTTTTGGCAGCACGATACAATTTTTGAACTCCTGCGTAACCTGCAGGATGCGAGGGATCGTAGTAAATGCTGGCTAAGACTTTTTCCATTTTTTGTGTGTTAATAAGGCACCCACTCTTGGAAGAGGCTACTCTTTTTCTCTTGGGGTATTTTCTTGGATTGCAATGCTTTGCGTGTGCGGCCAGCAATAGGTGTTGAAGAGGAGGAGGATGTCTGAGCGGGGGATATTGGTTCTTGTTTCACTTCTGTCTTCACTTCTGTCTTCACTTTCTTTTTCTCTTGTGAGGAAGAAGGGGTGGCCATCATCTTTTTAATCCATCCAATTCTGGAGGTAGGTGGTGTTGTTAACTTGCGTACTTTTTCTGGTGGAGTTTGAAACCCTTCCTCTTCTTCTTCTCCTTTTCCTTTTTCTGTCTTGGTCACGGGTACTGGTGGTACTGGTACTGGTACTGGTGATGGTGCTGGACTTTTCATCAAGGTCTTAAAATCTTTCAGAGTGGGTAGAGCTGTTTCGTCTAAAGCTTTCTGGTGAAAGAGTTGCAGTCGTTGCAAGAGTTGACCGTACTTTTGCGATTTTTCTGTTTCGGACAAATCTTGGCGATCCATCAAGGACTGCAATTCGTGTTGTAACTGGGACATTTCGCTCAAATTGGGATTGGGAGGTAAATGCGGGGTGCGTTGTTCTTGCCACCGATGGTATTCCATCCATCGTTTGTAAGGCACTAAAGCTAGTTTTCGTCCTTCCATGGGGTTGTCAGGGGTCGATTCTGAGATCTTGGGACTTCCGAAGGCCTTTTTATCTTGCTCCCACCAGTCCTCCCAACATGGTTCCCAAGACTCCTTTCAGTATGGGACCTAACAAGAGAGGCAAAATGCCTCCACGTTGGACCAACATCTTCTTTTTTTGACGAATGGGAATTTTCTTTCGAACCATTTGGCGAAGAACGTGACGATGTTTGCTTAAGCATTGTTTCTGGTGTTTGGACAAAGGGATCGTGCCTTTCAAAACGTTCAAACAACATTCGCACACGGTATCGATGACCTCTTTGGAGGCTGTTTGAATGAGTTTTTTTCGTAGGGGTGGAGAAGCTTTGGACAGGACAGATAACATGTCCCCATGTTTGGCTAAACGTGGTGGCAGTCCTTTCCTTTTCTTTCCTTGGGGTTTTCTGGAGGGTGACATCTTTGAGTCTTCAGGAGCACCAAAAAAACACTGATACCCTACTTGGTCACAGGCCTTTTTTATACTGGAACGCGTCGCCACTGATTGTCTTTACGTCGTATCAACTTCATGACAGGCATGACACGTCGTGCAGGGGTACGCAACGGACTAAATCGAGCCAGTTCTTGCTTGGACAAATCCAGTAAACTTTGTAACATGCCCGATCTTTCATGGACTTTGATTTTGGGAGAAGGTACTTTGTGAGCAGCAGCCACTGCCACTAAATTGGAGGGTCCTGCCACTGGGGAAGTTCTTTTGGGGGTCATCAACGGAGATGTTCTTGGTGTGATCAACGTCTCCAAGTACTCTTCAGTTCCTGGTGACATCAACGGAGAAGTGGATAAACGTGAGGCTGCCGGAGACGCAGTCACCGCTGTGGCAGGTCGTGGCTTGCGAGTGTAAGGTTGCGTCCTGGCCGAAGTGCCTCTCTTGCGACTAGTTTTCTTCTTCTTCTGTGGACTTTTCTTTTTCTGGGGACTTTTTCTCTGTTTCTTTTTCTGGGGGCTTCTTTTCTTTTTCCGGGGTGATGGTGGTGGTGTCTGGTAAGAGGAGGGTCCTGCCACTGGAGAAGTTATTCTTCTTGGGGACCTGGTCTTTTTCTTTTTCTTCTTGGGGCTTCGTTGGACTTTTGTCTTGGGGATAACTTTGGGGGCATTAGGATCCCATCTTAAGAGTGAGCGAATGATGACCCCTCCTAGAGTACCGCTCCCTCCAGGTTTCAAAATGATTTGTTTTTTGGTTTGAGTGTCGATGCGGGGATCGGCCAGTTGGACCAAAGCGACTTTGTTTCGATCGAAAAAGCGTTTGGTTTGATGAGGAATCTGAATGATTCCTTGGAGTAATTGACGTGCCGTCACCGTGAACCATCGTAAGACTTCTTTGAGACTAGCTTCTAAGACACGGGCTCGTGTTTGTGGATCTTTTTCTCGACTGATGCCATACAAGGCACGAATCAATTTGACGGGAAGATGCGACTGAAGGGACGTCATGTTCACACTGAGAGTGAGACAGACGAAAAAGGGTCTGAGGTTTTTATAGATTTTTTGATGGGGAGTGAAATGAAGTCGAGGACGGAGACGTGTACAGGACAGGCCCTCCGTCTTGGCACCAGTGGTGAAACAAGTGGGTACGAAATCGCAAATCCTCGGGAGTGGTAGGTTTCAAATCGACGAGTAAATAGGCGTGTGGCGTTTGAGTGGCATCGTCGTACGCCTGAGTCAGCCAAGGCGTTCCTAACTGTTTGGCTAAGACTTGCACTTGCGATTTATCTCGAGGACTTTTAAACAAGACCACGTAATGCGCATTGAGACTGATGATGCGATGGGCTTTACTTTGTTGAAACAAATTTTGGGTGATGTAAACGACACTGGCATTACGGTGATGCCCTTTGCGCGTGAACCACAATTTAATTTCTTCTTCGTCTTCTCCTAACATGTCGTCGAAAATGACCAAATGGGTTAGACGGGAGTCAGAGACGATGCCGTCGTCTTCTTTAGGAATGCCTTCCACAAACACGATGGAATCGCCTTGACTTTCTCGCAAGAGGCTGTACGCCGATTGCCACTCTTTGTAACACCACACGATCCGTTGAGGGGGCCGATCGATCAAATGATGTTTATGTTCGATCAAACGTTTGACGAATTCGGTTTTGCCTGAACCGCTAGGTCCAGCAATGAGCATGTTAAAGGGATGGCGAAGATACAAAGCCTCCCAACTGGCACGATCTAAGTGTTCGTCGATGACTTTGACAGTAGAGGAAGAGGGAGCAGAGACAGCAGAGGTAGCCATGGTATGAGAAATGTCACTTGTGACACGAAAAACAAACAAGACAAGAGTTTATATACTTTTTCAGAACACGTTTATTGAATGTTTCAAATATGAACACGAAAGACAAAAATACATACAACCCAAATAGTGATGTACAGGAATATAAAACACAGCAAAGCGATCAAAGTGGAATATAAACAAGTGTCTGTACAACATGTTTTTGGTAACCAAGATGTCCTAGGGACAGTGTGTAATGTTCTTACAGTCTCTACATGAGGTATTGTCACACAAGTGTCCTCCCGGAATGACCTTTCAGGAATGTCCATGACAGTCCTGTCCTGAAGCGAGTGGTTGTTCTCGGTGACGGGTTCTTCTGGCACCGTCACTAACACAGGTTGAAAAGTAACTTTTTTCCTTGAACAACTCTTGTGCATACTGGGCCACTTCTTGGGTCCAAGCCTCTAAACCCCCCTTTTTCCAGTCACGAACATCTGTCCAATGAGGGTGTAAGTCACAAGCTACACACACATCGTCATACACGTCTTGGGTAGCTAAAAGTTGACGAATCTTTTTTTCCTGTTGAGGTCGAGAAGTATCCAGATGAAACCGCAAGGCTTTGAGCAAAAGGAGTTTTTCGTGACCATTTAAGGCCATGGAGGTGGTAAGTACTGATCGTAAAGAGTCCACAAAGAATCGGCTGGTAAACGAAATCCCAGAAAACAAGTCACTAAGACACACACCACTTGTCGTCCCAAATTGAATGGATAAAGTTCTTGTAATAATCGATGGTAATGATCCACGGTTTGAATATGGTCATTGAGTTCCTTCCACGGAATCTGTTGGATGACATACGACATAAGTCGTGGCAGAGCTGCCTGTTTTTATAGTCTCTTTCTTTCGAAAAGAATACACGTACTTTCTAGCCAGTGATCTTCGTTCTCTAGTTGGGAATGTAAATCTTGCATACTGTAACCGAAACGTCAGAGTTCGATTAGAAGTTTCCTCTTCCGCTAAGTAGATTCCACGGAAAATATGTTGGTAATCCTTTACCTCGTCTTCCTCAATGGGTTGCTCTAGGTGAATCTCGAAGTAACCAAAATGATCAACACGTGAATCATCGGGGGCCTGGAAGTATTGAACAAGGTCTGACCACTGAAACAATTTCTGACGAATCAGTTCTCTTATACCCTTCAGGTACCAGTGGTTAAAGATCTGGTGACGTAACGGATGCAATTGTTCTTTACGTTTCACTTGTATTTTCACCAGTTCTCGATAAATGCGTTCTCTCAACTCCACAGGCAAAGTACGAATGTTCTCTTGTAAAGTATCCATGAATAGGTCATACTAAATCCTCTTTGGTCTGACACAAGAAATGTACTCTTTGCACAAACATGGTTTCACTTCAGTGTCGAATTTAAATAGTTGAGTCACTAATCTGCACATTACAATTCGTTCAGAAGTTTCCTCTTTCACCAAGTTGACATTGTGTTCAAGATGTTGGTAATTCGTTAACTCTTCCTCTGGAATTCGATGCAGTACGTTTACAATGATGTAACTACAATCGTCCATACCAAACCAATCCTTTTTAAAACTAGAGGATCGTTGATCAATGTCTGTCCAATGGAACACTTTCAATTGAATCAGTCCTTGTATAGCCTTCAGGTACCAGTGGTTCAAACACCGGTGACGTATCGGATGCAATTGTTCTTTACGTTTTACTTGTATTTTGACCAGTTCTCGATAAATGCGTTCTCTCAACTCCACAGGCAAAGTACGAATGTTCTCTTGTAAAGTATCCATGAACAGATTATTATGGTAAAAAGTTACTTCAATGTCTCGGTCCCACTAAAGGTAAGTAATGACAATTCGGTGACCATCGAGCATGTTCTACGTAGGCCGAATCTTGCGGTTCCCAGTGGTGAAGTGACACACTGCAACTGAAGCACTTGACTTTATCTCCTTCGCCCAAGTAGAAAAATCCGGCTCTGGCTAATTCTTCAGGGGTCGGTCCTCCCAGATACTTAGGCCATTTTCCTTTGAACGATTGAAGACGATTTTCAAAGTCGCAGTATTCCGACGAACGCACAGGAAACGAATATTCGTCTTTCACAGGTTCGTTTCGATGAGGGTTGAGTGAAATGGGCAGGAGTTTGCTCAGGGCTGGATGACATCCGTAGGGAGGTAAACGTGAAGGTCGACATTCCCCTTTAAAACGAAACCCAGTAAAATGTCCAAGAGGACGAGCAGCATCGCTTTCGCATCCCACAGGTTTGACACGCACAGCATCACTTTCCATGATAGGGGTAGGGGCACTAAAGTTCCCATGATGCTTTACGGCATCGCTCAGGTCACAAGGTACAGCATCGTATCCATCGCAAGGCTCACAATCGCATTCCACTTCCGAAGCCTCACACTTGAATTGTGCCCTTCTAAACAACTTGTTCTGTGTTTCTCTGAAAGTATTCATCTTGTTCGCTCGGTCTTGGTAGTCACAATGAACTATCGATCTTGACCATAGCCCCCTTTTTATACTAGTCGCAATGCAGTCTCCAGCTTGTACATCTTTCCTTTTTTACGTTTTTTATGTCTTGTTTCGGAAGGTACCGTCTCTAAGGTACCGTCAACATTGTACCGTAGTGTGATGGGTGGAAAGGCCATAGAAAGGTAAGGGCAGTGCGGAGACCATCGAGTATGTTCCAGAATAGCTGAATCTTTATAGATACATAGATCCATTCGTAACTTCAGTCCGCAAGCGAAACACTGTACCTCGTATCCCAATCCTGACTCAGGTCCCAAGTAGACAAATCCTGTTCTAGCTAAAACATGCGAAGAAGGTAATCCTTCCCTATCCGTAGGCCATTTCTGAAACGTGTCCAATCGACGGGCACAATCACAATAGTCAGGTAAGAAGACTGGAAAATGGTAGGGTTTGAACTTGGAGTTCTCATCGGGTTTCTCACTCGATTCTTGCTGTGGCGAAGTCATCTTTCTGGTGGGTGACTATCCTCTTACAACCAATGTTTTATACCAACGTGTCCATACGGTAAGGTAAAATGATTGGGAAGTCGAACTCGCTTCTGGTACACGATTTGATAAACTTTTTCCAAGGGTCGACTGACGATGTGGTGAGTGGGTAAACGTACAATCTTGTTCGGTTGGTAAGTGGTCACTTTAAAGTTTCCATCCTCTCCCGATTGCAAGGCTTCTTTCAATACCCCAAAGTTGACCACTCGACTGGTACGATAATTCAGAGTCAGTCCTTTCACTTTGCACGTCGTGTGCACTTCTCCTTGTTTGTCCCGGTATTCGTAGCCGTAATTTTTGGGACCGCCACCGACGAAACTTAGAATCTTGTCGTCGGGATGCTCGTCTGTCCAGGCTCCTAAACGGTCTCCTTCGATGTCAGGGTGATGTTGAATCGGGTGATGGATGTAAATGCAACTGTCCGTGTCAAAGTACAGGACGCGTTCCCCTAACAGTTCTAAAGCTTCGTACAATTTTAAGCGAGCATGGGCTGTCACGTAAGCAGCAATGATGACATTTCCAAAAGGGTCGTCTTGTACAAAGTCCAGATCTTCTTCGTAATTGACCAAGATCAAATTCTCTCGAACGACGTCCACGTGTTTCATGTATTTGGTTTTGTCGTGAATCATCTGGAAGTAGCGGGAAGGTTCTGTCAAATATTCCGTCTTGGGTAAACACGGTCGTTGTGCCATTTTACCCCACAAGCAATTTAACATCACTTTGGCAAACGATCGCCTGCCTTCGTTTTTCTCGATGTGGTCTAAAGTGATGCCTTCTTGTTCGTAGTATTTCTCTTTGAATTGTATTTGGTCTTCGGGAGTGTGACACCAGGAAGGATAGCCGCTGGCTTCTTGCTTCAGTTTCAAAAAGGCATCCACGTAGTCGGCGAAAATGCCTTTCTGACTGGGATCACCCTTGCGGTACTGTTGTGTCTTGGGAAAGTGGCAAATTTCGTACACTTCTAACAGTTGGTATCCCATGTCCAGAGCTTTGAACAATTCTACGCTGACCCAGGTTCCCGTCAAAGCCCGTTCTTCCTGGCTGTGATGGCAAGGCTGGTCTTGGTTGCACGTTTCGGCACAAGTACAGCACAAGGGAAACATCAGTTTGCCTTGACAATGGTGAGGTAAGACGGGATGGTATAGGTTCGTGGGAGGCAAAACTTTACACTTGATCAAGCCTTCGTATTGTCGAATGTTTTTCAGGTCAATGTGTTCCGTCAGCAATTGCGGGTGCCCTACAGGAAAGCGACAATATTTGCACACGTAGGGATACAGCGAACACACGTCCAAGTATTTGATTTCTTCTCCTTTCTCTTCGTCGGCTTGGTACAGCAAACAGGTGGCATTGGTCCTTCCTCCGTACAAACTATCCCTCGGGTTCAGCGGGTCCATGAACTGGTAACTTTCCACGAGGCGTTTAAACTCGGGATCGGTTTTCATACGGTGATCGTAGTCGTGTTCCCACATTTCCACCACTTGGTATCCTTCCTGTTCCAACTTTAGGCGTCGCTGACAAGTGTCCTGGTACAAGTCTTCCATGGTTCGTTGTAAAAACTGATTTTTAGTGCCACGGTCAGGGTAACAGACGGGACATCCGTGAAATAAGCAACCGTTAAACTCGTACACGATCTTGGGGTTTTCTAAGTCCCAGCCATCGACCGAATACGTTCCGATGGTCTTTTCGCCCCCTCCGTTGCGAGCATGCTGAATCCACTTGTCTTCCTTGTCGCACAAGTAATGTAACCAACGTAGGGCTTTGACCGAGTATTGACGCTTGACAAAGTGGGTCGTTTGAAGACTGATGACAGCCACGGTGTTTTCAGGCATGAATCGTTGTCGATACACTAAGGAACACGCTTTGGCAATGGTGCAAGCTTCTTTCAAGGATCGACCCCTCCGTGTTCCATGAACAGTTCTCGAAATTTTCCACAGCAACGCCGTAAAATGTCCACGTCGGAACGACAATACTTTAGCATTTCTTCCTGAAAGTCGAAAGGGTCCGAGGCGTGAGCCTGGTACCAAGCGTAGAAAGCTTCTCGTTGTTCGGTACGCATGTTGTCGGGGTCGTAATAGTGAGCCTCAGGTAAATGGGGTAGAACGGCGTGTTGATTGGCTTCCGTATTGAAAAAGTGTGGAAAGTACCCTTTAGCCATTTCTGTCATTCCAAACGTTTTAGGCATTCGACTCAAAGGCATGGCCAAATAGCTCATCGAATCTTTAAACTGTACTTGTCCCACTTGCATGAAAATGATTTTGGCTCCGTTCAAAGTGACTTTAGGACGCTCGGTGCCTTGTTCCGTATAGTATCTGAGAAGAAACTGTCCATCGTATCCGGAGAAATTGTGAGCCATCACCGTGGCATGACGATGACAATCTCCGTAACGTTCGATGTCCTCTTGGCTCCACGTCTTGTCGACGGGGTCTAAGACCCATTGGGCAAAATTGGCTAACGTGTTCGGTCCCCGAAAGATTTTTTCACGCCCTCCAGGAATCTTGCTGCAGTGAGGGCAATGACTGAAGATAGGTTCTTGAATGCACTTCTCGCACGCTCGATGAGCCACGCAGAAATTAGGAATGTGAATGCCGGTCTCTTGCATGCATTCGAAATCGAAAAAGATGAAATTGCCTTTCTTCTTGTGACCGTCCTCTTTCTCTGGTGGGGGTTGGTATTTTTGCACGTAACATTGGTGTTCCAAGTCCACGATGTGGTGACAAATGTGACATTTTTTCTTTCCTCGACATACGTGTGCCTTGGTACTATTGGTACGTATGACTTGTTCACACGTAGGGCACAATCTCAGGAGTTGACAAGCACATTTCTTCTGTGAACCTTGCGTCTTCAGATGTTGTTGGTAACAGGTAGGGCTGACAAACGTGCGCAGACAAGTTGAACAAGGCACTGGTTCTTCGCTCAGACAGGGTGAAGAGGCCAAACATCCTGAGCATTTCGATCCACAATGCTTGTGTTGCTCTCGATTATTATAACCATGGTCACATTTCTCACAGTAATAACCGTATCCCAGGAATCCAGTGATACTGGTAATGGTATCGAAATGTTCATCGTGATAATAGACATGAATGTATTTTCCGCGCACTTCTTGAGGGTGCACTTTCAAGGTGTATCGTGGAGCTAGGGCATCTTGCAATTTTTGCATCTCAGGAATGCCACAGGGTGTGTCTTTGGACAGGCCGGCTTGTCGTAACAGGAGTTCTGCTTCGTTTCGTTGTTTGGCTCGATAGGAACGTTGAATAGTGTTCCAGGTTCTTTTCCATTCTACCGTGTCGTTCTTGTTGGCATAGGTTCGTCCCACCACGATGGCACGGGCTAAACACATCTGGTCATGAGGATTGTGAATTTGGACAAGGCTACGCTTAATGCTGCGAAGGTCGTTCACCAATAACATCTTTTTGCGTCCGGTCCCTTGAGGAGGAGAGACGTGGGTCATGTCCAATGTGGCTTTACCATCGGTGATGTCAAACTGGTCATTAGATTGTTGCACGTGTTGAATCTTGTCCATGACTTTGGAAGCGGTCAATTCTGCAGGGGTGCTAAACTCGATCCAAACAGGGGATTTCAAACCGTCGTGTTGTATGGAAAGTCTCAAGCGATCGTCTTCTTTGGGTTGACATTGTTGCTTGAGTGAAGTGAGCAAAGAATCCCACACCTCAGTGATAAACACTTCTGCTTTCTCTAACGGCACTTCAGCCTTGAAATCTTTAAACTTCACCGTGTATTTGTAAGCCGTGGTTCTAAATTTTCTAGAGGAGCGCTTTTCCGTCTCTCGAATGGAATAGTACTTTTCAGGGTTGACTAAGGGTAGTGAACTTGGTTTAGAGGGTTCTGATTCTGGTTCACTCATGTCCTCTTCAAAATCACTGGCATGAATTTGTGCCAAGATTTCAGCCCTGGTTCGAGGCGATAGATCACGTTTCTGCCTCTTACTTTCTTCTTCTTCCTTCTCGAATGAATAGGATCGTTTCATCTTGAAAGCAAAAAGTCAAATGACTCAAGTTTAAACACCATGAGCTACTTTATAGTCATAGCAGACCAGTGTATATAAAAGGGTGTGTGTCTTGTCCTTTCACTATTCATTTCACTCTCAAGCCGAGCACAACAATGGAAGAGACTAACCAGATGGAACGTTTCGTCAGAGCTTTGCGAGGGGTCATTAGAAAATTCTCTTCAGACCAGCCGACGGACTACTCTCCTTCCTTTCGAGATAAAAGTCAAGATACTTGCTATATCTGTCAGAAGAAAGGGCATTGGTCTTCAGAGTGTCCAGACCGTCAAAAAAGAACAAAAACAGGGGTTAAAAAAGACAAAAGTCAAGATACCTGTTATTATTGTAAAGAAAAAGGACATTGGTCTCCAGATTGCCCAAAAAAGAAACAAGAGGAATCAGAAGAAAAGAGGGATTCTTCAGAAGAAGAGAGGGGTTCTTCAGAGGAAGAGAGGGATTCTTCAGAGGAAGAAAGCAGACAGGTGAAGAAAAAGAAACAGGAGAAGAAAAGAAGAAGGGAAGAAAGTGAGGAGGAAGAAGAGGAAAAGAGTGTGACAGTGAAGAAATTCAAAAAACAGAGAGACTAAACAAGGAGACAGAAGAAGTCAATGAACTTTTCATTAAAGTGTTGTGTTGTGAATTGTGAATTGAATTGTAAAAAATGGATAAAAGAATAAATGAATGATATAAGGTAAGTGTCTTTGAGTTATGATTTTAAAATAAGAACGTACACTCACGCACTCATACACAGACACGTACTATAAGGGTAAAATGGGTGGGGTTTATTTTTGAGTTATTGGCAAATTGAAATTGTATTTCTTTTCGAGAAATGTGGGTGGCCCTGAAAAGGGCCTTTTTTTCTTCATGGTGAAGGGGTGAGTTTAACCAATCAACTTTAACTGCCTTATGCCTTTGCCACGGCCAAGGCCTACTTCTGGACTGCGTAATGTTGATGATGATGATAATGATTGGGTTGAAATCACTAAGGGTGGTACGGTAGGCTTAGTCACAGGGTTGACGTGTTTAGCTCGGGAAGGTCGTATTCTCTTCGGTCGTGATAAAGAAGTCTGATACATTTGTTTCAGACTTCTTAACTCCGCTAAAATGTCCAACAGTACCGTGACCGTTTGATTTTCACCCTCTTGTTTCTTTGCTGCTACTTCTTCTTGCTGTTGTTTTTTTCTTACCTCTTCTTCTTGTTGCTGTTGCTGTAGGAGAAAAGCCTGTTCCGCTTCCTTTTGTCGTTGTATAAATTTCTCCAATTCTTCTTTCTGTCTCTGTCTAAAATTCTCCACTTGCGGTAATGAAGAAGGTAACGAAGGTTCCGGAACAAATTCTTGCGAGGAGAGAAAATCCACAAAATCCCAATTCACCTCTTCTGAAAGTAAGTCCGAGTTCCCTTGGGCAGTCTCCCCTGCTGGTGCACCCCATTGGATCGTTTTCTGAGTTTCCGTCATGTTGAATCACTGTCGCATAGATTGACTGCACACAAGCGCTAGCGAATCTATATAGACTACGTGACGTCACAGACTGAACTCTTCAGATTGGATGCGGGCTGACTGAATTCTGTAACGCGTGTTCGGATTGGTGAATGAACTCAATCCGTTTCAATCCTTCCTCCGCCTATAAATAAGCGCCGTTCAATGCATTGATTCACCTGTTCTCGTCGCTTCAAGATGTGGACTACAGTTGAGTCATCCACCCTTGTGTCTTCCATGATGTTTCGGACAGACTTGCTCATGTATGTCCGATCGAAGTGGACCGTTGTCCACAGGACAAACACCAGCCTGTGGATACGTAGGATCTACGTCGAAAGACAAGGATGCCTGAAAAGAGTGCTGATGTACGGACCAACAGTAAGACGCAGCCTAAGGACAAGAAGAAGACCAATGCGGTGCCATTTATGTTTATGAATACATTAACATAAACCCAAAGGCCCTTTTCAGGGCCAGCCATATTTCTCGAAAAGAGATAGCCTTTCAATTGCCTACCCCTTTTTTTAAAATTTAAAAAAAATCCCATGTTAAATTCCCCTTGTACGTATATGTTCCCACGATTTATTCCCATGTTAAATTCCCCTTGTACGTA
The DNA here is from genome assembly GCA_028554795.2 of Sinohyriopsis cumingii. Lineage (NCBI taxonomy): Eukaryota > Metazoa > Mollusca > Bivalvia > Unionida > Unionidae > Sinohyriopsis > Sinohyriopsis cumingii. The sequence goes on from CM068830.1 coordinate 99,662,516, forward strand.
TATGTTCCCACGATTTATTCCCATGTTAAATTCCCCTTGTACGTATATGTTCCCACGATTTTTCTCCATGTTAAATTTCCATTGTACGTATATGTTCCCAAGGGGGTCTGTAATGCTAATTCCCATTGTACGTATACTATCCCCATTCACTACTCATATATGCTTTACCCTCATTTCATTATGGAATTAACTCTGATCTGTCTCGCACATACTTTACCTCAAACATACCTCAGAAGGGAGAAAGGGCCCAACCAATATAGTAGACTTCAAGTAATATGGAGTCTAACAAATACTATCAGAGTGATAATCGTATGGGAACGCTAGTCACTGCATGAATAGGGAACCACGTGATAAATGAAAAAGTTAAATATTAAATAATAAAGCAGGCAAGCATTCTGACCAAAGCGAATAAGACGAAAATGTGGGGAGAGAAGACACGCAGGAAAATAATACAGTGAAGAAAGACATAAGGAAAGAAGGAAACTGCAGAGAAATAATGAGAACAAAAGAGGACGCTGTAAGACAAGAAGAAGACGATGACGAGGAAGGACAAATAAAAAGAGATCAACAGTGGGAAAAAGGCGAAGAAAAAAGGAGACACGATTCAGCAACATCAAATAATAAGAATGCCCTTAAAATGGACTAACGCAACGAAACTAATATATTGCCCATCAAATACCCACAAAAATAAAAAAGAAAGATTCCTAAAACTGTCTTAATTGATATACACGTAGAAATAGCATACATATGCATACACAAACAACATAAACACAGCACATTTTTTAAGACAATCACACACATACACACAAACACACACACACATATCTATCCATCTATCGAGATATATATATATATATATATATATATATATATATATATATATATATATATAGTGTGTGTATGCATTACGCACTGCACATGCATACACATTCAGATTATTAATTTTCCCCATCCATATAAATAGCAAGAATAAGCACTTAAATTCATTCAGAGCATATTCATATGTAAACCTACGTACCTTCGTACAAAAAGTAAACACTATGCCAAAGAGAATGCCACAAACATTCAAGTATTATCTTGCTTGTTAGATACATAAATTCATACACTGCACGTAAGCACACATAAATAACTTCCATGCATGCATACATATACACATACATACATACATACATACATACATACATACATACATACATACATACATACATACATATATGCATACATGCATACATACTCATATGTATCAGGCCTTACATTCAACCATTATACATCCCTCTCTGGGCTCACCTTGGGTAACCCTGAAATAAACATCTTATTAATCTGTCGCTGAACTATTAACTCACTGGAACCACCAATTACACAACAATGTCACCAATATCGAAAGGTTAGAAAGAACAAAATAGATTAATGTACGAAACTTCGAAGCTACAATTGCACTATCATAGGTACAGCCCACAAGAAAAAAGCAACTCAGCATAAAACTCAAATATGGTATCAGATATCAGGGTACGAGTAGACGGAGCGTTAAGATGCAGTATTGGGGCTTTAGGAGAGTGGCCTACGTTTGTGGTGATAAAAGGTGTCCACAATATTCAAACTAAAAGGTGCAAATTTAAAATAGTTACACATGCCAGTAGCTGTTGATGAGCGACGTTAATCAGAATAGTAACATTATGCACATGCAACTCAGAGACGCATTATTGTAACACATAGGTTTGCGAAAATCGGATAAAAATGATAATACAAATTAATAAATACAGTGGTTTGCATTTTAAAAATGTTTGCGATATGCTTCTAGGTTCAGTAAAGATTTAATTAGGCAGTAACTGGTATCATTGTCTTGACCTGTGTGATTGATAGTGATTGAGATAAGGTAAAATTAATTCTGCTTCATCTTATGAAAAATGCAATTCATCTTAGCGTTGCTATGCATTGCTTGAAAAGTAAGACGTGATGATTTGAACTCGTTCACTATTAAGAGATAAATACACTCAACATAACAATGTCACAAGGGGCCTGTCAAATAAAAAGTATCATTGTAATAATCTTCATTTGAATCAACTCTCTCTCTCTCTCTCTCTCTCTCGCTCTCTCGCTCTATCGATCTCTCTCTGACACAGACATTACACAGTTTGCTTTATAAAGTCAGCGACACTATCTTCTTTACATCTTCCCGTCGGTTTTTAATTTTTTAGAGTGCTCGTTTTTGTCCGCTTTTTCTTGTTGATAATAATACTAATAATAATAATAATAATAATTAATTATGCATATAATTTTTGTTGTTGCAGTATTATCTAAATAATAATAACAAATGCGCAATATGTTGGTGATGTCTAAGAGTAGAAGTGTGCGGCTTTGCGGATATATCGGTTCATTTGTACTGTACCGGTACTTCGGTAGCTTCGGTAGATGCATTCTTTAACCAGATCTTAGCCAGCACCTTGCTGTACTGACAGGGAAGCACATATTTATCGAGCTTTGCCACACGTCCACTCTGTAATAATGTAGTCCAATGCTCTCTTGACCATTTCGACGTTTCAGCAATGTTTATTTGAAAACAATGACAATATTTATATACTACTTTTTCTATAAAAGGGGACACTAACCTAATATTCTTATTACAAAGCAATGCTTGAATCTATATGTAAAGTAATAATGTGATTTTCACATGCCAGCTCTAATTCATTTAATTGAAATTGAAATTCTCTTTCTTCGTTTTTTTTTTTAATTTACATTGTCTCTCTCCCTCATATTTATCCATCATATTTATCCAATAGCAGTTGCATTTGTTGATCTTCTTTATATAACTGCTTTCGTTTCTCCCTCTCTCTCTCTCTCTCTCTCGCTCTCTCTCTCCTCTTCCTTCAATACCAATTGTATTTCTTCTATATATAACTGCATTTGTCTCTCACTCTCACCTTTCTCGAATAACATTGTCCGCCCTCTTTCGTCTTTATCTAACTGCATTTGCTTCTCCTCTTTCTCCAATCGCATTCTCCTCTCACTTTCCTCATTATCTAATTGCATTTGTTTTCTTCTTTCTCTTTCCGAATTTTGAGTTTTCTTAACTCTAGTTCCATCTTGTTTTTCAATTTTAATTCCTTTACTCTTATTATACAGTTTAATACAGACTTACTCAAATGCAAAGCACTTTTATCCAAAATATACTTTTCAACGAAATAGTGTACACAAATATTTATATTTCTTGCCTTGTTAAATAGCCATTGCTTCAAAAAGATTATATTCTCTGGCGAGCTGAAACTATATCTTTTTTCAAGAAGTCCTGTTCGTGGATAGGATTTGAAATAGGATCTCCTCTTTATATCACATTATAAAAGGCTTGCTGATTTCACTAAATGTTTCTAAAACGTTAATTAAAAAGTGAGATTTAAAACAATTTGAAATAATGTGAATCCAAGGTTTAAAAAAAAACAGGTTTTCTGTCATATTTTAACGCAGTTCGTAACCTTGAAGAGCCCCCAATTTTCTGTGACGAGTTAATGCTCTTCAAGTAATTAACAAAAAGGAGTGAAAGACACCTAGCTTAGAGACATTTTTGAAAACAAAATTATTTCTCTTGGAAACCAAGTTAAAAGAAGAAAATATTTATAGTATTGCGAATTCATCCCAAAATAATCCAAGAACTACATACACAACTCCTTGTAACTTCAAGTCCTGAATAACAATTTAGTAAAAGTAAATACAAAACTGACAAACTGATGTCGATGACGTGTCTGTGCTACATCAATAGTATTTTCTTGAATCATATAACTATATTTCAAAGTTAGAATATACTATAAATTCCAGTTATTGTCTCTATCAAATAATTGTATCAGAGCAAGTTAGCATTTCCAGAGAAAATAATCCCTTGAATTCAATAATATGAATTTAAATAATTCCAGCTCAGAACATCTGGTCACAGCATATATTAAAACATAAAAGTGCTAGAAGTTAAAACAAAGATGACTAAGTCGCCACAATTACAAGACCTTAGATTACATTTCACATTTTCTATTAAAAAAAATATATCTAATGGAATATAACCTTGAATGATCCTGATATTTAAAAATTGAAAACCATGACCTGTATAATTCACTAAGGAAACTCCAATACCCTGACCCAAATAAACATATGTACTTCTTCTCTTAAACATTATTATGATATTAAGCTCAAGAGAATAATTTAGCTATTTATTAGTTCTTGACATAAAATGAAATAATTATTTTTAAAACGTCAACCAGGTCAAGCAGAAATGAACTGTTTACAATTTAAAGTCCAACATACAATATTACATTACAATATGATGTAATGAAAAAATTAAAGGCAATAAACAAGCAATGGCATTAAATATACATAACATTGCATATCTATCTATCTGTATATATGTATATATACATATATACGTATATATATATATATACGAATTTATATAGAGAGACATACAGGCAGACAGAGACCGAGAGAGAGTATTATTTGGTCATTGACTTTATATGAAATGTTTAGTTACAATTAGCATAATAATAATGATGGGACGTTCGATTAATTTTCCCGAGTTTACGCTTCGTTATATTATATAGTAAGTTAAATAAATAAACGTCTCGCAAATACATCAAAGTTGTTCAATTTTACAAGCACGGCGTTGCTTAGGAATCTTTGGTGCGAACGTTTGCCTGGTTATAAAACAAAACATTGGACAAGATAGCTGATTGGGTTAAATGATATCCAAATTTAGATCTAAGCGACAAAAACACAATAGAGTCGACTAGTGCAGTTAATACAAGCAGTCAGTTCCAAATAGATACATTTTCATTTGTTTCATTTACTTTGTCTTTAATAGATATGCAGGTGCAATTCTATTTGTTTCGCATAGAACTTTTTCATAGCATTTATTTGCGTTTTCCTTTCTTATTTCATTGTTGTTGGCGTAAACTATTTATAAAAATATTGAGTCGGCATTTTCAGAACAAATATTCGTATAACCTGGATAAACATTGGCGAAAAATATTGAGAATATTTTGTACGAATGTATTATTGTATCAAACAAGGCTATCCTATTTGATAACAATATTGACAGACAAACTTGCTCCAGTCTTTTTCGTTCTGTATTTATTGATGATTAATGATAGACAGATCCTACAGCCAGACTCGTGCGCACATATTCCAAGACTGCTTTTTTAACACAATCATACGGAGCGAGTCAAATAACTGAACGATAACTGAAAAAATACAACGAAATATGATAAGCTTTCCTAACTGCAACGAATTATAAGATGCAATATAAAGTGAACGGTCAGCAATAGTATGTTAACGACATTGCTATGGGCCGTTTGTTCCAAAACCATGTGAGGCAGATTCATCCACGGCATAATACTTTATTACAACTGATACAATAGACATGCAAATGGCTGCCGTTCACAGAAAATAATGACGCATTTTATTAGCAATTATACAATGTAAACTGTAAGACATTTACATAAGAAATCAAAATGATGAGTGTGTATTTCATTTAATACGAAACAGTGTAATGCATAGAAAGTTAAATTAGGAGTCATAGGTTTAGATTCAGAATTATTGGTTCACAAGTAATGACTTTAAAATGTTTAACTTTCCCGCTTTATGAGTATACGTTCAATACATTTCTGATCTGACAATCTGCTAATTGTTAATTTTATATATAGCAAATAATAATATACCAATTAAAGCCTAATAATTAGTTTTCAATCAATTTTTTATGTATATTAGTGGTATGTAATCAATTGTCTTCACCACCATCATGGATTCACAATGTTGATTGGGCGCATTTTTTATGGAAATAGTGTCACTTGTATCTGGGGTCAAGGATGGCCGAGTTGTATAAGTTGCTCAATATCATTTCACTTCTATCCGCGTGGGCTTGAGTCACAAGATCTGCCATTATAGGTATGTGAAAATGATTTTTCCGGAGTTCTTCTGGTTCTTCCTCCATCATTTGCAAAGTAAAGTTTATCTTGCCTTAAGAAATGGTGTTAAACCCCAAATGAGCATCATACCTAATCACCAGTTTTGATTTAAATGCGAAGGAAACAATATAAACCCAAAATAATGATACTTTGAGTATATCATCATAACAATAAAATGTGACTGTAAGACTAGTCTTTTTAAGCAGCATATTAAACGAGAAACATTCAAACAGCATTAATGTTTAGTTAAAACGAAGACCAACTTTTAAGTATGTAAATATTAGTATACCCTGTAAATGTGATTTAAAAAGGTGAGATGTGTCTTTCGCCCTACGGGTAATCTAATAAATAATAGCAAAGCATTTATGAATAGGCATCAAGGACATTGATTTCAATCTAAGAAGACAGTATGTGCACAAAATAATAATCACACACAAACACATACACCCTTTATATTGATTTGTATATAAAGAGAATGTAATTAAACACATATTTTCATAGATATATGATACTAATATTAACTTCCGACTGCATATGATTAATTCTGGTAAAATACAAATCAAGACAGACATGCGCACAAATAACACCTAACTATGGTTTCAGTGGAATGAAACAATCGCAATCAGAACTATATTCATATAATTACACCCTGAAAATAATTATCAAAACTACATTGAAATATTAACACTTATCTCCTCGAGTCAGACACACACACACGCTCGCACATGAAACTAATATTTATTTCCCATATAAAGAAGACAGCAAACACTAACAGAATATATGCATATGAATCTGTGAGCATGATTATTGCACATCAAAAATGTGAATTAAAACAATTTTTTCTACGACTAAACAAAATTGAAAAAGTAAACACAAGCAAGCGTCTAATTTAAATTTCAATGTAAACAAAATTGAATCAGTTAAAATCATTTGCATTATAGCATACAATGAATAAATGGACACAAAATGTAAAATTTGTTTTAAAATAATGTTGATTATATAAAACAATGAACCGGCACATGCACACACATACACATCCCCATATTTTCAATGTAAAGGAAAATGTAAGCGGTTACAAGTGTGAACATTTTATATATATACCCTAAACTTATTATCATACAATGTCATATTTAGCTAAATGTACTGATATAAATATGGAAGACGCAGGGTATGGAAAAACCAACCCATTAAAAAGCGAAGTCCCCTGGCCCAATTTTCCTGCCCGTCCATCACTAATCATTTGTGTATTAGTGGGAATTTGAACCAGAACATCTATCGGACATTTTACATGTGCTGTAAAAGAGATGATTCCAAAATATCACTGAACTGAGGAAATGGAAACGCGACTAAAGGTTATGCAGAAATGCGTCCTGATAGAATATATTTGTAGCTGCATATAGATTAAAGGAAAACTACATGAAAAAAATAAATATGCTTTTTATTTGTGTGGATGGTTTCTAGAAACAGAACTAATTTACGATAACGTTTTTCTATCGCTTAGAGCTGAAGTTTGAAATCTTAACCAAATCATATTTCTTGTCCATTTTTTTCCTAGCCATTAACTTTAATAGTGAACAGGATGCATGTGTTATTTGTTTTGTTTATTTTGTCGTTAAAATCAGAGTCGTTTATGTTTCCCATGCAAGATTAACCATCATTGATCGGGCATATAAATCAATCACTTACAAACTTCTAAAGGAAAGACTCCTAGATAACGCAGTGTTTAAAAATAATGAACGGCTTTAAGGTATTCACAAAATGTTGTTTTTTATATTGACATGAATGTATTTTATTCATCAAACAATTACTTTTGTAAAAGGTTACCTATAAATATCAAATTCAAGCAGATTAAATTTTAAACAAAATAAATTAAAGAAATAAATTTTAAGGTAACTAAATTAAGGAAAAATTGCATGACACAACTTAACAATCATTATCTTAGTGTTCATGGTTGTATGAATTGGGCCAATTTGTTTTAAAATAGAATATTAAGTTAACACCAAGCTAGTGCACGGTGTCACACCATTGATCAAATATACAAAGTTCAAACATTAGTTAGCTAAAAATTAAAATACTTTGGGGATCTCTTAGTTTAAGTTATTTACAGTTCTTTTGATGAAATCAGTTCATCCAATTGCATTCCTCATTAGAGTAGAATATAACTTTGATTAAATTATGTTTCCTGTTAATTATCTTCACGATACATGGAAAGTGATCAGTGTAAAACATATAGGAAAATATGTCTTCATGAAAACCTTAAAATATAATATACTAAGAAATATGTTTTTATCAAAAAATAACATTGAACATTGTTGATAAGAACATTTGTACGTTTCGTATTGATACTTTTACCACTTTGGGAAGAATCAATGTAATCCTGAAGTGTTTGGCAACATCTGTATGAAAACATAGCAGAGTAAATTAAAAGTTTACATAGATGTTATATGTACATTCAAATATACAAAGCTAGTGTGTGAAGGTACAGTACCTTTCTCTGATGACAAAATGATATGATTTAATGCGAAAACGACAGGATATCCTATGAAAAAGAATGCATATTAATAAATAACGGGAGTCATATAATGACTATATCAGCCCAACGAATTATTATCGAAGATGCGTAAAGAAAACAAAACTGAAATAGTTAATAATAATAAGAAGAATAAGAATAAATCAAAACAAGTAGTTAGAGCAATATATCCCAGATATTGCTATTGACGTTATATTTTATGGCCTGTATATATGGTTATTAAATGTGATAACATTGTTAAATAAAACAGTACATTGTTAATATATTATCCGATACTTATGCAGCCAGTATTGTTGCTGGAGTGAAAATAATGATTCCAGAAGTTCATAAAGAGTCTCCATCAATGTGCCGTGTTACCATATCAACAACCTAACCTGTTTGCAATAGTTATGTGTTGGTTACATCTGTTACTATGCTGACTGAGGTCGTCAAATAGGAAATCATCTTTCATACAGTATTATTCAGACTTTTCAGTTATAAAAGCATTAATATAACCTCTAACACTCGATTCACGTTACCTGTAGATTACATAAATCTGCATAAATAACAAACTGATATCATAATTATTTGTTTGGCTCTTTAAATTCATCAATGTCAGTTTTACAAAGTCCTGGTCATTTAACTTTTGTCTCACGCTTAACAGAACTGAGAAGTAAATTATTTTCTAATATTCCGTCCTCTGTAACTGGAAAGACAGATGTAATGCCTATATTCATTCAATCTCTTCAACCCTGTAATGGGATAATAATAGAAGGTTTCCTTATTCATGTATAAAGTGATCTTTAAAAGTAATATTTCAATGCATTAACACGAAACAACATTTTAATAGATCATTACGTCTTATCCCTCTGACTTAGCAAGTTGACATACACTCATTGGATCAAAAAGTCACCAGTCTTGACTGTATATTAAAGTGGTTTATATTGCTGTACCGAATTTAACATTTGATAAACTCTGACCGAATACTCCAAGTAAACGTTCGCATCTGTAATTCTAATATTCACATCTAAGCTTGACGTTTTCAGTGTCAGTGGTAAATCCCTATGACTAGCAATTTCAGATTTAGTTTAGTTCAACCATCTACAGTAAAAATCATTACCTGGAACACCTAACACTTTCCTAATTCTATATGATCTTATTTTATCTATCAGCCTTAATGATTTTAACTCTTGTTTAGTGAGATTCACGAGTTCATTGTCACAGTCGTAGTTATTTGTATAACACCCATTATCGCGTTTTCTGTACTTTTTTCAACAATCGCTCAAGTGTTTTGTGTTATCTATCCATGTTAAACAACACATTCAAACAACATTTGTGGTAACGTATTCATTTATTATATTTCCTGCTTTGCATTATGTAGATCTCTTAGCTTTCTTATTTACTTTTGGGGTTCCTCAACGCGCTTTGTACGGTTTGCTATTTTACAAGACACGTGGCATGTAGTGCTGAATTATGTGTGACAATACTAAAAAGCATGTTTTCTATAATTTGATTGGTATAATAAATGAAAAGTGACTAAAGTAAAACCATGTATGAAAATAAGTATGCTAACATCACAGACGAATAAAGTGCCATTTAAAGTTGAATTGCAATTTATTTTAAATCATAAAACAAAAATTAAAATGAAGAACAAAAACAAACAAAAAATAAAACATTAAGACGAACGAATTTTGAAAACGCTAGTTCAGATTAATTAATTATTTGTTGGACAGGTGACTTACTTTCCTTGCTTATATAAAGTCCAATAGCTCAGTTTATTGTATTTTGAAACCCAAAGAAAATGTCACGGTGTCTTTAAAGAGCATTGTCTAGAGCTACAGGTCTTATTGGTTACTGTATAAAAGAGAAAACATAATAAAATCCTGAAATGTTGTACCAATGCAAAAATGCATAGAGGAATTTAAATGTAAAATTGTGCTAATCAAACAAGAAAATAATATTTATCTTAAAAATTTGTGTCCGAGCTGATACTATTATACACTGGTATAGAAAAAGTTATACTAATATAAGATAGATGTGAATATATAGGACATATTACAACTGGAATATAAACATTCGTCTATTCGTCCATGACAGGATCCAGTTACATTGATTAAGCAGTGCTATTAACAACGTCGAATTGAATTATGAACATAGAAATATATAACAAAAATATCTTAACTGGACAAACCTTGCATATATTTATTTTAAACGGTTGTATCAAGTTTTGGCAGAGAATTATCATTCTATATAAAATGAGCTTAACATCGATGGCATTTATTAACCAGCAGAATTGTGTAAACTTGACAGATTTACAAGACTGAATCTTGCAATTTGTGTAATGTGCATTTGTGTGCATGCAGCGATATGTTATCTTTAGAGGCATCAAAAGCATGAATAAATAAAAATATCGCATCAAGGGCATTAACTGTGTTAGTTTGGATAAAACGATTTTTATTGGAGAGTTTATTAGGAACATCATTTACTGCATTATCCTATCAATACTCGCTATTACAATGAATGGAAAACACCTGGTAAACGGGAAATGTTAGATATTTAAAGAGTAGAAACACAGTTATCAGTTCCGTTTGTTTCATCTATGCAGATTTCTAAACCCTGCGGAAAAGTTGAATCGATGAACTCTGAACCTCAAGATTCTATACTGTTACCACAGTTGAAAAGTATAACATTCATTACGAAAGCTAATTTCAAAACAGTGTACTTCGAAAATATATCGACAAAGAAGCAGATATAACCTAAGCAGTTAAACCGCAGGAACTGTTGAAAAAGTATTTAATGGTATATAGTAGAGTTACGACAACTTTTAACAGAGCGTAACAATGGAAACATTTTAAAACATCAGTTTGTTAGTTAATAATTTATATTAGGTGAAGAAATAAAAGTATTCTTCGGAAACGGGTCTGTACATCTCACAAGTATTACAGTAATATTTATGATTATCAAAATGTGCTATGTCCATGGTATATCTTTGTTTATATAGAACAAACTGTTATTTCCAAAGATTTACTATGTCTATCAAAAGGCTATCACAACTCATTTTAACAGAAGCCAGTCACGTTTCCTTTCCTTATTTCAATGCCAACTACTTCTTGGAGACTTTATCAGCTTAGGGGTCATCCTTTTCAAAACACCGATAATTACAGCATGGTTCAACTTTGGCTGAATAATATCACACATGTTTTGAATAATGTACTATAGTATCCAATAGTTATATAATTTTGTATGAGCATAGGACAATGCAATAAAATATACATTCATTATCAATATCTGAAATACATTACGCCGATCTCTGTCCTTGATTAGTCTCACCTGAGTCATAATCTTGCACTCCTTAAATTAATTTATTAACACAGATTTGAATACTGAACAGTGGAAACCAACGGCATAATAAAGGTTCTGTTTCAAACCTTAAAACCTTAAATGCATATAACGTCCCTAATATTGCACTGTTTTCATTTCTATATCCGTTGTTCTCTTGCAGAGCAACATTATATGACGTCAGGAGAATTAACGGAGCACCATCAGGATTGTACAAAATGTATGTTGTATTCAATTAAGAATGTCATCAAGTATATAATACATACTTCCTTAAGTTAAAACTTTTCATTTTTCACGGTTAACTATTATTTTCGTCATCATTATCATTAGGAGTGGTAATTAGGGTCGTATCGTTGTTGGTGTTGTTAACTATATTATCCTATTTAGCTCACATGTATCACCAATGACGTTATTGGGAATGAGATAGTACAACTAAATATTGCTTCAACTTTCCAGTTCTTAGTAGCTCCTAAAGTTATAATATTTTGCTGAGAGTACCAGCAAAGAGACATCAAATGCTGACAATACGTCATTTACCAAGTTTTTTATGCAAGACGACTATAATGATAATTGTTAAGCACATTTTTTGGATTGAACTATCAATGTTTGCCGACAAGCTTTGTACATCTACTGAGCCCGCATACACAGTAATCTCAAACAATATATTACATTCAATATTGCGGTATGCGCTAGTCAAGAACCATGTTGTACACGTGGGGAATATTATGCGGTCATGCTGTAAGGTAAGGGACACTGGTGTTCTGGCTAATGATTAAAATAAAACAAGACCATTTCTCTTGTTCAATTGATTTGGAGAACAGGGGACGTAACAATTAGCATCTTACATGTGTTACTTACACAGCAGGTAAACATTGCAACTGCCTCGTTTGTGTTCCACTGTAATCAACTACTGCTAGTAATGTAGGCGACGGTCATTGATATATCTATCAGTTGATAATCTTTGTTCCGTTTTTGCATTTCGGTATTAATACAAGTGTTATTTAAAAGGCAAATCAAAACAGATATTCTGAAAAACAAATTAATGAAATGTACAAACTCTGTGCATGATTGTTACATTTTACGCAATAATCGGGATTTTAAATTCAACCATTCTGTGTCATTTTTTAAAAAATATAATACACGTTTTCTTTTCTTCAAAATGCTCACATTCTTTGTGTTTGTAGCTTTAGCTAGATTTTTACCAAAGATAAGTTAAATCAGACTAATAAAAACATAAAATAACATAGACTCATGCATTGTTCATGCTGTGTAGACTAAACTAGAATAATGTTGATAAGAGGGCGTTTTACACAATTAGTTACCTTCAGCCTTGATACACCTTAGTTACTTAAACAACCGACATTGTTTCCATGGCTTTCACACATCCGGTGATAACAGTAGTTATAACTGAGCTAATTTATTTATGTGGGACAAAGTAAATCACACAAATATATACAGTTTAGCAATATAATAAAGGAGCTTATTACAGGCATATGGTGTGTGTGTGCATGTGTATGTGTGTGTGGGAGCGCGCTATGTTGCCTCTTCTATATATTACGGTTCAAGTTGCTTACCAGCTTAATGCTTTCAACTAAATTGGTCAAACGTACGGTCTGAATGGTAATTTTTTTATCTCTAATACTATACATATTGTCTACAATATACTGTGTCCTCGTTTACACATTTATTGAAGACACAATGTTATAGTTCATTTGACATACATAACTTAGAACTTAAAAAGAACTTTATCTTGATATTTCGGTTTCAATGTTTTATTAACAA